>CM037151.1:29332746-29862746 GCA_020921065.1 Vaccinium darrowii
TACACACGACTCGGCAGTTTCCAATCTACTGTTTGTATCTCTGTTTCGATTCTATTATTTCCGGTTCATGTAATTTGTTTACATTTTGTTCTTGTATAATGTTATAAAGAGAATTTGTTCTTTGGATCTGTGATTGCCACTATATTTTATCCAACATGAATTTCTGGGTAAAGTGGTAAACTCAATATTCAGAGGAGTGCAGGGGTGTGAAATGATGAGCTTGTCCGGGTCTGTGGTTTCTGTCATGGGAAATCATTCAGGTCCACCTTGTATAAGGTCTCTCTTGCTGCTGTGCTTTACCATCTATGGCTGGAACAGAATGCAAGGATTTTTGCTATGCTCTAGAGTTCTAGTTAATATTAGAGTCAGGGGTGGTCCCAAGAGGGTGCAAGGGGGGACCTGGGCCCTTGCATAACTCTAAATATCTTCACGTATTATACTAATTTTCAGGTTAATTAAGAAAAAATCTATGGGATTGGGCAGGGGCGGAGCCAAGATTTTAGGTTAGCAAGGTAAAAAATATAGATCTATATGCAAGTTATTTTTTCTATTTGCTGGTACAAAGAGATAATTAAATTAAGAGGTTAACTATAACGTGTATACACATATAGTGATACGGGTATTTTTGTTTTGTAATTGGGTCCCAATGACTTATTATATTTTGAAAATAATGTACGATAGCCTCATTTGTAGTACTATAAACTCTCGAAAAGAAGAAAACTTGAGATTTTTATGGATTTTAAGCAAGTTGGGGCATTTTATGAAATTTTTGAGGGGTCAAAATTACAAATTTATATCAAAACTATAAAAAATCCTTGTGAGAAATTAAAGTGACCCCTCTCGTCCCTTCATGGCTCCACCCATGAGATTGGCCCCTGCAAGTCTCTTGAGTGAAAAAAAAAATCTTAGAATTTCTAGGTGGGGCAAAAATTCCTAAACTTCTAAGTTATCTACATTTTTTAGGTTGCATGTATAAAATTAAACGGTGGTTACGCACATGCATATAATATCTCGTCTCTTCTTAGGACCGCGCAAATAACGATATACTTATAAAATATATATTTTATTATGAATATGAGAATACACATGATTCGAGCCCCTTCTAAATATAAATTCTACGTCCGCCACTGATTAGAGCTGGTTCTGCTGAATTGCTGCATTCAATCGAATAGTTAGGTGTTCGCGTTAACGTAATAGCTGTTTAGACTTGTTCGTATGCTTGGCCCCTCCTTTGCAGAATTGCTGCATTCAATTGAATAGTTTGGTGTTCTGGTTAACGTAATACTAGCTGCTTGCACTGTCCCTTTGCGGACATCCGGTAATAGCTACTTACAGTGAATTTTGTTATTTCAGTACTGTAGTTTTTCGTTTTTTTTTTATTGAATTTTGTTATTTTTCACAACTGGACATCAATGTTGGAACAGCCAAAAACGGAATAGTGGATTTAACATTAAGGGACGGAGGGAGTAAGAAATGTGATGCTAAACATTCGAAAAAATCTCTCCAGACACGAAAGACGTATTCCTCATGAATATAGACAAACATGGATATGCATGTGTAAGAGCATTTGAAGAAAAGGTGGAAGAAAAAAAACAGAAAACGAAACTCTATTGTCCCGGAATCAATCCCAGAAACTCTCAGAATTCACCGGGGTCTTGGCGTGCGGCCACACAACCTTATACCAATGGAATCTCAGCCTCACGCAACCAACAGGGCGCCTAGAAGGGAAAACAAAGTAGTATTGCTACAAGAAGGAGCTGGATTTCAAGTGACCAGGGCACTCATGGGGTACTTATGGAAGGAAGGCCTCCAAGCAGAAGCTGTAAGCAAGCATAGGTCCTTCCAACCAAGTTTGAGGGTTCCATTGTCCTCAACAAGGGTGTACCCGTCGGAAGGGAACATCCCAAGGAGGAGGGTGGCCTGGGCAGCCGCATTTCCTGCTAGTGAGATCCCCCTGAATCCAGATTGTTGAAGCTTCTCCCTCCAGTTGTTGAACTTCACCACCTCTCTCCCACCGTTCCTAGACGGTCCACCAACCGCTAGAACGTTCCGGATCTCCCTTGAGAGTAACTGCTGCTCCACCACGTGTCGCACCTCGCTTTCTTCCCCGTAGCTGGCTCCTAGCGAGTCGAACAGTGCCGAGTAGTAGTGTATGGCCTCCACGAACCTTCCCAAGAAGGACCCTGCATGGCTCAAGTCTTGCTCAACCACCGTCACTACTTTCGGGGCCAACCTGGTGATATGAACAAAATTAGGCACTATCTCACGTTTTTTGTATATGAAATGGATGAGCATGTAACGAATATGACGGATGTATCCACAAACAATTTCATCAGACATCAGTAGATATCTGTACAAATCACGTTTGTTAAATCAAGAAAAATGAATGGCACAAGTGATTTTAATTTTTCGTTACACAACCTTGTTTTGCTCCTATATCTACCGATGTCCGATGAAGCTAGCTAATATTTGGTATAAATGACTTTGAATGTAGCCCAATCCATAAACACGCATGTCCGACGAACTAGGGGTTCATGAAAACCTATATAACCACTAAACCGAACCGTTTTTCATTGTTCTGGTTATGGTTTTTAAAATTAAGAGCCGGTCGTTTTGGTTCGATTAGTGGTTATCAATTTAAGAATCCCAATTTTTTTCATGGTAACTTATTCTTTTGTGTCTATTTAGAGCAAAAAACTCCTTTGTCTTTTTTTTCCCCGATCCACAAAAATTGATTTCATTAATCTTTGAAAAAGGATACAAAGATTAAACGGGTCACACCAGCAAAAAGCCACTTGAGAACCAAACCCAAAAGATCGGCAAGAAGCCAAAAAAACACCACTAAGCACAACGAAGACCGTACACCCGCTAAAACAACCCAACCAACCGAAACAAACAAAATCCAAAAAGAGAAGCCGAACCCCAAAAGAATAAACGGAACAAAAAATCAAAAGACCAAGAGTAACAAACCACCATCCACACCACAGAATCAAAATTCTAGAGAGAGAGAGGGGCACTGTCCTTGAAATCATCATCTTCCTCTAATAAATCATCTTCCTCCAAGTCATCAAGAGCATTAATCATTTCCTTTATCTTTCATTATATTGTTCTTAAATTTGATAGAAATAAACATTTTGTCATTTATAGTAATTCATCACATACATCTATAATACAAATACATTTTATATTCAATGTGTCCGTGTCCTAATTTCTTAAGAAATAACATGTTGTCCGTATCGTGTCGTGTCGTGTCGTGTCGTGTCCGTATCTGGTATCCGTGTCCCATGCTTCTTAGTTTACATGTATTGGTTAGGTTATGATTTTTAATTTTCTATAACCATTTACAAAGATCCAGTTATTAGATTTCTAGAGAACCAAATTGATCGAAACTGTGTGCACCCTAGGACGAACTTAAGAGCTCGTTGAAGCTTGAGAGAATATAACGCTTAATTTTCTAAGATATTCAAATAAAAAAGCATACGAAAGGGAGAGATAGGGACGCAACGAAGAAAAGTCCAAAGAAGCATTAAAGGGTGGTCCGAATTCAACAGCTGGTGACCACCTCGAGAATAAATTTAACTCGTAAAATGATGACATTTCTTCAAATTGGAGTGAAGACAAATATAGGAGTATAATTTAGAAAATACCTTCAATAGCAAATTTTTTACAGTTCTGTTTTCTTGGAACAAGTCAGGAGTACTTGCTTACCAAAACTCTCTTTTGTATTTTTGCAACAAAAACTCTCTTCTGTAATGCGACAGTAATTTGTGTCCCTTGTTATTAGCACGTTTCTAGTACTCCTTCCGTTCCAAATTATTATTATTTTCGCTGTCCCAAAACAAAGGGCCAATTCAAAAGGTTAACAAAGAAAAGTCGATACTTCTTTTCATTTTTGGGTAAAATTATAGTATATACTTTTCATAAAAAGTTAGATTCTCAAAACAGAGCCAAAAGGAGGGAGTACTTTTTTTTTTTTTTTTTTAACAGTCTGTTTGAGTGGACCAAATAGGCCCAATAATAATAGGCCATACAATTTCTTACTATGGGGATTAACAACACCCCCTATGGTATTGTATGTCATTTTTTATGACATAAAACCCGACGAATTTCTAATCTTGATCAAAATAATTAAATTAATACCAAATGCCTCCTTGAATATAAGACCTTCTACGTGTACCGACCAAAACACCTAGAAAATGTACCGACTGCTCTCTGTGACCCACTTGTGGGTCCCACACGAAACATCCGAACCGTTCATTCATCTTAAAATGAAATTCCGAGGGGCGACGCGAGAAATCAGCTCAATCAGACGTCTGTGGATGCTTGATCCAAACTCTTCGTATTTCATGCAAAAAAAATTTGCATAAAACGAGAGGAGTTTGGATCAAGCATCCAAAGGCGTCCGCTTGAGCTGATTTTTGAAGAGCCCCTTGGAATTTCATTTTAAGATGAATGAACGGCTCGGATCGTGCGTGTGGGACCCAAAAGTGGGTCCCAAAAAACGGTCCGTACATTTTCTAGGTGTTTTGGTCTATACCCTTGTTTTGTCCATTGAATATATAGTCTAACGCCCAAACATGTCCAAGTTTCAAAATTTTAGACATAATTTAAGTGTGCTAGTTTTGTAGGCATTCTATTTGCTTTCTATTTTCCCGACGAGACCAACTAGCCTAATACTGAACGTTATTGTTTAATGGGACAATACTAGTACATGCTATTTGACATTTCTCCCACTTTATCAAAGCCATTTGATTTGCTTTGCTTTGAAAAACGAGATAAATTATATTGAAGGGTATGTACTTGAGATTGTGTCCAAATGGCACCGAACCAGCGCAACAAAGTTGCTTTTTTTTTTGTTGTTATTTTGACACTAATTGGCTTTTCACGGATTTTTATGTGATGTATTGTGAGAGAATGACTTGTCTTGAAACAATTTTTTGAAAGTGAAACACCCCCTAATGATTGGACTTTAGGGGTAGGTCCAATGAGAGCAAATAATTTGAGACATTCCAAAATAGAATACCAAGCAAATAAAATTAGCCAGAGCGTAATGGTGTGGGGTCCAAAAAAAATGGTGTGAATCCCACCACAAATTAATGTCATGTTTACAAAAAAGTGTATTGACTCCCTGGACCCCACACTATTTCAACCAATCACGGTGAAGGTGAACAATTATTTTTCCGAGCGTGTATTATATTTTGCTAAACTAATTCAAGTAACAAATTATTATAACTAATTTTCTTGTACAGTGTGTTCTTCCATGTCAGTTTATTTCAATTTTTGTACGGGACGAATTTTTTGAAATTTCAGTAGGGTGTTCCACTATCAAAAAACTGTTTTTTCCAAAAACCGAGACAAGTCATTCTCTCACAATACATCACATAAAAAACCGTGAAAATGCAGTTTATTCAAAAAACCACCTTACTGGAACATGAGGTAGAAATGAGAACTGATTAACACTAATTTATGCAATGTTTCAACATATATGCATGCATTACGCAATGTATCATAAAAAGGGGAACATGAGGTAGAAATGAGAACTGATTAACCTCAATTACTGCAATACCTGTGCAAGAGCGATAGCGTATGTGTATCAGACCCTGTCACATCATAAAGTGAATGCTGCAACCAGTGAACAGCCACAGCCTCCCTCTTGCTCATATTCAGCATCTCCGGATCCAAACTCCCAACCTTCTCCGCCACGGGCCGGAACTCGAACGGAAGCCCTAACTTCTCTGCGAAATCCGACAACCTCTTCCCCGTGGCCTCCAACGCCTCCATCGACGTCCCCAGCCCCGTGAGCCGCACAAATGGCGGCCCACCTGGCCGAGACGCCAGTATGTGAAATAATCCGGGCCATTGTAACCCTTGCATTATGTCCAGATCTATGATGTGAACTCTTTCTTCCCTTTCGAACGCTTCCTGTATCGCTTGATTCGCAGTGAAATGGGAGAATTTTACAAACGGACTGATCCCATTGAACACCTATGGTAATTATGTGAGAGAGTAGGATTTTAAATCGCAGTATTGAAATACACAGTGGTATTATCATGATATAACGAAATATCGGTTCATACCAGCCGATACATCAGAAAATAATGTTATAGTAGGTCCAAAACTGGTACGGCCTATTATTTAAGAGCACTGGAACAGAACAGTAAAAAACAGCAGGAAATGGCATCCGATGGCTGAGATGCACTCGGTGCACTGTGCACCACTGAGATCACTCCGTGCACACTGTGGTGCACAGTACACCGAATGGATCTCAATTCTCAACTGTGTGCACAGTGCCGCTTCTTTTTTGTTTTTGCCTGTTCCAAACACTTTCCGATTATTTAAGGAAGGCACACGAGAATAGAGGCAATCTTTTAAAAATGGCTATTCCAGTAAGATTGACTAAAATTGCATGCATATTATTAGCGGCTATTTCGTACGTATTGGTTCATGTCTGATTTACAAATTAGTTCACGACCGTCACAATCGATTTAGGCATTTTTTTACCATCAAGAATTTAAAACTGTTGTAATCTCACATTTTGTTTAATAAAATACTCCATTCAAAGGGTACATTATAAATGCATACCTGAAAAGCGGAGACCAGTTTTTGGCTGTGTGGAATGGTGGGAAGGGTTCCGTGGATACCCAAACAGGAATTCACGAGTCTCGCGGACATGGCCTCGGAGAAATACGCGGCAACTCGCTGCGCCGAGGTTCCGAACGGCGTCGATAGTTCTGATATCTCCAGCAGCATTTTATTCGCTTCTTCGAAGTTATCCGCCGCTACTGACTCGGCACATTTCAGTAGCAACGTCAGGAGGTGAAGCCCTTCTTCGTCCCTTTGCTTCTGCCGCGTCTCCTCCTTCTTCTCCCTCGCCGTCGTCGTCGTCGGTGCCGCCGTAGATACAGGATCGGGTGGCGAAGATTCCTGCTGCTGCTGTTGTTGGCTTTCTTGCTGTTGCTGTGGCTGAGGAAGCTGATTATAATTTTGCTGCTGCTGGTGCCGTGATTTCTGCACTTGATTAGCCGGTGCAATCAATGAACTGGTGGTGTTGCTGACGGCGTTATTAGGCGTGATTCCCAAATTGATCAACTGATGGTTCATTGCATGAGAAGGTAGGGAAGACGAGGAATCCGGAACAAGGGAAAATTGATGGTGGTGAAATTGTTGGTGTTGGTTATTGTTCAGGTGCGACCTGATCTGCAAATCAACAAGATCCGTCGACGACGACAGGGACCGCAATCGATACTCGAGGAGCGAAGCGAGGTTGGGATTACAAGGATGAATAATCTCCCTCACGTTCTGAATAAGCTGGGGTATGGAGACGTTGGCCGAGGAGTGGATGAGGTCTTTTATTATCCCGTCGATCCATGCAGTGCTATTATTACTATCGTCCATGGCGGAAATCGTGGTTGTTAGTGGCGGCGGTGGCGGAGTAGTGTTTGTGTTTTGATTAGTACCTGTGGTTTCGGGTGGGAACAAGGGTAAACCGGAGAAGACGCAAACAGAAGGGGGCTGCGATTGACGAACCATGTGGTTATGGCCATAGAACTGCTGGGTTGAGAGCGGGTCGTACCCGGACCCGGGTGACGTCATATTGGTCGAGCTGTTGTTGAAGGAAGAAGGTAGTGGTATAGAAGTAGTCATAGTGGAGTGGTTGGGGTTGGAAATAGTCGCAGTATTACTGGAAAGGAGACCCGGGCCCATATTAAAGCAACCCATGTCACCACCGCCGCTCGAATGGGAGAAGAGAGGGTGGTTCAACGTGGCGGCGGACAAGGGTGTGGTTGTCGTTGGACGGCGGAGAAATCTGTCGTACCCACTGCCGGCGCCGGCTGTTGTATGGTGGAGTACTTGATCGATCTCGGACGCGGCTCTCTTTCTCACCATCTTCCCGTCGGAGTTGGTTTTCGAGACTGTTGCTGTTAATGGACTCCCGGGAGTGGTGTCGTCGTTATTAGTTGTTGTTGGGCTGCTGTTAGTATTTAGTACTCCTAGTCCTGCTAAAGCAGCAGCAGCACGGGACTCCATGTAGAAAATGAAGCAGAAGAAGAGGAGGAGGAGGAGGAGAGAAGTGCCCTATTTTGTAGTAGGTCTTCATAGGAAAGGTAGATCGGAGAGAGAGAGAGAGTTGGTACTGTGGGGGGGCTTATTTAATTTTTTCTTATTACTATTCCAAGCTGAACTGCACGAGAGAAAAGGAAGGAGAAAGAAGTGGATTGCATAGAGAAGAGAAGAGAAGAGAAGAGAAGATCCAAGCAGCTAGAGGCACAAAGGAGGCTAGGACAGAAGCATTGGGATTCTTCGTTTCCTCTCTCTCTCTCTATCCTAGGAGATTTGGGTGTGTTTGTAATTACTTGTATGGAAAAAAAACTTTATTAGGGTTTGGGGGTTTTGAGGAGGGAGTGGGGGAAAAGGTGAAAAGAGAGAGAAAGGGGGATATACTCATGCTACAGACGGTTTTTGTTTTGTATTGTTTCACATGGCCGCTGCTCTCTGCTCTTTACTTTTGGGTCTTGCTGCAGTTGGTTGCTGTCGCTCGTCCTGGCTTGTTTGACGTCTACTACTGCACTACGGGCTTTTTACCATTTTTTTTTAAACCAAATGACCGAGATAATTTGTGCGCACTTCGACTAACGCTGGAGCATTAGAGATAATGATCGGACATAAAATTCAGTGGCCTTAAAAATTTGCTAACAAGAGAAATCGAATATGAGATCTTAAATAGGAGCAAATCTTTAAGGGGGTGTTCCACTAACTAGTTTTTTCCAAAAACTAGTTTTTCTCAAAAATCAAGACAAGTCATCCTCTCTCAATACATCACATAACACAAAAATCAAGGCAGTTTTAAAACAATACTACCTTAGTGGAACACCCCCTAAGTCTTAAAAGGAGGCCATTTTGACAACCCGAGGCTTTTTACTTTTACAATGACCATTATCCAACGTATCCGCGTTCTAATACCACAGCTTCCCAAATGCTACTCTACGCCACTAGAGGTGTTACTCATAAATTTTTAAAAAAAAACTTTTCGAACAGTTCTGTAAAAAATTACCCCAATCAGGTTTATGTAACTGTTTAATCAAAGGGTTAAGTTTTCATTTCAGATACGATCTTAAATTTTGAACGAAAAAATTGGATAATTTAGTGAATGAAAATAAGGTTGTTGGAAGTTTTCACCATTGCTTTCAGTGACACCTTACTATGTCACGGAAAATCTCTCTTCAGTGACACCATATTTCTGTCACTGTTGACATCATTCCGTGACAAGTGCACAATTTTTGTCACCCTTGACTTTCAGTGTCATGGAGACAATGACACCCAATTCTGTGTCACCGATGATAATCAGTGACAAATATTGGGCCTTCGGTGACAGTTTTTCGTGTCACCATTGGTGTTTTTTCTTGTAGTGGGTGCAAACTAGTTCGGATGTATTAACTAATTCAAATATTAATGCACATTTCACATATATCAATATATTTTTACAGATATAGTATACTTTTTTCAAATATCTATCCACTTTTCACCTATTACTCCTTTCGTCCCAAATTGAATGTTTATTTTTGAAACTCATGCAAATTTCAATCGTCTATATCTTTCAATATGAATCTCCAAAAATATTCATTATGGATCTTATTTGATAGTTCTCGATGAGTTCTATAATATAAAATGTTCATAATTACGAAAAATATTAAAAATTAAAAGATTCAATTTGGTATGAGGGGAGTACCATCTTCTTCTACTAGTAGTACGTTTCTACTAAAATGGAGTACTTTGGCTGAGGGGGTAAATAGGAAATATTCGGAATGGGGAAACAAGACAGAGAGAAAGAGGACAGAAGCAGAGGGGGCAGAAGTATAATTAGCCGCGTGTGTGTTGGATGAGAGAGAGGCAACAAGAAGCAAATGAATGTTTTGAATGAAATACGAGTTTTTTGGATCAATCACTTACACACGTCCGATGGAGCTGGTTTCTCGCGGAGCTCCCTCGGAAAATTATTTTGAGATAATTGAAAGGCTCGAATTATTTGTGTGGGACACAAAAGTAGATCTTCAAGACCCATATGTGCACGGTCTGTGCACGGCCATCTGTTCACGTTGTTTTACCGAATGAAGAATTTCAAAAAAGGCAGGCTGGCTCAGTTTCCCAGAATGCTAAGCCAGGAGTAACTAGTGTTTGACATTTTGCTTTCAACGGCATCATTATCTTTTGCAGCTTTTTCATTTCGTTTGCTGTATTTGTTTTTTCTCCCGTCTCGTCTCATTTGACTCTTTACCTCCGAGCTTTCAGATTGCATTTTTTGCTGATTTTACCCCACATCCCAATACAGACATGCACATTCGTAGAGGTGTGTTTGGGTCTGAGATCGATGGGCGTATAGGAGACCGTGATAGCCCCAGACACTACAAAAATTATTTCACATTAAAAAATAGGATGAGTTCCCGTTACTACTGTAGCGGAGTAGGAGTATTTTTCCCCCTTTTTTCCCTTCAACCGAATGCTATAATACTAGGGATAAGTTCTCCAATGAATTTTATTAACATTTGATAAAATTAACCTCTTGATTTTATCCATTTGTGAAGACATTTAATAAAATTTGTGAATTTTTACTCTAAAAAATCTAGAGATTTTATCAACTATCTTCACGAATGGATAAAATCAAGGTGTTAATTTTATCCAAATCTTGATAAAAATTCATTGGAGAACAACTCCTAGGGATGGTAATTGACCCAACTCCAATTCTCAATCAGGCCGGTTTTTGAAGTTTGGGTTTCGAAAAGTTTACAAAAACCCGATCGGGTAGGGTAGATGTTATCCCACTCCTGCTATCAGCCCGTGAAATACTTTTACATGTAAAAGTTTTACAAGTATATATTGTAATAATAGTAAACAAATTTAGGGATATTCCGCTAAGGATGTTGTAAGAATAAACCGGTTTTTCACGGTTTTTATGTGATCTATTGTGAGAGAATGACATGTCTCGGTTTTTCATAAAAAAATTATTTTTTGTTAGTGGAACGCCCCCTTATATTCATATCTTAATTTTTTAATCATTATATTGTAAAAAATATATTTTTACCCTTATATTTTCACTCGGAAGTTAAATTACCATCTTCAATATAATTATTTCCTTCTAAATTAAACTAGTTTTTTCATTTTTTTTCCACGGGGTAGAGAGGGTTCCCCAATCGCATCAAGTTCAAGGCACGGGTAGGGCCATGTTCTATAGTTTGGGTCAAGGTCGGGGTACAACGAAACGCACCCCATCTCACTCTATTGTAATTCCCAAAAAATACTTCTTTCCACTAAAAATACCATCCATTTCTCCCGAAATTAGTTGTTTGGTATTTCTTACTTTTCATAAATTTTTTTATTGTTTTTTCGTCATAAGTTATTGGTCTCACCTATAGGAATTAATTATAAAAAAAAACAAAGTAGTATAAAAATGTGCACCAAAATTGAAGAAAAAAATATTTTTATGAGAGAATTTTTGCTTTTGGTAATAGTTTTTACTACTTTTTTTATATCTCTCGTCGAGATAAATGATTAATCCAAAAAATATAACTTGAATCTAAGAAAAATCTAAAAAAGACAAACAAAAATACAAATGTAGTCAATTGAGTTGGAATAAATGACTTATCTTCAAGTATGTATAAAATACCATTTGGTCCGTTTAGTTTATTTAATAGTCAATAGTGAAAACTCACCCTTAGGCTTACGAGAAAACAAAGAATAACCCAAGTGATAACATGTTTTCTTTACTTACAAGAATAAGAGCAAAAACAGCAGCATAGGTATGGCGTTTTTAGCTATTTTAGCTTACCAAAAGGGAGAAATTAAACCCAGTTGCAACAGCTTCGCTACCCGCTTCGACAAAGTTCCTCCATGAACAGTCCTTCGCTTCTCTACCGAAGCACTGTTCATGAGCAAAGCATTATTCTCTCTCTCTCTCTCTCTCTCTCTCTCTCTCTCTCTCTCTCTCTCTCTCTCTCTCTCTCTCTCTCTCTCTCTCTCTCTCTCTCCTTCTTCAACCCTTCATATGTGTGTTTTGTTCGGATTAACGGTGACTAGATTTTTTTCGTTTGACGGCCACTGGGTTTTTTCCCGATTGACTGCAACAACTGGCACTACTACAATATCCCATAAGGATCACACTGTTTGGTTCTTTTACTTCTTCGCAACAGGAAATAATTGTGTGTGAGCGTGCCAGAAAAAGCCTTTGTAGACACCCCAAAATGAGATTCTCGTACACGTTTTTAATCTCCAATGATGAAAAGAAACGTTCGAAAACCCTCCCGGAATGAAATCCTTCAAGCCAACTCGGTCAATAGTGTCGTACAACACTCATCTCTCACGTACGGTGCCCCAACAGTCACACACGACATTCTTTTTCGATATTGGGGGTGGAAGTGTGTCGTACGGCACTGTCATACATCAGTTGACTTTTTGCAGATGTTCCAGCAGCTAAAATGTTTGACAATTGTTCCTCAAGCTTCATGATGATTTCTTGCACAGGAGAAAGGCTATGTAGTAGCTATGATTACTTGGAGTGGGTACCAAGTTTATGTAATGATCAATCGGTTCCAAACACCTATAAAATGTTGATCGGTTTTGGAAGAGGAGGACAATGAAGAAACATGGTTAACCTCTCTTAAATTCCATTTGTTGCTATATCCACATCCTAAACTACCTGTTGTTATCACCTTCCATCCCATAAATCAATCTGACTACTCCTTCCAAAGCAAACCAATCAAAAAGTCTAATCCCCTATTTTCGAACCTAAAACCGTGAGTCCACCCCTCCGAATTCATTTAGCCCCATTAAACAACCATCCTTGCTGCTGCACCAGAAAGAAGTTGGAGTCCAGAGACGGTCCAAGCCATACTTAAAAGATCAAGAAGGCGTCTCATTCCGCGAGGTTCAAACCGGAGGTACGGTCTCGTTTCGCCGGAGTTCATAACTATGGCACCCTGACGGGAGGGGTACCAAGTGTGGAGTGATCTTCTATATCATTTCCACATTTGGTATGCCCATGTTTCATTAAAAATCAGTTTGATTCATACCTCACGATTGCGCCATATGGTGAATACATCGCCTTGTACGGAGTAATCCTTTGAGGAGGAACATTTTCCCATTCAAAACTATCATTTTCCAGTCAAAGTAATCTATTTTAATAAAGTTTCATGCTCTGTATTTGCTCGCATTTCATTCCCATCAAAAATCAAATTCAGATTGTTTGTGAAGAAAATAGTGTCGCACGACACTCCTCCTGTACCGCACGGTACACTTGGAGTGCTGTATGACACACTTTAAAAAATATGACCGTCGGAATGATGAACAGTGCCGAGCGGCACACTTTTTGTACTGCACTGTACACTTTGTGTGCTGTACGACACTCTTTTGAAAATTTAAATCATTTTCTTTTATGAACAGTTTGAGAAAAATGGTTTTCATTTTTATTACTTGCTGTCATTTGCTTGATTATGTTAATTGTTGTTTATTTCAATATTTAAATTACTTGTTTTGCATGATTTAACTGCTTATTTGAATAAAATTCGGCATTAAAGTATTTTCTAAAAATCCCACAAATATTTAGTAAAGACCGATTTTTAATCAGGCGAGCGGGGTGCATTAAAACCCTTCCCCGTTCGTAACCTGGCTCCCGAATCCAAAACGATCTCTGGTTTTTCAAACTATTTTTTAACTGCGAGAGTCACATTATTTTCTAAATCATTTTCAAATTTGTTTCTCGGGTCCTAAACCATTTTCAAAAAACCCAAGTGGCGACTTTATTTTCAAAACAACAGTTTTTGACATCCGGTGGAGCGACCGTCCATAGCCTTTAAGTCTTCTATCTCAGATTAATTTTGAAAAACCAAATCTAATCAGACGATTGTGTTTGAATGGTTCAATTACCTCAACTAAGAGGATTTTTCTTTCAAAAGTGAAGAAATACAGACCAATTTACTTAGGAAATTAAAAAACAATAAAGAAATGAAGTACTTTGACTAAGAAATCAAAAGTAAACTTACTTCGAAATCTTCTTCATCTTCAAATAGAAAGACAAAACAAACTTCGAACACTGGATTGTTACAAATACTACTTTCATCTGCTCCTGAATCTACTTCCGAAACTACTTCCTAAACTACTTCGAACTGAGTCGAATTCCTAAAACTACTATTCTAACTACCAAAGAACAAACCAAGCATCATTTTTGCTGTTTGTTGAAGATTTGTCCGGGGATTTTCATTCTTCAATTTCTTCTATTTATAGGTCTTGCTTGCAGTTTGAACTTCCCGCTTGATTTCTTGACTTCGAACTTCATCATTTCATTTCAAAAGATAGTTACTTCCCTCCAAAAGCATTTGAACTTGAATTGCTTCGAATTCCCTCCAAGAGCATTTGAACTTGAATCTATGCGGTTATTCAAATCACATTTTACACATGATTAATTTCAAAAGATAACTTTCTTGCACTATCTGTTTCATTTGTGATTGTTTCAGTTGTTAACTGCCCCAGTTTTAGACATGTAATAACATGAAGTTCATGCTTTCTAGTAGTTTGAAATGTGGCTTCAAAGTGCACTTCTCCATTTATTCCCTGGCTATAACTGCCAATAATTGCCTTTTAAATTAGAGGACAATATGATATTGTATTGATCCTCTTATAACACTATAATCTAGTGTTTTTCATTAATGCCACGTTTCCAACGTTTGGAATTTCTGATTACGTGTCAGTTGATTACTATATGTGTTAATTTTATATGTAAACATACCCCCCGCATTAACATCGATATTCAAGGAATTTGAATATGTGTTAATGTGTCTTTGCCGCTTCGAATCCCTTCATACTTTCAATGAGGAAGTTATTGGCAGTTCTTTCTACTTCCAATGAGAGAATTGTGAGTGGTTCCTCCATTTCCGATGAGAAATTATGGGCAGTTTCTTTACACATTCTCCACTTGTGAAATTTGAATTGTTTCAACATTAAATTTTCTCAATAAATGTGCCCAATTACTAGTTATTATTCATTACCAATCTCATCTTTAGACTTTGATCTTTCTATTCAAGTTAATACCAATGGCTGATATTATCAATACCCAGAACGCCTTTGAAAACATGGATCTCAATGGTCATACCCTTTCTCAAACTAAAAACTCTGCTTCACCCATTGCACCCATTGCTGGTGTAATTCAAGGCAATCGTTCTTGTGTAGTGATTTCAATGGAAGAGCACACTCCCATTGATCCATGTGATCCTCCTACTCCTACTCCAGAGCCATCAATGTGGGGATTACCCTCTCCCACTGATATAGTAGTGGTCAAAATGGATGACCCTACTGCTGCCAAAGGTTGGAGCCACTACCGCTCATTAGCTATGAGTAGGTATTTTTCTCCCTATATTAGAGGTGATCCAAATATGACTCTTCTCGACAACCTTATTGTCTCTTGTCTTACTCCACAATTCTTTAAGATTGAAGAGCCCCATAAATCACATTTTGCTGGTTATGCTGAGCTCAAAGAGAGAGCTACCAAGCAGTATATGTATTGGTCAAATGAGGTTCAAAGGCCCCATTTTGAAAATTTTACTGATCCTACTTCTCCTCCCTTTAGAGCACTTCCAGAAAATCCTGACTGGTTTGAAGAGTTGAAAAACATTACGTTCGATCCCACCATTTCTCATGTTGGCTACTCTTTTACCATTTTCCCCCATTCTGATTCAACTAAAGCCAAAGAACGATTGGTTGCACTTGCCTTCTTAGATGTGGGGATTTTGGAAGAAAATGTTCCTTATAAGAACTTCTTGTGGGCTTGTGAAACTTTAAAGTTTGATACCTCTAAGCAAATTAGCTCGTTCATCCAATCATTTCAAAATCAGATTCCTCTTCTTTGAACTTGGATGAAAGCTAATAATCTTGCTTTTGAGTTCAACCAAGACCTACATGACTATGAACTTATGCATGCACATGTCACTAGGCTCCACAACAAGATGGAAGACTTAAAGGGAAGTCCTTTCGAAGTCCCAGTTGGGGCTTCAAAATAGTTTCGAAGAAAATTAAAAAGGCGTATGAAGAGAAACTTTTTCAAGTTGGCCAGGCTTCAAATCAAAGCCAAACATTTGGTTTTGAAAATCAGGCCTTTGATTGAGAAAAAACTTAAACTGGATGAAGAAAATAAGGTCAGAGAAATGGAGAGGCAATTCTTTGCCTTTACCTGGGAAAGATTTCATGCCTTGGTGACTTGGAGCTTCCCTCACTATTTTTAGATTATTCAACCTCCTGTTGCTACTCCAGTGCTAGCTGCTGTTTAATTTTCTCTTCGATATAATAGGATCCCTTTTTATTTTATTTTATGTAGGATTATAATAGTTGTTAATGCAAGTTTGGTTTCTTATGGTTTGTCTTATATTTTATAATGCCTTTCGAAGCATGTTTTAATACCTCAAACCAATTTAAACTTGAGTAAAAAATCAACCATTAAACAAAGAATAGTTGATCTTTTAAAGGAAACCAACAAGATGGTTTAAAAGACATGATAGTTTAAGGGTCGTGTTAATGCCATTGCCAATACCGTTTTTGTTTGTGCCAAAAATGTAGTGCTTAAAAACCTGGTACCATGTGCAAGGTACAAGCCTTTTGTGCACTACAGTTTTGGCACAAACAAAAATAGTTTTGGCATTATCATTTCCCTAATTTAAAATTAAACCCAAAAACTTATTTAAAGGTTCAATTTCATTTTCAAACACAATATTATACTTGGGCCCAAACATATTCTATGCTAATTAATTCTTAACCCATCATTTGACCCGAATCGACATATCGTTTTAATCGCAACGTATATATCTAACTCTAGGGCTCAAAAGACTTCCATCGTTACTTTCTATTCTCAACTTTCAAACATTCTCTCTCCCTCCTTTTTGGAAAGAAATCTACCCCCTGCCTATCCAAATCCTTGAAAACCAAATAGTTGGCTCTGCATTCTACACATAAGCATTCTAAAAAAGAAGCTTCAAGCATAGGGAGGTGAGATTGCTTAAAATTTCCCTGAGAAGAACTTTCTGGTGCATACTTTTGCTTGTTGTTCCTTCCAACATTACTTCGAAGTTGACCAATCTTTGGCCTTCCTCTACCAAATTGCATAGAGTTCATTCCAACATGCACTTGCTTGTTATGCCACACTTCTCAGACTATTTTGGCCAAAGATGTTGGCACATTAGTGTTGGCAGTTACTTCTTTAATCTTTGGAAATGGATCTGTATCTATTCCCATAGTCTTTTCTGGAAACATAATCCTTCTTTTCTTAATCTGTTCTTGAATCCTGTCACGAAAAACATTACAATTCTTAGTTGAATGTGTCAAAGAAGCATGCCATTTGCAACAGCTTTTTCCTTTTGTCTCTTCCAATGTTGGAAGCTTTATATTTTCAAGAATCTTAATAAACTTCTTCTTTAGCAAATAGTCAAAAATTTCATCTGCCTTAGAGACATGAAATTAATATACTTTACTAGTTGCCTTCTTATTATTCCTTGGTGCTATAGAAGAATCTTTCGAATTAAACTCTCACAAATACAAGGATCATGTTCAATAATCTCAGTAGCATCAATTTCATAACTAGGATCCCTATAGTATATTGAATAAGAAGAGTTGTTTCTATCAACTTCTTCCTCTAACAAGGATTTATATCTTGATGTTTAGTATGTTAAATCAACCAAATCCCTAAATTCAGTAGAATCAAATTTCTTTCTAAGTTCTCTACTTAAACCATCTTGAGTTATTCTCACAAAGTCAACCTCTAGCAATTGAAGTTTACACTTGTTTCTAGCTTTTTTGAACCTAGCAATAAAATAAGCAGCCTTTTTCATCAGACCTTTGTTTCAGTCTTGCTAGATCAGCCATGGTAATCTCAGGTTTAGTTTGATAAAACTGAGCATGAAACAACTCTTCCATTCTTTTCCAATTTGGAACTGACTCATGTGGCAAATTGGAATACCATTCGAAGGCTGTTCCTATCAAAGAATTAGATAATAACTTCAACTTAATGAACCCATTATTATCTAACTCCTTACACTGAGCGGTAAATCTAGAAATGTGTTCAGTTGTTGATTGTTTTTCATCCCCATGAAACAGAGTAAAATTTGGAATCTTAAATCCCCTAGGGACTTCAAACTGCCTATCTATCCATTCTGGATAAGTTTTTCTGTATATGTGAGTTTGTACCCCTCGAGTTAGAGGTCCATAAACATCTTGCATAAGGCCAAGTATTTCATCACGAAGGGCAAGATTTCCTCCTAGATGAACCGTTGGGATAATAAGTGGTTCCCAATTCATATTTCTAGGCATATGACTGTCTGAAAATCCTTCTAAACGGCCATCAAATGACCTGGACTGTCTAAAACCTCCTTCTTGTCCTGCAACGGGTTCATAAAGATGGTTCGGATGCACCCTACCCATTTCTGGTACTCCTGGATACCTATGTATTCCTGCTTCTGGGATAGATCTTCTTAAATCAGCCCTTTCTGAAAAACGGTTTACTGGAGTAAAATTATACTTATCAAACCCAAGATTTTCATTTTTCAAACTCTTCTCTCCATCTAATCCCTCAAAATTGGGTTCAAAAGGGACATTCATAGTCTGCTTAAATGACTTCTTAGACTTGGGCATTTGATTATCATAAGACTTTGCTAGCTCATACCAAGATTTTGGTATATCATCTACATTTATAGGTTCTTTTCCAGGCCTTGACTTAACCTTACTTGAACTAACCTCTACTTTATCTTTTTCAGATGAAGGAAGAGGTCAATTTCTAAGTTTTGATTGCTCTTCTAACTTTTGAAACATAAGTTTTTGGGTCTGAGCCAATTCCTTAAATATAGCGATCATTTCAGTAAATTGACTAGATGACACTCCTTTTCCATCTTCTGGGTCTTTAGGGTCATCTATGTGCACTGTTTTATTAGTCGTAGTATTCATTCGAGAAGCCTGGCCAATTCCCAAATTTGGATCTTGACCAACATGAACTTCTGGGCCTGTTTGAAGGCCTTCAACTTGTTCATTCTCTTTAGGATTAATATTGTTCTCTTCTTCTGGCGTTTGACCAGCTTGAGAATCATCTGCTTGCTTCCTAAGTTTTGAAGCCATATCAACACTTTGGTGTCCCACCAGGCGTGCCAAAAAATGTGTTTGGTTCTTTTACTTCTTTGCAACAGGAAATAATTGTGTGCGAGCGTGCCAGAGAAAGCCTTTAAGTCTTCTATCTCAGATTAACTTTGGAAAACCAAATCTAATCAGACGATTGTGTTTGAATGGTTCAATTACCGCAACTAAGAGGATTTTTCTTTCAAAAGTGAAGAAATACAAACCAATTTACTTAGGAAATTAAAGAACAATAAAGAAATAAGGTACTTTGATTAAGAAATCAAAAGTAAACTTACTTCGAAATCTTCTTCATCTTCAAATAGAAAGACAAAACGAACTTCGAACACTGGATTGTTACAAATAATACTTTCATCTACTCCCTAATCTACTTCCTAAATTACTTTGAACTGAGTCGAATTCCTAAAACTACTATTCTAACAGCCAAAGAACAAACCGAGCATCATTTTTGTTGTTTGTTGAAGATTTGTCCGGAGTTTATCATTCTTCAATTTCTTCTATTTATAGGCCTTGCTTGCAGTTTGAACTTCCCGCTTGATTTCTTGACTTTGAACTTCATCATTTCATTTCAAAAGATAGTTTCTTCCCTCCAAAAGCATTTGAACTTGAATTGCTTCGAATTCCCTCCATGAGCATTTGAACTTGAATTTGTGCGGTTATTCAAATCACATTTTACACATGATTAATTTCAAAAGATAATTTCCTTGCACGATCCGTTTCATGCGTGATTGTTTCAGTTGTTAACTGTCCCAGTTTTAGACGTGTAATAACATGAAGTTCATGCTGTCTAGTAGTTTGAAATGTGGCTTCAAAGTGCACTTCTCCATTTATTCCCTAGCTATAACTGATAAAAACTGCCTTTTAAACTAGAGGACAATACGATATCGTATTGATCCTCTTATAACACTATAATCCAGTGGTTTTCATTAATGACACGTTTCCAACGTTTGAAATTTCTAATTACGTGTCAATTGATTACTGGATGTGTTAATTTTATATGTAAACACACACTAGGAATTTTAGGAAGATCTCGCTTTTAGAAAAAGCGTGATATAGAAATAGAAGGAAAAGTGATATAGAAGTAGAAGGAAAAGTTTTAATCTCAGAGGTTAAAAAAGCGAGATTGTAACTAGTTTTTTAATCTCACTATATTTGTTTAAGTGAGACGAAAATAAATACTCCAAATGCCATAACCACCCCTTTTTTTTTTTTTATGAAAACCAAGATATAAAAAAAAAAAAAAAAACCAAAAAAGAACGTTGGAAGCAGTGTTCATCTTGGTTTTACCGAAAACGATCACACTTTTTTGCAGTGATTGACTTCTCTTTCCGTCACGCTTGATAACCGTGATAGATGCCCGACTTACAATCACACCTGGAGCCATCACGAATTGTGGGCGAGATAAAAAGTGAAACATCACGCTTAAGGCGTGATGTTTCTGGTATTTTGTAGTAGTGTGGGTTCCCGATCGATGGCAGCAACTATGTATTCATTAGGTATTTTTTGTATTATTTTATTTAGATTGCATTAGCTTGAAAGAGTTCTATGTCAATCTTGATTTTGTGTTAGCCGGAGTAATTTGGTTTTAATTTTTTCAGGACTTTGGTTTGTATTAGACAAGCTCATTAGCTTGCTTGGTTTAGTATAGGAGTTTTGTTTTTAACTGTAATCTGTTAAGTTTGTTTTACCTTTACCTGTGGTTAGGTTAGTTTTGCTTTGGTAACCACAGTGGTGGGTTACAATGACAGTTGTATAAGTTCCATTTCCCGCTCTGGTTGAGAGTAGTGAAGAACAGAATATTCAGTTGCTTCTCTTTCTTCTTCTCTCTTCTTCTCTCTTTCTTCAAATTATACGCAAATCACTTGATCAGATCACTTCTGATTGAACAAAGATAGAATTCAAAAAATCTTTATGGTATCAGAGCCTACGACATCTGTCATCTGCAATTACGATCCTGTATTCTTGATTTGCTGAGTTAGGGTTTTGCTTCTGCGATATCAAGCGGATTTCTCTGAGTTAGGGTTTTGTAATTGTCACACAAGTCAAGATTTGGAACGAAGGATTGAAAGCCTTGAAGAAATGTCTACAGCATTGCCTTCCTCAACTGTTTCAACAGATTCCACCTCAGTTAGATTGAATCTTCCCCCCCACCCCCCCCCCCCCCCCCCCCCCAACTAGTTTTTCTTGTCGTAAACATACATTCATTTGTGCCTATTAAACTGATTCGAATAATTACGTTATTTGGAGAACGCAAATAGAACATGCTTTGAAAGCGAATGATTTCTTTGGATATGTCAATGGCACAATTGTGCAACCTGCATCTGATGCAGTTAGAACCACCGACATTACAATTTCTGAACCAGATTTGGCACTTTGGAAAGTTATAGATAGTCAATTAGTGTCATGTCTCATTGCTACCCTATTAGCAACTACTTGATCTCTGGTCTTGGGAATTGATCATGCCTTTCAAGCGTGGCAGATCCTGGAACATAGGTTCAATTCTGTGTCTAAGACACATATTCATGATCTGAAGCAACAACTCTTCAATGTTACCAAAACCACTACTTTTAATGCATATTTTGACACCATTCAAGAATTGTCTTACAAGTTGGCTGCAGTAGGAACACCTCTTTCCAATGATGATATCATTTTTCATGCTTTACATGGTTTACCTGAGGAATTTGACACTCTCCAGACTGCTCTTAGTGCAAGAACTGGAGACTTATCTTTTGAAGAACTGGTTACAATTGTTAATGGGGAAGAAATTAGAAAGAATAGAACCTCTGGTAAGATAATTTCTTGGCCAAACTCTTGGCATTCTTCATCCATTTTCCTGGCTGTGAACAAGTCAAATACTGTTGTACCAGGATTATCTTCGTATTCATCATCTGTTGTACCTCAAGGACAGCCTCATCCTAGTTATGCTACACAGTCACAGAGTGCTCCACCATACTATAAAGCTCAACCACAACCTCCTATGTATCCTGCCACGTAGCCACAGTCACAAAACAGAAATTGGAACAACAATGGTAACAATAATGGTAACATGTCCAGAGGTTTCAGAAACCATAGGGGAGATGCTTGTCAAATTTGCAACAAGACTAATCACACAGCTAAAACCTGTTACCACAGATCCAACTTGAACTGTCAACTCCCTTCCTATTATCCTTCATACAACAATGCTTTTACTCAAAGGCCACCAATTCCACAAGCTCACATGCTTCAGACCTATCCTTATCCTGCTCGATGCTCTTCTGTTACTAATCTTGGTCTTCTCCCTTTGCCACCAAACTGCCCTAATTACACTGTACCCTATCCCTTTACCTACTCAACTTCCTCATATCCTGCATACACTCCTTCACCCTCATCTACCTTTCCACCTTCTATTCCACCACCTAGTTACTGGTATCTAGATAGTGGGGCCATAAACCATGTTACTAATGACTTTTCTCAACTGTCATTGCAGCATACTCGGTCTGCACCAACAGGGGTTATGGTAGGAAATGGTCACACTATTCCAGTTGCTTAAGGGTATATTACCTACTCCTCATCCTTTTTCTCTCACTAAATTGCTTCATATTCCATCTATTAATCACAATCTTCTCTATGTTCATAAGTTAGAATCTAACAATAATTGCAGATTGATCTTTGATGCTTGTGGTTTGGTGATTCAGGACAACAAAACCAATCAGATTCTTCATCATGGACCATCCCATCAGGGTTGTATCCAATTCAAGCCTCATTTATCTCATCTCCACAAGCATTGCTGTCCACTTCAACTTCTCCTTCACAATCAACTTTTGCAACTCTCTGGCATCTGAAACTAGGACATCCAAATTCTGGTTCTATGCAACATTTGGTGAATCAATTTCATTTACCTATTCAAAAACCATTTCACATTGACTGTAATTCTTGTAATGTTACTAAGAGTCATAAACTACCTTTTCCTTTGTCTACTTTTCATGCTCAATGTCCCTTTGAACTCATGCACATGGATGTGTGGGGCCTTGCCCCTGTTGTTTCCTTTAGCGGCTTCAGATACTATCTTGTGATAATGGATGATTACACTAGATACATATGGTTGTTTCCCTTGCATTACTCATTTGATGTTAAGTCTGTTCTTCATCCTTTTCTTGAGCTTGGTCTAGTCCATCAAATATCTTCTCCCCACACACCTGAACAGAATAGGAGAGCAGAGAGAGTCCACAGACACCTCATAGAAACTACTCTCACACTACTCCATCAAGCTAACATGCATGTTCAGTTTTGGTTAGAAGCTTTGATCATTAGTGTCTTCCTTATTAATAGGTTACCTCATTCAACAATTCAATTTCAAATTCCTTGTACACTTTTGTTTCATAAAGCTCCAGACTACATCAGTCTTAAACCATTTGGTTGTCTCTGTTATCCATGGCTCAAACCCTATGTTCCCCATAAGCTGAGTCCTAAATCTACTTCTAAAGGTTACAGATGCTACGATCCTATTCTTAAGAAGGTCTACACATCTAGGCATGTTAAGTTTGTTTGAACATACTTTCCCTTATCACTCTCTTGTTAATTCTGTGCCTACTACTATGTCACCATGCTATCCTAATTCTTCTACTTTTCCCTTTGATATCTCTCTTACAACAACTCAGGATCCTTCTTTTTCTGTCCCATCTATTCTTGTTACTACTTCTGATATTTCATTGCTTATCGAATCTCCCTCCTCTTCTCCTGTTACTTTACATCATTCTTCTCTTGCTTCACCTCAGTCCACTATCCCTAATTCTTCTTATGTTCCTCCCTCTCATCCTATTCCTAGTCCACATCCTATGATCACAAGATCTAAGCTTGGTATTACCAAACCAAGGATCTCATTATCTCTTTCTGCTGTTTCTTCCACAGATATTTCTGAACCTCACACTTTTAATGAAGCTGTCAAGTCTGAAAATTGGAAAAAGGCCATGTCAGCTGAGTATGAAGCATTGTTGTCCCAGGGTACATGGTCTCTAGTTCCTGCACCTTCACATGTTAATGTCATAGGATGTCATTGGATTTTTAAGTTGAAGAGACATTCTGATGAATCTATAGCCCGTTACAAAGCCAGATTGGTTGCTAGAGGCAACCAACAGACAGAAGGACTAGATTTCACAGAAACCTTTAGCCTTGTGATCAAATAGCCCACATTGAAACTTGTTATTGCTCTGCAGTGCACTTTGGCTGGCCTACGAGACAATTAGATGTTTCTAATGCGTTCTTACATGGCATCATTGAAGAGGATGTATATATGAAGCAACCTCAAGGTTATGTAGACCTTCACAGACCACAGTATGTTTGTAAACTGCACAAAGCATTGTATGGACTTCATCAAGCACCTCTTTTTTCTTCTCATTTGCAGCATCTTGGGTTTCACAATAGTTTGGCAGATACATCTCTCTTTGTTTTAGCAAAGGATTCTCACATCACCTATGTGCTAATCTATGTTGATGATATTATAGTGACTAGAAGTAACCCTGAATTTATTGCAACTCTTTTACCTCAACTACAAACCAAGTTTGCACTCAAAGACTTTGGCAATCTTCACTATTTTCTGGGTCTTGAAGTACATAGAGATAGTCATGCGTTGTTTCTTTCCCAGCATAAATATGCCCTTGAATTGCTTGCCAAAGCAGGGATGAGTGACTGTAAACCCACTTTATCTCCCTCTTCTACTAAGTCCTCTACAGTCAGTGACTCTACTCCTTTTGAAGATAGTCAGTTCTACAGGTCTGTGGTGGGGTCATTATTGTGACAGCCCAGGACCCACTTGGATGTAACGGAGTTCTATGATATAAGAGAATAGATCATGCCTTAACTTGCACAAGACCTTTTAAAGCCGCGAGGGAGTCAAAGCTCGTTGGTGCTTCATAGTTAAGCACACTCGCCCTGGAGCAATCTAGGGATGGGTGACCTTCTGGGAAGTCCTTGGAGCTTGGGCAACCAAAGCTGACAATATTGTGCAAGGCATGGGCGGGGTCGTTACAGTTGGTATCAGAGCACAACCCTGGACTACGGGGTAGGAGTCACCTCTAGAATCTGCAGGAGCCACCTCTTCAATCCCGGAGTGGGAACAAAGTGCTATAAAGAACTAAAGTGCTATACCTCCCGGGGGAAGGTCGCTGGGCCAATATGCGACGAGGACGTTGCATCATAAGGTGGGGAGAATATGACAGCCCATGACCCACCTAGATGCAATGGAGTTCTATGATATGAGAGAGTAGATCATGCCCTGACTTACACAAGGCCTTTTAAAGCCGTGAGGGCGTCAAAGCTCGTTGGTACTTCACAGTTAAGCATGCTTACCTTGGAGTAATCCAGGGATGGGTGACCTTCTGGGAAGTTCAAGGAGCTTGGGCGACCAAAGCAGACAATATTGTGCAAGGCGAGGGCAGATTGTTACAGTTAGTATTAGAGCACAACCCGGACTACGGGGTAGGAGCCACCTCTAGAATTTGCAGGAGCCACCTCTTGAATCTTGGAATGGGAACAAAGTGCTATGCAGAACTAAGTGATATACCTCCCGGGGGAAGGTTGTTGGGCCAATACGCAACGAGGACGTTGCATCCTAAGGTGGGGGGGATATGACAGCCCATGACCTACCTAGATGCAACAGAGTTCTATGATATAAGAGAATAGATCATGCCTTGACTTACACACAAGGCCTTTTAAAGCAGTGAGGGCGTCAAAGCTCGTTGGTACTTCATAGTTAAGCGTGCTCACCTTGAAGTAATCCAGGGATGGGTGACCTGCTGGGAAGTTCATGGAGCTTGGGCGACCAAAGCGGACAATATTGTGCAAGGCAGGGGCAAATTGTTACAATTACAGTACTCCCTCCGTCCCTTTTTAAGTGATCCACTTGAGAAACGTGTATTTTTGCGAACGTTTAAAAATGTACTTTTGTATATCGTTTTTAAATTTTTTTGCACCAAATTAAAGTACTCAATGAGCACTTTAATTTGGTATAAAACAAATTAAAAAGTTATATAGAGAAATATGTTTTTTAGGGGTTTGAAATTGCACGTATTCTCATATAGATCATTTAAAAAGGGACGGAGGGAGTATTTGATTATTACCAAACCTGAGATCTCTCATGCTCTCAACTATGTGTGTCAATATGTGCATGCCCCATCACAGGCTCATTTTGCAGCAGTTAAGTGCACTTTACGTTATGTCAAGTCTTCTTTGGATCAGGGGCTTCATTTCACTCCTTCATCTTTGTGTCTTACTACCTTTTGTGATGCTGACTGGGCTGGGGACTATTTGGATCGCAGATCTACTTCTGGGTTTTGTATCTTTCTAGGGGAGAACCTTATTTTCTGGACTGCAAAGAAGCAAAATACTGTCTCACGGTCTAGTACTGAGGCAGGATACAAAGCTTTAGCCCAAGTAACTGCTGAACTTGTTTGGCTGTAGCAACTTGTTTGTGACTTGCATGTTCCCTCTACCAGTGTTCCTGTGATTTTTTGTGATAACATGTCTGCTATAGCACTTGCCTCTAACCCCATTTTCCAGGCTCGCACCAAACACATTGAGGTGGATTACCACTTTGTTCGTGAGAAAGTATTGGCTCATCAAGTGAATGTTCAACATGTTTCATCTGAGTCACAGCTAGCTGATATCTTTACCAAATCTCTTTCAGTTGCTCGTTTTCAACATCTTGCTTCCAAACTCATGGTTAAGCCTCTTCCCATGAGTTTGAAGGGGGCTATTAGACAAGCTCATTAGCTTGCTTGGTTTAGTATAGGAGTTTTGTTTTTAACTGTAATCTGTTAAGTTTGTTTTACCTTTACCTGTGGTTAGGTTAGTTTTGCTTTGGTAACCACAGTGGTGGGTTACAATGACAATTGTATAAGTTTCATTTCCCGCTCTGGTTGAGAGTAATGAAGAATAGAATATTTAGTTGCTTCTCTCTCTTCTTCTCTCTTCTCTTTCTTCAATGTATACGCAAATCACTTAATCAGATCACTTCTGATTGAACGAAGATAGAATTCACAAAATCTTTAGTTTTAAGCACAGAATAATCTCTGATTGTATCGATCTATGATATATGTATTGACATATACATGATATACATGTATATATATTTGAGAGAACTGGAATGAAGAAGACGAAGAAGAAAGAAAGAAGGAGAAAGAGAAAAAATAATATTTTAAGAGGTTATAGGTAAAGTAGAGAATGTTGGTGGAGTTTTGAAAGAAATCATGTCAAGCTAAAATGAAATTAGGCATTGTTGAGTAGCAAAAATAGTTGTGATGATGCACATGCTCTAAGATTTTGTGTTGAGTCTCACTATTGGACCTCATTCCCTATAGATTGTACAAAAAAAAAAAGAGAGAGAGAGGTAGGACTCACGATTGATTATATGAATTACAAATGAGTAGGAGGAGTGGGGATACAAATGAGGGTATCATTAATAATGAATTATTATGCAAAAAAGACTTAAACTCTTACTCCCGCTATTCCTGTTTATGTGTGTTACTTTGTAAATTCAAATTATTAAAGAAACAAAATCATTACACTTTTCACATCAACTTTTACCTTCACTTTTCAAAATTATCCTCCATTTTTACACTATCCCTTTTTATGTGTGTTGCTTCGTAAATTTAAATTATTAAAGAAACAAAATCATTAAATTTTTCACGTCAACTTTTACCTCCACTTTTACCCATTAACTCTTTACCCACTAATTTTTAAAATGGGTAAAATGATAATTGTACAAATTTTTACCCATTAACTTTTCAAAACGTACACTTATTAAGAGACAACTCAAAATGTAAATGTCAACACAAAAAAAGAGATGAAGGGAGTACTAATTACTCAACAAAGGTAATCCCATATGTGTAGATACGAGAGGTACGGACAAGAGATTTATTGTTTGTAAAGATGTTCAAATTAGAGTAATCCTAGTAATTTTGTTTGAAATTATTCAAAGAATTTTACGGATTGAACATACTTTTATGATTTTTTTTTGCTAATTTGCAAGAATACCCCCTAAACTATCACTTTGTTGCAACATCACCCCCTAAACTATCAAACGTGCCAAGATCACCCCCTCAACTATCAAAATCAAGCAATAACACCCCATCACCTTAAAACTGTTAAAACATGGACGGAAACAGTGTAGAAAACCCAAAATGCCCCTCGGTAAAAATTATGTTTGCTAGGGCTAAGGCACAGACGTGTATCCTCATTCCTCATCCCTCTTCGTCTCTCTCTCTCTCTCTCTCTCTCTCTCTCTCTCTCTGTGTATCGCTCTCTGCAGCAGCCACCAGGAAGACACCATGATCGATCCGTCGATCGATCTCGAGCCATGAACCCAAAACAAAGCACTCCTTCTCTCTCACTTGTCTCCTCTCCCTCCCTCTCCCCTTTGATACCAAAAGTAATCGAAATCGAAAACCCTAACCCAGAATCGAAAACCATAAACTGAGAAGATTGATCGATTTTTCTGTCTGTCTTTCCTCCGCTCTCTGTTGCTCTCTTTCAATGGTATTCCCATCCCTAGCGAAGAAATCATATTCCCATCTAGATTGAAAAAGGTTTGCTTCAAAATCCTAAATTTTCGTATGATATATGTATATTTCGTGGTGATAATCTTCTTTTCTCTCTCTTGCTGCCATTTTTGAAGTGATTGATGAGTGAAAGGCTAACTGAAACCCTAATTATGGGAAGGGACCGTGGGTTTCATTCATGCATGGATTTCTGCTCTCTCTCTCTCTCTCTCTCTCTCTGCAAACCCATTTTCTACGTGATTGATGACTGAACCCCCAATTTTTTAGTGGTGGTTGACGTAATATTATACTAATTTAGACTTTATAACTTTGTTTGTTTGTTGCACAGAAAATATGGTGGAGTTGAGATGCCTTTTGTATATTCATGTTGGAGGTCAAATTGTTAGAGGCGAGCATGTTGAGTATGTGAAGGGGGTCAGGGCTAAAAACAAGGGAGATCCAGATTCCTTCTCCTATTATGATTTGATGGAAGTAATTGGAGGGACAGGGTATGGAATGAAAGATAATATTAGTTTGTTTTATAGAAAACCAATGTGTGACATGAACACAGGGTTAGTTCAATTGACTTGTCATGATGATATGCTTCACATGTTTGCAGAGCATTCTGGTAACAAGTATATGGTAATTGATGTGCATGTGCATTGCCCTAATGTGGTTGATTCTGATGAGGAGGATGAGATAGGTAGAGAGACAAGTGTTAAATGTTTGACTGAATTAGGACCTAACTTAGAATTAGGGGAAGGATAGAGAGGTGGTGATGAACATGAAGATGGAGATTTAGTTGGAGATGAGGTAGAACTAGGTGGTGATAAAGATGGAGATGTAGTTGGAGATGAAGTAGAAGTACAACCAATGGATGAAGACACCGACTCAGATTGTGAGTGGATCGCCTACTCTGATGAATCAAGTTATTGTGCATCTTTTAGTGGGGTAGAGGAGTCTTTTGATGAAGAGCAAGAGCAACCTATTGCCTTGGTAGGGCTAGCTCACTATAACCTTGGGAGTAAATGCCATGAAGAAATGGACCCTTGTTCTGACAGTGATGATAATAACTTGGTTGAAGGAAGTGATGATGATGGAAAACTTAATTTCCTTGAGTTTAAAGAAAGTTTCATGAAGAACCCACAATTAATAGAGGGGATGAAGTTTCCTAATGTACGGGTGTTTAGGAAATTGTTAAGGGAATACCATATAAAGGAGGGGTACTTGTTTAAATTTTTGAAGAATGAGTCTAAAAGGGTCATTGTAGTGTGTGAAAAGTAATGTGGCTTTAGACTTCAAGATTCTCCCATGTATGATGAGAGATAATTTCAAATAAAGAAGATTAACCAACAACATGAGTGTACAAAGGAGTACACAAATAACAATGCAACTTCGTCATGGCTTTTCGAAACGTACTTAACCAAACTTAGTGATCCACCTGAGACTAAGGTTAAGTCGATGAAGAAGATAGTGCAGAGAGAGTAGTTGATTAATGTATCAAAGCACAGAGTGTATAACGCTAAGAGAAAGGCACTTGAATTGATTGAGGGAGATCATACCGAACAATATTTGAGGTTGTGGGACTATTGTGAGATGCTTAGAAAGCAGAACCCAGGCAGTGTGGCTAAATTGAAGGTGGAAAGACCTTGGGTGGGACATGGGCTAATATTTCAAAGGATGTTCATATGTTATGATGCATGTGTAAAGGGCTTTTTGGCAGGTTGCAAGCCCATAATTGGGCTAGATGCTTGTTTTTTTAAAAGCCCTTTTGGTGGCCAATTGATGCATGTTGTTGCAAAAGATGTCAACAATCATATGTTTCCTTTGGCGTTTGTTGTTGTGGAGGCTGAGACAAAAGACAGCTGGACTTGATTCATGGAGAATTTGGTAAGTATGATTGGAAATCCAGAAGAGAGAGACATTTGCTTCATGTCTGATAGACAAAAGGTATAATTTTTGTTTTAAGTATTGTTTGTTATCTTTCGTTTACTTAATGCATTTGGTTTAGTTATGTAAGTGTACAAATACATGCATTGTCTTCCTTGTTCCTAGGGCTTGACACAGACATTTGCACAAGTTTTCCCTAATGTAGAGCATAGGTATTGCATTAGGCACATGTACTCAAACTTCAATAAAACATACAAGGGGAAAGAGTGGAAAGATATGATGTGGGGGGCTGCATCAGTTTTCACAGCAGTGCCTCATTTTCTTCTTCCACCTTTTTTTTCCCTGTTTCCAACACCTCATTCATCTGAGGCGTGCAGAAGATACATTAAGAACCGTTTGAAGCTCTGTGCGCCACTGATGCATAGCAGTAACGACAGAGCTGGGGAGCAATTGGAGTGGGTAAAAGTCAGATTACCCTACTAACTAGGCGTAGCACGTGCCTGGTAACTTCACCACGAGGGGGTGAATGGCTTGGCACCACAAAGGGTACGCGTGAGCCCTGTGCCGAGCTGGTTTGGCCATGAATAAGGCTAAAACGATTGAATGAATTAAATATACCAGGATGTGCTAGCTCGGTATAGGTCACAAGGGAGTGCCCCTGATATTGGCCAAGCTAGCAGAACTATGAGTAAAGTTTAAGTAGCACTCTGGGATACGTAGATTCAGCTCGGCGTGAGTAGTTGGGTTATGTACGAGTCATACCGAGCTACGTGGAAGCTCGGCGCCGCCACGAATAAGGCGGTGAGACATTCTAGAAAATTCTACAACGGTTCCTTATGAGATAAGGAGTAATCCCGTGAAATAAGGGATTAATATGGCAGTCCTAAAATGATTAGGAATGGGCCACTTATAGGAAGAAGTCCTATTAGGAAACAGATTCCTAAAGGGAATAGGAAACGGGGGCACGAGATGCCTAATGTGATGAATATCTACACCTATAAATACAGCACTATGACCATGACAAAAGGTATGCTGAAAAACCTATTTTCATACGCATTGTCATTTGAGAACTCAAGTACGTGATACTAACTTAGGCATCGGAGGGCCTTTGCCAACGAGAGGCAAAGGTGCTCTAACCTTTTTCTGTCTTGCAGATCTAGGGTTGATTCAAGGAAGCACGTGATCCAGGATTACGTGGTTTTTACCCCGTACAGAATGAATTAGGACCTAAAGTTTGACTGAATTATGTTAGGAATCTATGTTAAAAATCTGTGATTTAAAACCCAGATTTTGTGTTTGTGTTGTATCTGGGTTTGAAAAGGCAAGACTCAATTCTGTGTGTTCTTAAGAATCATGCTAGTTTTGCATCTGGGTTTGATACAATCTGCTGTATGGAATTGAAATGTGGGTTGATAAAGATAGTGTATGTATAACGATTTGATACAATGTGGTGAATGTAATGGAGGTTTTGTCTTTGTGTTGCTCAAAACCCAGTTCATATGTTTGTTGTTGGAATGTTTGGTTTCTTGATGCTCTACAATCTGTAGTTGCAATGTTTGTTTCAAAACCCAGTTCATATGTTTGTTTCAAATTTGAAAATCTTGTTTGGAATTTTGGCTTCAATTCTGGGTTGATTTGGTTTCAAAATGTGGATTGATTTGGTTTCAAATCTAAGTGTATCTTTGTTTCAAATAATCTGGGTTTCAAATTTCTGGGTTTCAGTTTAAAAATCTAGGTTTCAAATCATTGTTTAAATCTGGGTTTCAATATCAAAAGCAGGTTTGGTTTCCAAAAATCTGGGTTTGGTAATCTCGGTTTGTGCAAATCTGGGTTTGGTTGTACAAGTGCTTTTGGCTACACTACATTTTCTGCCTATGGGGAGAGAGAGAGAGAGAGAGATATATACCTGGTGTTCTTGGTCCGAAATGACGCAGAGAGAGAGATGGAATGGGTAATGGCTGGTTATATACACCCATGTGAGGGCATTTTGGGCTTCAATATTTTGTTTCAATTAAGTTTTTAACTTTTCCGTCCAATTTAACCCTTCCTTTTAACAGATTTTGATGGAGGGGGTGTTATTGCTTGATTTTGATAGTTGAGGGGGTGATCTTGGCACGTTTGATAGTTTAGGGGGTGATGTTGCAACAAAGTGATAGTTTAGGGGGTGTTCTTGCAAATCCATTTTTTTTTTAATCAGTTTCTTTCCCAGGACAGCGTTGGAATTTATGTTGTAGAGTCCATGTAGATATTATTGAAACCAATGGACCCACCACGGCACTTTTTTGATAATCTAGTACAATTCATATTGTAGAGTCCATGTAGATAAATTATGAGGGAAAAAAACACAAGTAGCCCTGACTTCAAAGAAAAAGTCGTGGAGCCGGTGTGAAAGGTTTTTCGTTTTTAGATAACACTTTTGTTTGGAAATTTTGAACATGTTTTGTCCAGAAAACGTTTTATGTCTTTTTAAAATATAACATAAGGTGAAAATGAGAAAAATCATTAGCGTTGCAAAAATAAAGATTAAAACACTAAATCAAAATTGATTTTCCAACCTATTACCGTATTACTATATGTCTTTCAAAAAGCGAACGATTTCGATCATAAATTAGAATAGAAATAGGCCCACCAACAAACTGTGAGAATAAATGGATAGATCCCGCTCCTATATTATAGGCATAGAAAAATTATTGGGTGGTTCAGGGAAGCCGCGCTATTGTCTCGACGCCTTTTTCCACCACAAATTTAAGTGAAATCCAAAAAACCAACGGTAAATAAAAATGCTGGAAGGTACCACGTGACGGTGTCTAAACCACTAAATAATTTCTCCACATACCTGCATAATGCATGATTCATGTCTGCGCTTCTCGGTAACTATTTTGACTTTATGCTATTAGATGCATCCACATGTGCCTTATTCTCTGTTTTAGCTTTAATCTAATTTGACACTTCTCTTAACTGTCAACTCTTTTCCATATATAGAGAATGGATGTCGAGCCCAAGTTTTAGGCCGGTTAGTTTGTGGATTTCACTTCCCATACAATAAAAGAATATTCGATTATTGGGGTCAGACTACAAGAAAATAATTAGTACTTATGAATCCTTTAATTTCAACATGAATGACCCGTATTTGACTACTCCAAGAAGATATCAGTCTGGCTGAGCGTAAATTGGCTTGGAAAAAAAAAAGAATGGACGTGGAAAAGAAAGATCCTCCAATGTTCTTATTTGGTAAGACTTTGCCCTTGTTTTTTTTCAATCAACTATCTATAGATTTATCGTTTCCCCTTTATTGTTACCTTTATTGTTAGTATCATATCTACATTAGATGTGACCTGCCCCCATTTTCCATCAACAAGTACTACCATTTCTAGTAGTTTATAAAAAATTACCCAATGACACCCGATACTTTAGTTTCTTGGGCTAGAGACCATATTTTGTTCATTGCTCTACGAATATTTTCTCATAACTAATTAACTTTGCATGCTTCGCACCCAATTAGCTAGTCTTGAAGTCATGCTTTCGATTTTAGGAGAACAGACTAAAGTTCATATTAATGTCCATTTCGTAACAAAATGAGATGGGAAAGTGTTTGGTACCAGAAAAGAAACCCATAAAAGCACTCAGAAAATGCATCCGACGGGTGAAATTCACCCAGTGCACTGTTTGAATAGTGTACCGGATGAATTGCACCAGTCGAATGCATTTTATGGGTGCTTTTATGGGTTTCTTTTCTGGTACTGTACCAGACCTCAAATGAGATTGGTATCTGGGTTGGCCTGGTGGTGGAGACTTAAACTTAGAGGTCCCACTCTTTCTTAAAGTTTCAAGTTCAAATCTTTATTCAAGTAACTACTCATGGAATAGCCTCATTCCTGTTAGAACAATCCTCGGACAACCCCTAGGTCCGCATGAAAACTTAAATAAGGATCCCTTATTAGAAGTTTAATGTCCTGGCTCCGCCTTTGTGTACAAACAAGTATACATTATGTAGCCTTGTCTTGTGTACAAGTGAGATCAACAAAAATGTATTAATTTGGGGTGTCCAAACTCAACACTGATGTCGTGGGATTCTCGTTCACTAACTTCCAACAGCCAAAAGTTAGTTACTGTTACCTTAAGGAAATGGTTTAAGCTACTGTTCTGGTAGTATATGGCAAGTTAATAGTTGCTGATATCTGACGGGTGACTACAATAAACAAGCAAAACGACATCGTCGTGGTATTTCAGAAGCATGGTCGAAAGTGAAGACATCGTACTTCGCAGGTGTACACCACACGACGTCTATAAATAGCAAAAGAAGAAACGGGAAGAAGGGTTCAACAAACGGACGGCCAACTCATTTTGTTGGCTTTCATTTATTCTTTTCACTATTGCACTCTAATTATCACATTGTCTTGACTTTAGGAGGAGCTGTAATTTCGAGGGTACGATCTTGTTTGAATATTATCTTCTTTGTTTGTTGTTTGATCAGATATCGGTAAATACATCAACAAGTTGTATAAAATTGGACAGCTTATGTTCCAAACATGTGGACCATCAAATTTGTTTAGGTATCTTTCCAAGTCCAATGAAGCTAGTTTTTTCTTGGATGCTATTCTTTGTAAACGTGCAAAATGAACTGTTTGGATTACTGTTGTGGGTCTAAGGTGGGGCCAATAGGGTTAAGGTTTGAAAGGCTTTGGTAGTTAATAGTAATATATAAGCAAGCTAAACCCTCTTCATTGAGGCAAAAGAACCTTAAATACAATTGCTTGGTACATGTTTGGCTTGTGTCCTTCTCGTCTCATAAAGACAGAATTGTCTTTGCCAACATGCTTACACCCTACGCACGAAATTAACTTGACCCTATGCACGAAATTAAGCCACCGTCTTTTTTTTTTTTGGTAACGAAGAGTGTCTCGATGAACCGGACTCATCTCTCCAGCCCCTCACAATCCTTTTCACACATTTGCGTGAGGTGGGGTTGCCACAACGACAAATCGATACTATAATACACAAATTCGTGTCCTATAATAAAGACAAGAAAAAGATGCACAAAATAATATATTTTTATTATTCGAATTTAATGCAGGTACAATTCTCTACTAAATGCTCTTTACAAGAAAAAAAAAAATAATCCTCCGATTTGCTCTCCGGAGCTGAAGTAGCAATCCAATGGCTGTAAAAGCTTGTCGTAGGATTGAAACGGTAATTTGTTCCTTCAAATCTTCGAGTTAAGAAGCTTGAAGTACGAAGTTTGATCGAGGGCTTGAACGGCTTTATCTCGAACAAACGACGAATTTGAGAACGATCTTTGTTGGATTCAACGCTTAGATCGTTGTTGTTGTAGATGAATCGGCACGTAACTTGAGTGCTTGTTGATTCTCCACAAGTTCTTGAGAGGGATTTGAGAAGAACTTTGAGAGAGCCTTGAGAAACACTGGAGAGTGATCTCGAGTTTCCTTGACTGATGATCTCTCAAATGATTTGAGTTTTTGAATGATTTGTTTTGGTGAACTTGGGAAGAAATCGGCACGTTGTTCTTGGTGCTTGATGATTTTCTGCAATATGTTGAAGAGTGTTTGAATTCTTGAAGAGTGCTTCAAAGCTCTAGTTAAATGCCAAGCGAAAACTCTTCTTCTTCTTCATATGAGCCTCTATTTATAAGCTCAAGAAGAGGGGTTTAAGTTTGGTATAATTTGTAATTGATTTGATTTAATTACAAATCAGAATAATTGATTATCAATCAAGATAACTGATTACCCATTAGGATAATTGATTATCAATCAAGAAGATTGATTTGGTCTCATTTCCTAAAAGAAGATTTGACTTTTTTTTATTACTTTTAGGAAATTACATTAACCCAAAAAGATAAATAATATATTTATTACTTAATTCTCTTTTAGAGTTCTTTTTTTTTTAAATAGGCTTTCACGTTTGGGCTAGCCCAATTTCTTGACCAATTTGGCTAATTAATGCAGCCCAATGTATTTTTAGTTTTCCACAAATCTCAAAAGGACTAACCAAACCAAACCAAACCAAGCCTTATGTCCCAATCAATTGGGGTCGGCTACATGAATCCTTTTTCTCCATTGAGCTCTGTCCAGTGCTGCTTCATCATTTAAACCTAGTATACTCAGATCTTTGCGTACTACTGCATCTAATGTCAATTTGGGTCTTCCCCTCCCTTGTGCGCTAAGCCCATAAATTTGACGTGCCCAATATTCATTTGAAAGTGAAGACCATGGTTTGACTTTATTAATCAAGATAATTTATTTATCTCAATTAATCGGACGGCGATTAGGCAATGCCAAAATTTTAGTGTCTACAAATTGCCCCCACATCGAGGCTCATGGGGGATGCTTGCTTGCGAGCGTGGGAAGTGAGACTTGAAGTAACTTGAATTTTCTTGCCATATAGGATGTATGTGAATTCGCCAATGCTGAATGAATCCCGGTCTATGAATTGTGAAATTCGTCAAAAATGCTAGCCCACCGAAGCACTCCCTTTTTTCTTTTTTTTTTGAAACTGCAGAGGCAATTTGGTGCCAAATAGCTTCAAAATTGTAATTGGAGAGCTTTTAATTGGATAAGTAATTGATGGCGAAACCATCCCGTTTGTTGGACATACAAACTTTGGCAAAATTCATGGAAGTTGTAAATCAATCATGAGAACTTGCAATAGCAAAAGAAACGTGGGTCTCACCTGATGGAAAAAATTTTGGCCAAGGACTTTCTTTCCAAAACCGCTTCATGCATGGAGAGAAAATTTCCTATTTCTCTTCTCTTTTCTTTTCTTTTTTTAAAATGCTTGAACAAGCTTGCCGTGCAGTCGTGCACCGTGGTCATGCCGAATAGAATTGGTCTATCCAATATTATTTTTTTCAAATCGATAGGAGTGACTTAACCATTACGGAAGTTGTAATCCTATTGAAAACATGAATTTTGGTGGTTTACTAACTGTGGAGTTTCAATTTAGACAAATCTTCTAAATCAATCAATGATTCCAAATGAATTCTTAAGCTTCCTTTAGGAACCCTCAACAGCTGTCAAATAACATGCTCAATGTGTTGTGTGGTTCTAAATTTGCACGTGAAAGAACCTCTAATGGTAATGATTCCAATTATTCCACTTATCATTTGTATTCTTGGGAACAACGGTATTGATTTGCCTTTGGAATACATTTCCCTCTTCAAAGTTTGAAGTCAAGGCAATAACTTAAATTACTTTCCTTTTGATTTTCTGTCAACAAAAGAGCATAATATGCACACAAAAAGCCTTGTAGGGAATTGGCATTTTTGTATTTTTTTCCCTTACCAATCAACTGATTTGAGTTTCCCTTTTGCATTGCTCCTCATGCTTAGTAATGGGCTTGGCGTTGCCCTATTTTGGTGGGATTTTGAAAAGCAAACCACTTAATTTTCCTTATGCAAGAATATAATTTCTTTAGAAATTATTCTAAGGAATCGAAGTTGGGCATCTTGAAAATCTTGATACAAGTAATCGCCGGCCTTGTTTTGCTATACCATTCCCATTTTCTTACCTTCCAAAATTGTGAGTAGTCAGCATCTTCATGTAAGGAAACAAATTGAGAGATAACTTTCCAAGTTGATTACAATCTCATTTTTCGTTTCCTTTTCTTTGAAGCCTGCAATCTTCTTACTAAGGAAAGTTTGCAAGCCCAAGATGCATTGCCGTAAATCAAAATTCTCCCACATCATTATAAATGGAGCGTGAGTGGAGGTCTTGTTATCATAAAATTTCAAGAGTTTCAAACACAAGCTTTCCACTCAAGCTTCTGCAAACTTCTCGGTTCACTCACACTAGCAACTTATGTGTCCTCGTCCAAGCATTGCCGCAAACTTAGGAGTCCTAACAGTAGAAGATATTAGAACATGAAGGGCCAACCGAAGTTAGCTTGCAACAACAGCGCGTGGCGAGAGTTATCAACTGTGAGAGGACCAAAAGCCCATTGACAATGCTGACACAATTTTACAAAAAGAATTTGCCTTTGTCCAAGCTCGAGATGACGCCTCATGGTATGTTGCTTGGAGTTCCCTTTTTTTTTCTTCTTCTTTTTTTCTTTTTATACTAGTTTTGTTCTTTTGTGTGTGTGTGTGTGTGTGTATGCGCGCGCGCGCAGGACCCAAGGAGGTTCATGAAGATAAGTTGGCAACGTATCTCATTTCTTTGGTAAGGACACAACAATTGTGAAAGATCTCTATGTTTTGCGCATGTCGTCTCTATGTTGCTTCGGCGCCGCTCAGTTTTGAAAGAGACTTCAAACAGCGGGAGAGCCTCTGCTTTTTGCGCATGCCGCCACTCCTCATCACTTGAAGAAATTTGTAGACAATGATAGCTTTCTGTGACTTTGCATGTCTCTCCACCCGTCCTCATTTGAAGAAATACGACGATGCGGAAGAACCTTCATCATTTTGTGCACGCCATCGCCCCTTGCCACTTGAAAAGATTAGAAGACGATAGAAAAACCTTTGAAGACCAGTCGAATCTTGTAGTGTTTTCTGAAGACCAAATGAAATTGTTTCCTATGTAGGTAAAAAATGGTAAGTATTGTTTTTTTTTTTGGGCCATTGTTTCAGGAAACAACAAGATTAGTACCAAACAATATGACGAGCTGTGAAGAGAGCTTTTCGGCACATCATTCCTTTATTGCCTCGATGTAGTTTCTTGCTATTGTTGAAGATTTCACGACGGTGGTAAAGCCTTTGCTCTTTGTGCACGTCATTCATATGTTGCCTCGATGCCACTCGCCTTTGGGAAAGACTTCAAACAGTGGGAGGGCCGTTGCCTTTTGCACATGCCGTCCCTATGTTGCCTCGACGCCGCTTACCTTTGGGAGAGACTTCACATGGTGGGAGGACCGTGGCCTTTTGCGCATGTTATCCCTACGTTGCCTCGACGCCGCTCGCCTTTGGGAGAGACTTCACATGATGGGAGGACCGCTGCCTTTTTCCCATTCTGTCCCTACGTTGCCTCGACGCCGTTCGCCTTTGAGAGAGACTTTAAACGGTGGGAGGGCCGCTGCCTTTTGTGCATGCCGTCCCTACGTTGCCTCGATGTTGTTTGCCTTTAGGAGAGACTTCAAACAGTGGAAGGGCCGCTGCCTTTTGTGCATGACGTCCCTACGTTGCCTTGACGCCGCTCGCCTTTGGGAGAGACTTCAAACTGTGGGAGGGCCGCTACCTTTTGTGCAAGCCATCCCTACATAGCCTTGAGGCCGCTCGCCTTTGGGAGAGACTTCAAACGGTGGGAGGGCTGTTGCCTTTTGTGCACGCCGTCCATACGTTGCCTCGAGGCCGCTCGCCTTTGGGAGAGACTTCAAATGGTGGGAGGGTCGTTGCCTTTTGCACTTGCCATCCTACGTAGCCTCGACCCTGCTCCCCATCACTCGAAAGGTTTGAAGACTATGAAAGGACATCTACAATTTTGCGCATGTTGCTGCTCCACGATTGAAAAGATCCGCTAACGTAGAGGTTCCATGTTTGCTGCCACTCATCTTCAATTGAAGAGATTTGATGTCGCAAAAGAGCCTCTGTGACTCGTTGCACCCCACCACTCCTTATTTGAAGTGTTTTGATGATAGCCTCCGTGACTTGTGTATGCCGCAAAGAGGAACTATACCACGACGAAGTTCAAAGACACCTTTTCTTTTGAGTTGGTTGACTGAGCTTGCAATGAATCCCAAGCTGCCTACGTACCCTTTGAAGGGATCAAGTCAAAACGTAGTTCCAAAGCAAGATAATTTTTTTGGGGCCATACACAGTTTTAGCTCATGCGGGCCAAGAGCATCATGCAGTTTCAATTCGTGCAACAAGGAGATCTTTTTTTTTTTTTTTTAGTTTTTAGTTTTTAGTTTTTTTTTTAGTTTTTAGTTTTTTTTTTATAATTTATTTTCCAGACAGTTTAGGCTCATATCAAGGAGTGTGGTGGACTTCAGTCATCTTCAAGGGATGATAGAGACCACCTGCTCCTTCATATCTTCCAATTGAGATTCATTTGGTTTGGTCAAGACAATGGTGAGCCTTTTGACTTTGAGTGGACCATCGTGACTAACTTCAAATAATGTTATGCGCTTCATGCGAGATGGGATTGAGCTTCAAGTCTCTTCATCTTCTTTTGATGTATCAACTGTAGCTTCCTCCACTTTTTGTTTCTTGTGTTCTGTTTTGGACTTTACTCGTGTATCTTTTAGTCGAGAAAAAGGAGACCTTCGTAGCTAAGAGTTTGCTTCCTGGTTTTCTCGGCTAGCCTTGTTTAATCTCTCGAAAACTCAAGTGCGAGCAGTAAGAGCTTCAATGAGATCAAAAGCTGAAACTCGATGTGTGGAACTTTGACTTATGTCATCCTCTTCATCGACTGAGATCATGTAAACTATTTGAAAACAGTCGTCGTCGAAGTACCCTTCAGGAAAGAAGTCATGTTGGGTGATTGGTGTGGGAGAACTATTCTCAAGCACTTTCTCCTTCTTATCTTTTCCATCATTGCCTTTGTCTCTCGCAGTGAATCGAGGAGAGCTCTTCTTCACTTGCCGTTTCTTGACTTGATGAGGATGAGCCTTGTGTTTGTTTTCTATTGACTTCATTTGGGAGATTGGGATCCACTTGTTGTCATTCTTTGCACTCGGCGCTCGTTTGAAGTGAGGATGAATAGATACATCTTGGCTTGAGCATTGGATTGTTATCGGATCGAATATACCAAATTGTATGGTTTTGAAAATTGCCGCCAGTGCTGGAGTAGTTGCAGATTCAGCAGTCTTTATTTTAGAGTTTGAAGTTGGGCCTCCGACTGTAATGACTGTGTGGTTGGACTCTGCAATTTCATCAACATCTAATAGGATCTTTTTCTTCCTTACTAGGTCTGCAATCAGCTCTTTCAACACGAAGTACTTCTCACTGGAATGACTGACAATCCGATGGTAATGGCAATACCTTGGATCATGAACCTTCCCCATTTCTTTAGGACATTTGCATTCTGGTAGTTGAATGACATTCTTTTCGAGCAGATCTTCCAACATACTCGGCACGTCAGAATCAGGAAAAGGATACCTCTTTTCTTGTAGCTCTTTCAAAGTTGGGCGTTTATCCCTGGGGTTTTCTTCCTTCTTCTTGTCTTTTCTCGGTGTCTTAACTGAGACCATGCTGACTGCCATTGGCTCTTCAGTAGAGGCGCCAGACAACTTATCACTTTTTTTCCCATTCTTGTACTTATTGTGGTCAACTGTGGGAGGATTTCCGCCACCATGATTTGCTATGTTGATCTCCATATCATGTGCGCGTGTAGCCAATTCTTCAAAAGTGCATGGCTTTATCCTTTGAAGAATGTAAAGGGGACCCCAATGCATGCCATTCATGCACATCTCAATGGCAGAGAGTTCAAAGAGTCGATCTTTGCAGTCTAAGCTTATAGCACGCCAACTATTGATGTAGTCGACCATTGGGTCATCTTTCCATTGATTGGTGTTGGTTAGCTCCATCATACTCATAGTGCGGTGAGTGCTATAGAAGCAGTTGAGAAACTCGCGCTCCATTTGCTCCCAACTGTCGATTGACTCCGGTTGTAAGTCTGTATACCACTCGAAAGCATTCCCTTTGAGCGAACGAACGAACTGTTTGACAAGTAGATCCCCTTCTGTCCCAGCATTGTTGCACGTTTCGATGAAGTGGGTGACATGTTGCTTTGGGTTTCCCTTCCCGTCAAATTGTTGAAACTTAGGCGGGTGGTAACCAATAGGCATCCTAAAGCAATCAATGCACTTTGTGTAAGGTTTGGAGTATGTAAACGCACTCTGTGGGGCCCACCATATTGTGCTCTAATCGTACTTGCTATCATGTCTTGGAGTTGTTGGACAGACAACGAAGCGATAGAGGTGGGTTGGGCATTTTCTCCAATCCCTAGTGCTGCAGAAGTTGCATGATTGAACTTAGCACCACCTCCTAGTTTTGACGACAAGACACGATTTGTGTCAACTTGCTACTTGAGCTTTATGTCTTGATCGCCCATTGTGAGTTTTCCGCTTTGATCGCCATATATAACCTCGTGGTGTGAAACCCCGTGGATGTGAATTGTCTTGGCTAGTCTCTCCCACTTTTTGAGCCTCTAACTTGTTCATCAGTGATGCAATCTGGAAGTCTTTGTCTTCAACAGTTTTGGTGAGTTTTTCAATGGCGCGCGCCATTGTAGCCATCTGTACCTCCACCGTCGAAGCACCAGTGGTCATGACTTGCATAGCCACAGAGTAAGACGATTCTGAATGACTTGGCGATTCCAAGCGCTTCGGTGAAGAAGGCGGTGAAGAAGGCGAGGATCCAGAATGCGAACCTGTGCTAGAGTTTGCATCGGAAACTGAGCGAGATGGGCGGGGTGACAGGCTTCCCGAGATAGAATTTTCAGAATTTGACGGAAGCTTTTTGGAGCCTTCTTCATCCTTTTTCTTCATAGGAAGCGTGGCGATGAGTTGGTACTTGCTTGACAGCACTTTTGGCACAACCCCTTTACTTGTCGAGGCAAAGGTTGCCTTTGCCTTGTTGTGAGTCACAGGGTTTGTGGAAGTGCTATTGTTGTTTGTAACAATAGTGACATTCTTGGCCATGTTCTTGTTCATTGAAACGGTCTGAATTTTCTTCGACGCCATTTGTGTGAAGTTGACTTTGGAAAAAGAGATGAGAGGTAGAGAGGTCCCACTAGGCGTGCCAAATTTGTAACACATAAATTCGTGTCCTATAATAAAGTCAAGAAAAAGATGCACAAAATAATATATTTTTATTTATTCGAATTTAATGCGGGTACAATTCTCTACTAAATGCTCTTTACGAGAAAAAGAACAATAATCCTCTTATTCGATCTCCGGAGTTGAAGTAGCAATCCAACGGCTGTAAATGCATGTCGTAGGATTGAAACGGTAATTTGTTCCTTCAAATCTTCAAGTTAAGAAGCTTGAAGAACGAAGTTTGATCGAGGGCTTGAACGGTTTTATCTCGAACAAACGATGAATTTGAGAACGATCTTTGTTGGATTCAACGCTTAGATCGTTGTTGTTGTAGATGAATCAGCACATAACTTGGGTGCTTGTTGATTCTCCACAAGTGCTTGAGAGGGATTTGAGAAGAACTTTAAGAGAGCCTTGAGAAACACTAGAGAGTGATCTCGAGTTTCCTTGATTGATGATCTCTCGAATAATTTGAGTTTTTGGATGATTTGTTTTGATAAACTTGCGAAGAAATCGGCACGTTGTTCTTGGTGCTTGATGATTTTCTGCAAGATGTTGAAGAGTGCTTGAATTCTTGAAGAATGCTTCAGAGCTCTGGTTGAATGCCAAGCGAAAACTCTTCTTCTTCTTCATATGAGCCTTTGTTTATAGGCTCAAGAAGAGGGGTTTAAGTTTGGTATAATTTGTAATTGATCTGATTTAATTACAAATCAGTATAATTGATTATCAATCAAGATAATTGATTACCCATCAGGATAATTGATTATCAATCAAGAAGATTGATTTGGTCTCATTTCCTAAAAGAAGATTTGACTTCTTTTATTACTTTTAGGAATTTACATTAATCCAAAAAGATAAATAATATATTTATTACTTAACTCTCTTTTAGAGTTTTATTTTTTTTTTTTGAATAGGCTTGCACGTTTGGGCTAACCCAATTTCTTGACCCATTTGGCTAATCAATTCAGCCCAATGTATTTTTGGTCTTCCACAAATCTCAAAAGGACTAAGCCCATAAATTTGACGGGCCTAATATTCATTTGAAAGTGTTCACCATGGTTTGACTTTTATTAATCAAGACAATTTATTCATCTTAATTAATCGGACGGCAATTAGGCAATGCCGAAATTTTAGTGTCTACAGATACCGAGGGAAATCGACCCTACAAGTTTACGACCTTGATCTCTAGTGCACCACCTAAAAGAGTCCCCCAAAGTGTCTTACCTAGTTAACTAAGAAAAACTAAAAAAATGCTCTCTAGTGCACAAAAATTGGCTCCCTAAAATCCTAGGTGGCACCTCTCACTCCCTAAAGTGCCTCAAGTCACTGCCTAAATTTGGGAAGAGACTTGAGAGAGAGAGAGAGAAGGGATGGAGAGGGAAAATATTGTGGGACCAAGGAGGGAGAGAGAGAGAGAGAGAGAGAGAGAATGAACATATATAAGTAGCCCATTAAAGTGCATTCCTTCTTAGCTAGCTAACTAAGTTCTTAGCACATAAAAAACGGCCCCACATGTTCTTAAGTGTACACTTTGATAAACATTTTTTAGGTAGTGCACTAGAGATGCTCTATCAAACATTTTGTTAAGTAGTGCACTAGAGATGCTCTAAGCCGGCAACCCCCTCGGGATTATAAAGCCTCAGAGTTACTTTTTTTTGGTACATAGAGAAAAAACAGCCTCAGATAGAGCTTGGTAATGGCCTCATTGGCCTGACAGTTCGCAAACTGACCTGCCACTCAGTTTTATGGATTGGGAGCGTAGATGGGCTAACCTGGATCGAGAAGGTTTTAAGGCCAAGTTGTAATTACAAGCTAGGTTTCCGCAATGCTTTAGTCCCTTGTAATATAATACAGGCCTGAAACGAATCCGGCCCTTCCTGGCCCATATATATGCCTAGGTGCAGGAATAGTAGTAGTATTAAGGTTGGATGGACATGAAGAGAAAGCCCAAACACAAATTCCTCTTTAAAGTTGAACCAAAGAATGATCGGCATGAGAACTCCCATGGAAGATCCAACCCCTTTATTCATACCTTTGTATGTGTAATTCATCCTTGCAAAAAAATCACTTACCGGAAATCGATAACCATCCGAATGAATCACATTTGTAGTGACAAAAGTTAACAGTCAGAATTTTGACCGTCATTTTTCTCAAAATTTCCATCATCAATCATATTTTTGTACACGGTCACATCTTGGATCACAGAAATGGGACTCGTAGGACAAAGAAGCAAGCATTACTATATTTCTTTTACCGTCATGCAGATGCTTCATTCAACTGTTCGATTGCTTGATTGTACCAATTTTTTTCTTTTTAAAATTGCTTGAACCATAAAATGAATCTACGAGATGCAATATACAACATGATACAAGCTTCCTCTCCGCCTAAGCCAAGTTCAAGCTGCAAGTGAAGGCAGTAATACCACTCACTCTGTGTTGGTCACAGGTGACATGTAATATTCATCAAAGTACAGTGGTAAATACCAACAGTTATAACCGGAGGGAGAGGGATCACCAATCGAAGGAGATGGGATTGCAGAGAATCATGGATTACAATGATTACGTGTGAATGAGAGGACAGTTATCACCTCCACCAGCGCTCCTCTTATTCTTCTACTTCACTGGCTGAGTTCACTGGCTCCGTAACTGGAGGTATACAGTCCACCTTGTAACGCAACACCTATTCAACATATAAAATGCGATTAGTGTTATGAACTTTGAAAAAGACTATTGGCTTATTTGCAGTTAGTCGCCAAAATTGAGTTTGATTGAGACCAGAGGACGAGTGGGTGGCCTCTTGACCACCGACAAAAAGGCCAGGATCGGAGCCCTTGCCTCGTATAAAATTTAAAAAACAGGAGTATGCATTGCACACCCTCCTTGACTGTAAAATTGAATATGGGTTGTAGACAGATGAATGGTGATGCAGCCCTTGCCTCGTATAAAATTAAAAAACAGGTGTATGCATTGCACACCCACCTTGACTGTAAAATTGGATACGGGTTGTAGACAGATGACTGGTGATGCACCTTATTGAGGATGTAGGTCGAACAAGAATATGGAGTTGACCAAGGAAATGGGTCCAGCGGTTGGGCCATCATCATACTCCACCTCACAGGGTAGGGGTTTAATCCCCACCTCACCCCTTTTCCTCTCTCTGCTAGGATAGGCTGGAGGATATGTTTCCCATTTACAAAACTAGAAACAAACACTATGGGGTTGCGGTCATAGCATAAACAATTTTGCCAAAGAACAAGACTAGTGGATGGTCAATTATACCTGCCTAAACTATCAATGGCTCCATACCATTGATGTCATATCTGTATGGTTTGTTCCGAAGGAACTTTTCTGGGTTCCCACATCCTACAGTCTTCATAAAGCCTAGTAATGGGCATATGTATCTACTTTAAGAATCTTCATTCCAGATAAATAAAATATTTTTTCCTGCAATAGCATTTCACTGTTTATCACCTCGTTTAACAAAAATGTTTCCATCACTTGCAAATTAAAGTTACATGATCCAGTAACTACCAGCTACCCCACATGATTGGAGCGATCAAAAGTTCTCGTCGCAAATGCTGAATAAAGTTTCAAGGAGATGGTCCAGAACCATTCAATCATGGCAATTTCATGAAACTCAAACTGGAAAAGGGGGATGGACAAAACAAACGCCACGCACCGTATGCTACTTTCTCAAACCCAATGGTCAAAATCAATATCATGTATATTCTAATTTATTCACACATCATTAATCACCACCACATAAAATCTATGCATCAGATTAGTCATTGGCGGATTACACCTACCTTTCTGAAAAAGGTTGAATATGAATTATCCCAGAGGAGCTTGTAGTTTCCAGCCATGACTGTGCAGAAGTTCCCCTACAAGAAAATCATAAGTTCAGCATAGAACAATAATTACCATAATCTGCTGTACAATTCAGTAGCCACCAACAAAAAGATAAACTTACTTGGTCAGATTCATAGCGTCGATAAGGCAAGATCAGCTGTTCGATAAGAACAAAGCACAAGTTTAGATATACATCATTACAACCAAGTCAAAATGCAGAAAACAGAAGAGCCAATGGAGTACATTAAAGAAAATAAGCAAATAATTTGGAAATGACAATGTATAGGTCCTCGAAGTGACAGTTACCGTTTTCTGCCCCAAAGAATCCGTGTACTCCACGCTAAATCCAACATCCTGTCCCACAACCATATAGAGTTCAAATTTGAAGGAAAACGATCTATTAACTCAATGTCATGGATGTTACATGAGTGCAGCCAACAAGATGGATCGATCAAACTCGACAACTGAATAACTCACTCAAATTTCCCGTTCAACCTCTTGTCACAACAGAAAGACAGACTAAAACTAATCCCAGAACAAATTCTATAAGAGTCTGTCATCATTAAGCTTTCATGAATTTTACAGATATCCTAACGTTCCTCCCCATAGGTTAACGAAGCCATTAACTACTAGACATGGGTGTACTACAGGGGAAGGCAAAGAAGTTAGGGGTAGAATCAAGTCATATTCTTGAATGGATTTTATGAGATAAAATCTAATTTTGATAAAATGTAGTTTTGTTTAGAGGTGTGATAAAATGACAATGTTTTCCGAATGGATTAAATCTAGGGTTGATAAAGGTGTTTTGTAAATGATTTTGTGAGAGAAAATCTAGTGGTAGTTTTGCTAAAATCCATTGAGAATGTTAGATTTTATCAAAACTAGATTTTATGAGATAAAATCCATTCAAGAACAAGTAAATAGATAAACATTCCCAAGTTTTTACCATGTACAAAACAATCAACAAGAGCCCACAACAGACAAAAAAGAGGACACCATATACAAGATAACCCCTAAATTTCAGTTTTTCAAAAAAAAAAAAAAAAAAATGAAATTCTTCCCCCAACCATTTATGAATGAATAACTTCAAAAAAACAAAATTCATCATTAGGCAGAAATGGCCATCCATGGTGCTAAGCCCTAAAGCCTCTAAAAATTTAGAAGTACAAGCCAAGCAAAAATCATATAAAAGTTTGGGGGCCTCTGGACCCGAAAAAACAAAGTGCCTCCAGATACCTCCAGTGGCAACCCAACCATGTCTAGTACAGCTGTATGATATTAATTGTCTTGGCTGCATCTGCATGGCTTTCAACGTGTTGCACTATGTAGGTACTAACTTCGTGCATGCACTTATAACCAGAAGCTATAGCCCTGCTTGAACTCCGCACATTATGTCCTCAACGAATTCTCAGTTAACCGAAAATCACACAGTAATGAAAAAAACAACCAGAAAACTTTCACTGCTGTGCTAATAATTCCCCAAAATATAATCATCACGACCCTCTCTACATGCTAATAATTGCCCAAAATATAATCATCATGACCTTTTCTACTCGACCTTTTTGGCCATGTCTCTGGATTCCATAAATTGCAAGTTTAAACTGGAAACATTAAAAAATAAAAATGCTTCACGGAAATGGTTTCGAATTCTGTTTGCAAAACATAAGAGAATATTTACAAGAAAGAGATGCAAAGGAGACCCACCCACATATGATGCATACAATGAAAATATTTTTCACCTCATCACCTGAAGTGTTCACAATGAAGACAAAATACATTGCGGAGAAAATAAAATACTGCTATGAAGTGTGAGAGCATTACCAGGTTCACTTTGCCTTGTGACAAGGAGAAATCCCAAGCAATATACGAGTTTACAGATTCCACAGTAAATGAAACCTATCAGAGAACCAGATTCATCAACTGTCTGGATTTGACGATAATAGTCAGCAATTCCTAACTACCGAATGAAATATGCACAAGTTAATTGATGTTCTTAGCAACAAAACAAACAACCCTATAGGGGATTGGCCAATTCCAAGTTTCTAAACAATTCACGTAATGAAAAAGCTCACTTCCACAAGATTCCCTCATGAGGGTCAAAGTTTAATCACAACACTAATTTAATACTTAACACAGTAGCCAACATAATTCCTAATGACGGAGAGAGGCAGTGGAAAATGGTCTAGAACACTGCATTGTACTCTCAGGTGACCACAGAGTTTGGCAGTGTTGAATTCTTTTTCAGTTAAACGTTATAGATCCCAGCATCAGACATAAGGTGTCACTTATCTCTGTCACCAGAATGTCAAGAAAGTGCTTTGCTACATTCCTGCCCAATGATAGAGAAAGAGGCAGTGGAAGACTGGCCAGATCACCGTATTGTTTTCTTGGGTGACCCCGGAGTCCCATGGCGTTGAAGTACTTTTTCAGTTTAAGGTTGTAGACCCCACCCACCAGCATAGGCATAGACCTTATGGCACTGATCTCTTTGTCGATAGGATGGTCAAGAAAGTGCACCACTAAGTCTCTCCTGAGGTTCATGTCAAGCAAACACACTGCTATATTGGTCCTTTCGCCATAATAACATGCTTGGCTAAGTGAATAACAAGTGACAATTTTTTAAGATGTCCCTCCGCGTGTCATCCAGATGACGTGCTGTGGACCAAAATGATGGCATGTCGAGGACAGATGTAACAGACGTGTGAAGAGTATGCAGTCTGTGTCAGGTCCAACGTGTGAAGAACATGCAGTCTGAGTCCGGTCCAATGAACCGACCAATTGTTAAGTACTGTAACCAGAGGAACGATAATAATATGAATAGGAAAGGAAAGTGAAAAAAAACATAGAAAGAAAGAGAACAAAATAGCTCTTAACCAAACACTGAAGCCAACTCTCAATTCGACAATAGATGTCCAATAGCTTTTCACAAGATTACTACAAAAATGCACTTCAATACTGAAAACAATAACTGTATACAGTAGTTTTAGGAGTAAAGCAACAGTTTGGTAATTGCTAACCATTTTCTCGAAATAGAAGCAACTCAGATATTTATTGGTAAAACGGAAAAAGATAGAAGGTCTTAGCAGGTACAAGTCAGACGAGAGAAACAAAATAGTAAAAAGTAGTCAAGAATACATGTCACAAATAGCTCTCCAATCTCTCTTAATCAAGAACAAAGGAGTCCGTTTGAAAGATATTGTAACTGAAGCCCAAAACGAATACATGCTACAAACTTTGTCTCAGAATTAATTTAAAATTGTCAAAATAAATACTCTCACTTCTCTCGAACCCAATTACCCAGCATAGAATTAATTGTATAGCTCCAAAGGAACTCTAGCCCTTTTTTTTTTTTATCACTACAACACCATGAATAATAACAACTGTAACTAAAGTACATATTTCCAGGGCCGACCCTAGACAGGCTCAGAGTGTGGGGCCTTCTAACTTTTTGAAAGTTTTTAAAAGACGTGTTTACAAGAATTTTTAAATTATTGTACAATGTTTTTTCCAATTCGTGAAACTATGATAACTAGTAGAGTTTTTGAATTTACCATTACGGGGTGTTAATCGAAAATTAAAAAGTCAACTAGTAATCAAACTTATCTAATATGCATTATATGTTATTCTCCCACGTAAATAATATAATTAACAACGAAGTACTTATATGTTCATGTTACGAATTAGATCAAAATTTGGCATAGTTAAAATTGCTTAGTTTAAGGTCAACACTTGCCAATAAAAAGATTTATTTAAAAGCTCCAATAAAAATATTTTGTTGATGTAATTTACATCATCAGTCAAACTAAGTGAAACTTCTGTAGAGTTAAAAGAATCATAGTTGAGGCTTAAATAAAAAAATCTCACAGATGTGACTTGTGAGAAACCATCTCAACAGGAAAGAGTTTGGTGAAGTTGGAAAAATGCATTTATGATGTCTTGAACCAAGGGCCAAGAGAGCTAAATAAGGACAGATTGCTACAAGATCACAAACTGCACTCTTGAAATTTAGTTTAAAATTTTAAACGTAACTGGTGTTTTGTGTGTGTGTGTGTGTGTGTGTGTGTAGGGGGGGGGGGGGGGGGGGGGGGGGGATGGGCGGGCGGCTAATTTTGGGGCGAAATTTTGTGGCTATATGTTAGGGGCCCTAGGCTCTGGCCTTGTTTGCCTCCCGTAGGGCCAGGCCTACATGTGATGATGGTAACACGCAAAAAGACTATAATTTACTCCAAATTCTACAAATAAAATTTGTGACTCAAATGCAACCAGAGTGTATACCACTCATTTAGGGAGATCTACAATGCTCTCATTTTAAGGGATATAAAACTCAATTTTTGTTCTCTACACCTAGTGTTTTAAAAGGCAAAAGGCGTACCAAGTTGACATGGTCCCCTAGAGCCTAGGCACAAGGCGAGGCGCAATTTATTAGACCAAGTAGAATTCTAATATAGGGAAAACTTTCAACACAAGCAAACACTTTTAAAACTTTCAATTGTCATAAAACATACCATCTCAATGTTTAAACCACCACATACTAAACAAAAAACATAAGACGTATTTTTTGAATGCCATTTTTTGAAAAGGTATGGAAGAAGGTTTTGGATCAATGTGAGCTGCCTACTAGTTCTGAAGTAGGCTGATGTGATAACCAGGGGATCACAAACTGCGGGGGGCAATCCCTGCTCTGTGTATGAGCTGGTACTAGGTGTCACTATACAACATCTATGGGCGAGAGAAAAAGAAGAATTTTTTCAAGACAAAAGATTAGATGAGTATGTTTCTGTGAGAAAGATCACCAATGAGATTTGGGCTTTCTTATGTGGATACAGGAAAATTCCCCCGTCCAGATTCAAAACCCTTTGATATGTGGGGATTTAGTGTTAAACTGTTAATTGTCCACTGTATGTGATTTTCTATTACATAGGGTAGTGTGTTGTTTGGCTGCTCTGCCAAAGTGCATTGTATGCTGCATGTTCCTATTGTATCACGTTCATGCTCTGACTTCTCTCTGTATCGTCCCTCACACTTTCATAAAGCAGGGTCTAAAGACTCTAGACTTTCTCAAAGTAGGGTAACACATTTTCTCACATGTGAAGGTATTCCCTTAGAATGCAATACAATTACATAAATTACAAGGAAACTTCAATAGCTTCTAGAAACACATTAAGTATGTAAAACCAAAAAACCGAAGAAGAAATATGGAGCATCAGTTCCAGTTGTTAAGGAAAAATACAATCCCACATTGCTTGGGGATGGAATGAGTGATTACTTTAATAACTTGAGGGACCTCTCCACTCATAGCCAATTGGCTTTGAGTTAGATATAAAGATTATCAGAGCGGGGTCCATTCCACCCCACATTTTAACAATTCACAATCTACACCCCACGATGACACACTAGCAAAAAAGGCTTCACAATCCAAAAATAGGCTACACGTGACAGACCACAAAAGCAGATGAACGTGAGGGGAGATGTTAAGGAAAATTACAACCCCACATTGCATGGGGATGGAATGGGTGATCACTTAATAACTTGAGGGACCTCTCCACTCATTGCCAGTTGGCTTTGAGTTGGATATAAACATTCCACATGGTATTTGAAGAATTGAACTTTTCGACCAAAATATGAGGCTAACCTCAAAAGTTCTCCCAGCAGGGATGCTTGTTTCTTTATAGTCATCTTTCCTGTAGAGAACAAATTGATTGATGATATGTGCTACTTCAAGCCCCGACAACGAAGTAGAATTTATGACCAGGCATAAAAACTGAAAGATCTACCTTCCTTCAGTGGCACCAGCAACCTCTGCTGTAATGAAGAAAGGGGAATTGGCAAAGACCTCACTGCAACAGCAGACAAGACAAGACAAGACATTCAAGATATGAGATTTGGACATATCAGAGTCAAAAGAAATGTAGTTCCACATTGAGTTAAAAAAAAAAAAAAAAAAAACGCTTTAACTTCAAACACAAATATGTATGCCGATTTAATATTCCTGAATACGACCTAATAATCATTAACCACAAGGCTGCATGAGAATCATCTTGCAGGAGGTGAAAAGATAATTCACTTCCTTATAGACATTTCCGAAAGAGCAACTACTCATGTGGACAATGCAAATGAGGAACTACCTCTACGTTAAATACAAACCCAATAAGCATGTTCAACAAAGACACAGTAAATAATCACTTAACAATTTCCTTAATCATATGCTTCCCCAGCTCCTTTGTTCGCAAAGCATCAAAGACACTTTAAGCTCATCAGGCATGCTGAGCATACTACTGAAGATGTAGACTTCATTTCACTATTACCAATGAAACCAGAGCAACTACACTAAGACTCTAAAAGAGTTAAAAGACAAGTAAGAAGGGCTGGACGACATGTTACGAGATTGGTGAGACCCATAATGAGGGGACATGTAACTATTAGGATGAGTGGTCCATACTACTCATACAACTGAGATATCTCCCTTCACTGCTAACAGCCAAGAAAATGACAACATATGGAAGCGGAAATCAGAAAGCATACCCCATAAATTTAATGAATCTTTCAAACTCAGAGGTATATACGTCAACTGCTTCTTCCAAAATAGTTATTTGGTGCTTCTGTCTGCACAATTAACAAGAGCACAAAGGTACTGTAAGCCCAAAAATGCAACCACAAGAGCAAGGTATCGAATAGATGAATTGATGCTAAGAAAACTCAAGGAACTGAATAGATTGGAAGATATCTCACATTTTTCTAGCTTCAAATTGCCCCAGTGTAAGAGTAAGAAAAAGTCGAATATTGAGAACCATTGTTGTAAGGCTGTACAAAGGTGGTCCATAACGTTGCCGTTGTTCTTCCATGGGCCTATTCATCAGTCATTTCAGTACAATGAGGCTATATGTTGAACAAGTTGGAGCAAATTCAAATCAACATTTTTATCAATAAAATTGCCCTTTTTCAGTAGCATTCTGTGGGGATTAAACAAGTAACTAAAACTTTAAGTATAGATTGCCCAAAAGCATATAGAAGATTAGAAGTACCCTTGATCATCATTAATTTGCCGAATGAAATCAAGTAGAACCTGCACCAAACAAAGTGTTTTAAGAATAAACTAGGCTTTAAGTTGTTCAACAAGCAAATAAAATCAGGATTTAATTTAATACTACAGTTTGTCATGAAGTAGCAGTTGTAACCGTTTTCTCAGCATCACACCAATCACTACTAAATAACAGTACTCGTTGGCCGTCGCCAAACGATTCATAAACTGGAGTCAAGAAGTTAGGAAGACAGGCAAAAGGATATATTTTGATTGAACAATCGGCCAAAAAGGAATTACCTGTGGCACTCCAACCAAGTACTTCACAAGCGTCTTGTAGACGCCTGTTGCAGAACCAAGCTGACTTAACTGTCTCCTCCTGAAATGAGTCATGTTTCATGAGCTACCACTATTGTTCTAAGACTGACTGATTCTTGAAAACAAGAGACCTAGAACCACTACCTCTCCATTTGTTGTTTCCATAGTAGAGCGTATCGATCTCGTATGCTTCCACCTGAACTAACCAAAGTATCAATCTCAGCTTGCTTATTCCTTTCTGACCGCTCTCTTTGTTGTCTGATCAATGTCCCTCGAAAATCTTGGGGCATATAGGTCATAACTGCAAATGTATCAAGAAATTCCCTTATAATTGGACCGCGAAGTTACCAAGCAGAAACCTGAAGCACTCATCTCCCAACGAACTCATCTTGAATTCGGAAAATATGACGGTAATCATGATTCATGAATGCATTGGTGCTTTATGCATGTTTAGCTGCAGAACTGGTGTTCATTCTGGCTCATGCTTCGTTAAAGCCACCAAATATCGCTCTACGTGGGTATTTCATAAGTGTTCATACCAGTGCTTGATCGGATAAATGGGAACTTCCGAGTAAGTCTATGCATGAAATCCATTATTTCACAATGCTAAGACCTGCCTTAAATTTGGTTTTACAACAGTATTCCAACACTTGAGTTGTGGGTTGGCAATATAAATTAAGAAATGGTTATATGAAAGATGGTGCTTGAGAGTTCAAAAACAGTCAAATTAGCATTAGCAAAAGGAAATAGTCACTAGCACTAAATATCAACTGTCTATGTTCTGCAAGTTCACTCAAACTGCCAAACCACAGAAACAATACTCAGTGCATAAGGCTTTATGACAGTAAGTGTTTCACTGGATTGCTAAGAAGGCATGGTAAGTAGGGTAGTGAAATGGCCCCAATAGGCCTTGACCTTGAGAGGAAAATGAGGTTGCCTGATAGTGAAGCACGAGGAAATTGACACTCTGTATTTGCTTCCAACAATTAGACCAACAAAGAGGCGTTTGGAGGGCACGAGGCAATTGACACTCTGTATTTACTTCCAACAATTAGACCAACAAAGAGGCGTTTGGAGGATTGTTGTCCAGGCTATAGGTCTCAGAGCCAACAGGGGTCTACCAGACCTACAATACTAGTAATACCACCAACCAGACAAATGGGTAGCAACTCGCAAGAGTATGACCCATGCATCCGATGCCGCGTACTTAGGGTAGTTGGATATCTCAACCTAAGACACCCTCACACCATTGCTTGCTTAAAGGGGAAGCTGAATCAACGTCGCATGGAACCCTTCCCTTAGCCCTCAAGCTACTAACCTCATGGACCACCCGCATAAAAACTCAAGACAGAGGCAATACCTAGGCAAACTGGGACCAACCAAGGGAGCTTACAAAATCTTAGAAGCACCAAGCCACAAACACTTCCTGATTCTGCTCCCCACCAAGGTGTTCATGTAGCCCCTAGAAATGGCAGCGCAAGCTACCATGTCACACATAGCACTTGATCACAAGTGCACAACGTACACGGCAATGAAAAGATGTGACAGAATCTAATCAATTCATTGCCCTCCATTTGGGGGAGATTTATACTTAGGACTTAGGAGGGTAGTTAATTGAATTCTGAAGACCTATACAGAAAACTGGAATTAAAAGAGTAGAAATGAAATTCATGAACATCATAAACAATGAATAAGCCCTCCACAGCATAGAAAAGCAATCTGAAAACCAACCTGTGTTGAAAACGAATTCAGAATTCCTGGACTGGAAGAACTGTAATGTCTTCAAAGCGGTGTGAAACTTATCTTTTAGCCGCCCAAGAACAGAAGCAAGCTCTGCGTCTTCGGTTGTTGATTGTTGTTGAAGCTGAGTCACAGTAAAAGTACAAAATTAGATGTTATCCGCTTAATTTCTTTACAATTGTTTAGGCTTGTGACTCTGTGAAGTTAAAATAAGAAAGTCCAAGCAAAAGACAATTGAACAAGAAAATATATGAAATGAAAAGACGCGTTGGGATTATAAAGGGACTGCGATGCGAGAACTTCCAAAGGAGGATGGTATATAACTTCACAATAACAAATAGGAAAGTTGTCAGAGACTAGAAAATGTAAGGAACTACTATATTTCTCACAGCTTTTGGCCAATGGGAGCTTTCTAATAAGTATATAATTTCTTCTATTTGTTCTCGGTTCTTCCACATGTTTTCATCAATTTTGTGGGGAGGCTCGCACTCTGCTTCACGTACCAACAAACTATCTCCTGTAAAAGCAATAGTTACGAATATAAGTTGCACTGTATCACTAAGAATGAAGAAGAGTGGTATTAGGATGTCGTCCAACATACTTGAAGTTCTATTTGGTTTAATGCACCAATGAGTGCTAATGTGACTGCATAATATTACCAATATAGAATGACCGATACAAAGAATGAAAGTTTTGCATATTCTGACAAACGTCCAAACACAAAGTCTCAAACACAAGAAAAGTAGGAACGCAGTGCCTTCCTCATTGCTTGTTGGAGGTCTACCAAAATCAACCGCACAGAACATTTCCTCTACAGTTACATTAGAATCAGTCTGGCCTGATCTAGATCACTGGTCATGATTCGAAATAGGCTTAAGTTGAGCCAAGATCCGTCACTATTTATAATTGGAATAAGCAATATTACAGTCACGCAAAGATTCAGTATAGATGAGACTACCAATCTCACTTCATTCAGGCAACGCCTTTCAGCGATTCAATGTTAGCGAGTATGTACAAGCAATTCCTTTGTTCAAAATGAACATACTAACGGCCATTTTGAATTGCGAGAAGGGTGTGAATCTTGATAACAAAAGGAAGCCCTTCCTCGCCAAATCTCAAGATTTTACCAAATCTCAAGATTTTACTAAATCTCAACAATGAAAGGTAAAAGAAGCCAATGAGAAAACATCATTTCTGTACTTTTCTCTCCATTTCTCACCAAATCACTCAATCCAAATGGGTGATTTAACGAGAAACTCTAGTACATTTCTTTTCTTTTCTTGCCAAATGACTCAATCCAAAGGGACTGGAAATGTGAACTCTTGTGCTCATCTGTTACAACAACCAACTCATCGCGTAGACTAGAACTTCAAGAAGAAGAAAAAAAGGAGAAAAAAAAAATGGAAAATGGACTGAATCCATTAACTGAAAAAGATCACCTTCGGTAAGGGAGATGTCTTTGCGCAGATCGGTCGCCATTGACCGAATTTCAGCCGTGAGACGACGGACGTCATCGGAGAGAGGGGCGAAGGGGTACTTATCGTAATAAGAAGCCAGAAAAGCCCTCGTGATGGGCACCATACCTTCCATGGAAGACATTTCAGATGGGTTTTCCTTTTCCGGTGGAAAGGTGAATCGAAATACTTTGCGTCGGAAATAAAAGAGTGGAGAAAAGTGAAAAGCAATTGGCGGAAGGAACCGCAATTGAAGAAGAAGTGGAGGGTGGAGTGGGAAATCCGCGAAGGGAATATCACGGGATTATTCTTTGTTCCAAGGGTGGGTATATAAATGGTGGCGTCCCCACTCGTATTTCACCCCAACTGACTTTTCCAACCCACTTTGCTGGTGGTTCCATGCATGGATAACAAATATCAAGTTAATTGTATAATTAAAATTGAACAATTAAAAGTTCTCACATCATTTTTTGATTATTTATTTAGAAAAGGTTGAAAGTTAACAATGTAGTTGGGCAGCCAAAACTTGCTACATCACCTTTTCAAATTAGAAACTGAAATCATTTAAAACTTTTTTTTGTCAAAACTATTTCAAATACTGTTTTTCTTTTCAAAAAAAAAAAGTGTTTTAAAAAGATACATTTTTTTAACTAATTTTTTAAAAACACTGTTGAAAAAGAAGAGAGGGAAGGGAAGATAGAAGATTTTAGTGTAATGATGGTATAATTGATTTATGAGATGTGGGGTGAATTAAATTTGGTTATTGTGAAAAAGTTGATAGCTTCGATTATGAAAATGCCAAGATTTAGTCATTGGTCAAGGGATTTCTAACTTTGATTATTTCATTTTATTCAATTTTTGAGCCACATATTACTAGTTTTAGCAACATTTTTCTTTTGGTTATGCCAGTGGGGATAACCTAAGTACGAAAAAATTAAAAACAAACAAAGAGAACAAAAAAATTAGAGATTGCAAGAAATATGACCGGGTGCAAAATTGGTATGCTCATAGCAAATTCTCGTAGTAGCGGAGTTGAACTTGGTACTCAAAATTTTGTGAACAAATTCTTGTAACGGAAGTCTCTCTCTTTTGAGAGGCTCTCTCTCTCTACAATGAGAGTTTTTTAGGATTTTATCCATAGTTTATTACCCACCGCCGCCTCAGCCTCTACACCACCTCCACCCAAGCCTCTACAACTTTGCCGCCCTCTGATCTTCTATAGTCAGATCCATCTCAGCCCCTCCTGTCCTCCCTCTCCTGGTTTTGTTTGGCCCACCTCCCCCGCCCTTCCTCAACCACCGCCCCATCCTTTCTTCATCACCGCACCAGTTCAACCCAAAGTGGTTCTTCACCATAGCATCCTCAACCCCACCCCTCCACCCACCACCACCTCCTTCTCACGCCTTCTCACCGCCCCTCTGCACCCGCCTTTTCTACTACCGCTACTACCCTCCACCACCACCGCCTCTTTCTCCACCCATTTTGGATCAAATCTGATGCTTTGATGACGACAGGGCGGTCCGTCCAACCTCTGGCAAATAAGCTCCAGAACCCGAAGGCGGCGGCTATGGAGTCTGGTTTCCTCTCCCGGAGCAGCAACTCGGTTTAATTCAGAACTTGTGATGTGACTCGGTGCGACTTAGCGGGTCGACTCGGGTTGAGTCAGTTGTTTCGATGTTTTGCCTTGTTTTGCTTTTTTCGTTTTTTAGTTAGGGTTTGTGCTAACTATCTGATCGATGACTGGTTCTTAGCCCAACAATGAGTTGTTGGACTGCCTTTGGCAGGGGTGCCATTGAGCCTAGTAATGTATGTGCTCGCGTCTAGATTTGGTAGTTTTTGGTTCATTCCTGTTCTTCGTGATGAAATCTGCACTGCCCCTGCGACTTTCATATGAATGGAATTGACTGATTTTCAAAAATTCTTGTAACAAACAAACCAAATTTAATACTCAAAAATTGTAGAGGATCATAGATGATAATCATGAATAGTGATCATGTAAAAAACCATCAATAATAAAAATATATTGCAGTACATTTTTTTTTCCCACCTACTGCTTTCAAATGGGAGACATTGGAGTAGTTATTTTTGGTTTGTTTTGCAAAGGAATAGGAGACGTGGGAGTAGTTATTTTTTGGGTTGTTTTACAAAGGATTTAGGTATGGCCATATGGATGAGAGTCGTGGGACGGCTTATTATTTGGTTCCCAAAGTATTGACCACGTCTCAATTTTGTCTCCAATATATCAATTGCTGACATTTAGTCCCCAATATTTCAATTTTGTACAAATCAAGTTCCCAAGATTGACACCGTGAACCCCATCCATTAAAATGAAGGGCAACTTTGTCATTTCGCCTACCCTAAATTTTTGTCAAACAAAATAAATAAATAAATAAACTAAAAATCTCTCTCTCCCCTCCACCTACCGTCCCAACCACCACCACCACCACCTGTCCTCCACAAAATTTCTCTTCCCACCACAGCCACCACCAATCTCCACTTCGACAAACCGCTAAGGTAAAGCAGAGACAACTGAGGTGTACCCTTTTTACAACTCAGAAGAATGGCCAAGATTTCAAAATCAACCATACAAACTGGGGGGACAAATCAGCCGGAAACTTGAAACGTTGCTGCGTTTCTTCCTCACAACTACCTCCGTCGTGGCAATGCAACCGAGTGTCATTTCTGGGATTCCAAAATCTATAGAGAAACAAGTGAGGCCAGAATTTTTAACAAACTGTAGACACCCCAATTAGAAAATCCTAGGGCATCTGTAAATTCTCCAATGATGAAAAATGAAATGAACGAAAGAACTTTGGAATGCCATCCTTCAAGGACCAAAAACCAAAAGTCAACTAAGGTATCACATGTTCAGCCTCTCAACTGCCAAACCGCAGTGTGGAACTGAGGTACTGCAGTGTTCAGCCTCTCAACTACCACACCACAGTGTGGAACTGAGGTACGCAGTGTTCAATGCCACACGACACTACAAAACTTGCACCCTACTTTTCGACTATTAACAACCACCTTTTTTGACATGGATGACAACCGGGGGATCTTTGTAGAGAGAATGGCTAGGGTCTTAGCCCATCATAGCCCACCATTACTTTGTGTAGCCACCAAGAAAGGCTCGGCCAAGCTTCCCATATAAATACCGCCAGGTTTGGGGTTGAAGGAAATAAAGAAAATCTCATGAAACTCTCTGTACTCCAAAACTCCACCATCCTATCCAAACGTCGCCCCACTTCTATAAATGCGTCATTTCATTCACCACATCCACACTTGCAAAACACTTTCCCCCACACTAGAGATCAGCCAAAGAGAAAAGAGAGTGGTGACACAAGATTTGCCATAGGAGTTTGGGAGGAGACAGAAAATGGGTTGTCTCAAATACTAACCCACTATCCAAGTTTGAGCTACACCATTGTTAAATCACCTCCAAGGTTCACAAATAGATCCACCAAACAAGCTAACTTCAACCGAGAAGTCACCTTCACCACCATGTTATCCACCGTTTTGTTTTTTTGCCAAATCTTTCGTTTTAGCTCGTTCGTCAAACCTTAGGCAGTGGAAACTCTTCCCACTCTCTCTAAGTATATATATATGTATAGAGAGAGAGAGAGGGAGCTTCTAATGAGGACTCCCTCATGCGGACTTCCATGAGGACTTCACCATCCGGATCAAATTTTCATGATCCGAACCGTTAGATGTGTTTAAAATGTGTTTTCCAAGGCCACCGCGAGGATTCGTGAAAAAAAAATACCCGGAAGGGCTTGATCCGTTCGGTTTTTGTTAAAAATGCTATAATAGCGTTTTTAACAAAAACCGAACGGATCAAGCCCTTCCGGGTATTTTTTTTTCACGAATCCTCGCGTTGGCCTTGGAAAACACATTTTAAACACATCTAACGGTTCGGATCATGAAAATTTGATCCGGAAAGTGGAAAACACCCTTGGTCCGCATGAAACTTCCAATGAGGGAGTCCTCATTAGAAGCTTACTGTGTATATATATCTATGAAGCACGGGTACTCCAAAAATGTTGCCGTACGAGTACCAGGTACGGGTACGGCTGGGTACGGCAAAATACGTACCGGGTACGGCAAAAACGTATCGGGTACGTTTGCACTATTCCTGGTACGGCTGGGTACACCTGGGTACTCTGATTGGGTACTTTGTTGGGTACGTTTGGACCATTTTGAATTTTTTTTTTAAAACTTTAAGGGGCCCGAATGAAATTCATAGAAACTTAAGGGGTTTATGTGCACTTTTGACCCCAATTTAAGACAACAATCGACATAAGTGGGTTTCATCAGTTTAGGGTTCAAAAAAACAGAAGCAGCAGCCATAGCCTCTCCTCTGCAGATCGAACAGCAGCCATGGAAGCTCTGGTTAGTCTCTCTCTCTCGCTGCTCCCTCTCTCTCTCTCTCTCTCTCTCTCTCTCTCGCTGCTCTCTCTCTCTCTCTCTCACTGCTCTCTCGCTGCTCTCTCTCTCTCTCTATTATAGCCTTATAGGTTACTAAATCAACTCCTCTGCAGATCTAAAGTCACCTATTGAAAGTCACGAAGTGAAGAAGCAACATTGCAACAATCATCTCCTGACTCCTCTTCATTCTACAGCAGATAAATATAATTTGATTTTAATGTTTCACGTATTGTATTGTATTCTACAGTAGACTCAGTACATGCTACGTACTGTAAATGTGGTATTCTACAGTACGCTACATATGGTAAATGTAAATGTGGTATCCTGGGTATTCTACGTACTGTAAATGTGGTATTTCTACAGTAGACTCAGTACATACAAGGTACTGTAAATGTGTTATATACTTATATATAATTTTTTTAATTTGATTTTAGGAAAATGAGTTCCAGTCACTCTTCATCAAGCAGTTTTGGTTCATTTTCTAGTTCAAGTGTGCCTTCTACTGATACTGCTGTGAATGTTGAAGATGATTTTAATGCTCCTCTTTGGAAATATGTCACAAAATTAGTTAGAAGGACAGGAGGAGGGGGTGGAAACACAAAATGGCAGTGCAACCTTTGCAATGTGGAGTTTCAAGGGTCATACTTTAGGGTAAAAGCCCATTTGTTGCTAATCAAAAACCAGGGTATAAGATGTTGCTCTTTTGTAAGTGGAAAGCCTGATATTCTTGATGAGATAAAAAAATTAGATAAAGAAGCTGAAAATCGACAAAAGATGTCAAAGCCTAAACACGTTCCTTTACCACCTTCCACTTCCCAATTTAATGCTACGACAAGGATGGGGAATTTAGGGGCTGAAAATGTTTCAGGATTTCGCTTAGAAGGGTATGAACCATCAAAGAAAAGAAAGCCAGGCAACACTCCCTTAGAGAAAGCAATGAATGCAGGTTCTCGAGAAACTTTGCATGCTATGATTGCTCGTATGTTTTATTCGGCTGGCTTGCCTTTTCATTTGGCTAGGAACCCATATTTTGTGGAAGCTTTTCAATTTGCTGCTGAGAATTATATTCCTGGTTATGTGCCTCCTGGTTATAACTTGTTGCGGACTACACTACTTCAAAAAGAAAGGGCAAACATTGAAAGGTTGTTGGAGCCTACTAAAAAAACATGGAATGAGAAGGGCTTGAGTATTTGTGCTGATGGATGGAGTGATGCACAAAGGAGGCCTCTCATTAATTTTATGGGAGCATCAGATTGTGGAGCTATTTTCATGAAGGCTGTTAATTGTGAGGGTGAGACTAAGGACAAGGCCTTCATTGCCAAATTACTTGGTGAAGCAATTCATGATGTTGGACCTTCAAATGTGGTTCAAGTAATCACTGACAATGCTCCCGTGTGTAGTGTCGCTGGAGCAATCGTTGAAGGTATTTATCCGAAAATCTTTTGGACACCATGTGTTGTGCACACACTCAACCTTGCTCTTAAGAACATTTGTGCTCCAAAAGTAACGGGAGTTGCTGGTTATGCATATGATGAATGTATTTGGATTAAACATGTGATTGAAGATGTGATGTTTGTGAAAAACTTTATCATGAACCATTCTATGAGATTAGCTATGTTCAATGAGTTTGTGCCATTGAAATTGCTTTCTGTTGCCGACACACGGTTTGCCTCTTCGGTTATCATGATGAAAAGGTTTAAACTTATTTCTCGGGGCCTCCAAGCCATGGTGATAAGTGAGAAGTGGTCTTCCTATAGAGAAGATGATGTTGGGAAAGCGGCATCGGTGAAGGAAAAAGTGTTAAGTGACATTTGGTGGGACAAGATTGATTACATACTCTCTTTTACATTGCCAATTTATGAGATGCTTAGATATTGTGACACCGACAAGCCATGTCTACACTTGGTATATGAAATGTGGGATTCAATGATTGAGAAGGTGAAAGCAACCATCTATAGGCATGAAGGCAAGCTAGATAATGAGGAGTCCGATTTCTACAAAGTTGTTCACCAAATTGTAGTTGAGAGGTGGACAAAAAGCACCACACCTCTTCATTGCCTCGCACATTCATTGAACCCAAGGTATATCTAGCTTTATAGTTATCTAGACTAACAAATTCATTGACATGTCTCACAAGTCACAAAAATAACAAATTTACTCTCTTTTTTCATCTAGGTATTATAGTTCAATGTGGCTTGTAGAAAATTGTATTGCTCCTCACATGGATGAAGAAATTTCGGCAATGAGAATGAAATGCTTTCAAAGATACTTTCCAGACCAAGATGAGAGGAGAGCTGCTAACATTGAGTATGCTAAGTTTTCTGGTTGTCTTGAAAGTTTTGGGAGTGCAGACTCGATGGTTGATAGAGGGGCGATGGAGCCAATAGTTTGGTGGTTGGTACATGGGGCTTCCGCACCTATGCTCCAATCTTTAGCATTCAAATTGCTTAGCCAACCATGTTCTTCTTCATGTTGCGAAAGGAATTGGAGCACTTACTCTTTCATTCACTCCATGAGAAGGAACAAGATGACACCCCAAAGATGTGAAGATTTAGTCTTTGTGCACTACAATATCCGTCTTCTTTCAAGGAGGACACCAAATTATACCCAGGGAGAGACTAAGATGTGGGACATTGCCGGAGATGCATTTGATTCAATGGAGGGTGCCGGTATTCTTGAAATCGCCGATCTTTCCCTTGATGAGCCAGAGTTGGAAGCTGTGGTGTTTGGAGATGAAGCTGATGATGTTCAAGTTGTTTAGTTCTTACTTCTTTGGACTATTTTCTTTCTTTCTATGTTCAAGTTGCTATGTAATATAACCAACTGTTGGCTTTTATCTTTTTATGCTTTGCTTGCTATGGAACTTGATGGTTGAACTACTAAATGGTTGATGTAATCGACTGATGGTTTTTAATTTTTATGCTTTACTTTACTTTGCTTGCTATGTATCTATTTTGCAGAACAACAATGGCGGAAAATAATCAAGTTCTTTGGAGTTATGTCACTAAACTTGAAGGTGCACAAAGAGGGAGCCTTACCAACTTTAGGTGCCACTTTTGTGAACTCGAATTATGGGGTACATATGCTAGAGTGAGGCACATTTGCTTAAAATTCCTGGAAAAGGAATAAGATTGTGCCCAAGAGTGACTTCACAAGACATTGTTGAAATGGAAAGGAAGATTGAAGGCTCAATTGTGGAGGTGACGCCAGAAGAAGTTGAGGAGATGCCAGAAGTGTGAAAAGTCGGTAACTATTAAGTATAAAGTATTAAATCTAAAACGACATTGCACTTGTTTCATCTATGCACTTATGAACTCTTTAAGTCTTATTTATGCTTCTTTTTTGTTGGTAAAATGAGTGTTTTATTTAGTTTGTGCAATGGAACATAGTAAAATAGGGAAAAAAAATTAAATTTACACTTACGTACCCAACCGTACCCGTACCCTACTTTTTTAGGTTTTTGCCGTATCGCGTACCCGTACCCGTACCGCGTACCGGTACCCGTGCTTCATAGATATAGATATATATATATATATATATATATATATATATATATATATATATATATATATATATATATATACTCACTCTAGTTATTGTTTTCAATGTTTAGGATTGGTGAAAATTGAACATGGCATCTGTAACGACCCTAATTTTCGTCAATAAAAATTTCGTTGAATAATTTGATTAATTATTTTAATTTTCGGTTTATCGGATTATTTCCCTATTAAAATATTATTTTATTCTTTAATTCGAATAAATAGCTTTTTAGCCATGTATATGCGCGTACGAGCCCGAGTAACACACCCGTTACACTACCGTAACACCCGGAGACCTCGGCTAATGTCCGAAACCTACTACCTCTCCTCCATCCAATCACCATAGTACGCCATTGTATCGTCCCATCACATTGGAACTTGTAGTTTTGACCAAGTTAGTGAGAGTTAGAGAGAGAGAGAGAGAGAGAGAGAGAGTAGAGTGAGGTGTGTGCTTGTGTACATGCATTTTGGTACACATGCACATGCATGAGTTATTGCTTTGTACATTTGTGCAAGCAATGGGGTGATGAGGTGGCCAACTAAACCTAAGGTTTTGTACACAATGCTAGTTAGAATAAGCCTTGCTATTTTTAGAATACCCTAGACATACCCACACAATGCTTGCATTAGAGGACAAACTACACAACCAAGCCTAACCAAACTAGGCCTTGGCTTCCAAGTAAGCTAGGGACAAGCTTCCCTAAATTAAGGAGGGAATATTCCACCTAGCCATAGCTAGTTATAGCTACCCTCAAAGCCATTTAATGGTTTCACACACCATTGGTTCATATTAGCTCCTAAAAACACCCCGTAACAAAGATAACCGCGCGAAAACCTACACAACGGAACGCGTTTTTCCCCCACTATTACTCTCCCACGTTGGTGCCATGTATGTGTGCTATATTTGGCTCATCCTAGCAAGCATCTAGCCTAAAGTACCTAGATTCTACCTAGATACTCACCTAGATTCCTATCTAAACTAGAGTTGCCACCTATGTACTTGCCATGTGCAAGTTTAACACCACAATTACTACTCCATACATGCATATTTCGGTGGTGTGTGTGTGTGTGAGCCGAAAGTTTGAGGGGGAGAAAGAGAGGTCCATCTTGCTATAAATAGACCCATCCATTATTCTTTTGGCCCACCTTAACCTTTTTTTCTTTGGTTGTCTCCTAAATTCCCACAAACCAACTACTTTAACCACCTTCTAACCAACTTAGTTAGGTTCTAATTAGCCACTTACTAGGCTAATTAGTGGGTGATTAAGTTAGTTTAAGGTTTTTCTACACCAACGGAGTGCTAATCAGCTTCCGGTTTACACCCGGAAACTAAGGTAGTTTACTAAACTACTCTTCTAATTAGTAAATTTCTAGTTCTATTAAGTTGTTCTAATTAAGTTTCTAAGCATGATTTTAGAGTTGATTAAGTTAATTTATGCATGTAGTAAGTTTCTAAGCATGTTTCTTATGTATTTAGAAAGAGGATTTCATTAGCAAGCATGTTTATGATGTTCTAATTAAAGTATTTCTTCATGAAATTAGAAGTGGATTAGTGAGATTAGTAGTGATTAGAAGATGATTAGAAGTAATTAGAAGGTGATTAGAAGTAATTAGTAGTAATTAGAAGTTAATTAGAAGATGTGTTCACTAGACAAGATTCTAGTGTGATCATGTTAATATTTCTAGAAAGAAATAGTTAATCTTGGTTGATTTGATTATTGGTTGTTATTTGAGATATTATTTCTTAAATAAATGGAGTAATTTCTTTTATGAGAAATTTGTTAGAAAGAAATTCCTATTGTTCATTTTTGATAAGAAAATATGGAGTTGATTTTTATAAATATGAAGAGAGAGTTTTCATATTGATTCCTAGAAAGATTTTTACAAAATATATTGTGAGTTTATTTGGTGAATTTTCTAGAAAGAAAATTGTGATTTTTACTAGATATGAAAAAGAGGTTTTATTTGGGATTTTTAGAAAGAAAGTTTCTAGAAAAATAGAAAGTATATTTTTGTGAGAGTTATAAATATTTTAGAAAGTCCACAAATTGTTGTGGTGAATTTTTGGCAAGGGATTTCTAGAAAAGAGTTGGTTAAAATTATTTTTGGAAAGAGCAAATTGAATTATTTTATTTCTTTGGAGGAGAAATAAAATAGTTTGGAGATTTTTGAAGAAGATTAAATTGAGAGAAATGGAGATATTATTGGAGAGTTTTAAAGTGTATGATTTTATGTGGAGAAATTGCTTGAAGGAATATTATTTTGAGGGAAATTGGTGTATTAAAATGTATGATTTTATGTGGGAAAAGATTCTAGAGGAAACCAAAATATTTAGAGAGTTGGTATATTTTTTATGCATGATTCTACGTGAGAAAATGTGTTTTTGAAAGAATGAGAATTTAGAGAAAATTATGAAATATTGCATGAGCATGATTCTGAGCATGTGACACCGAGCACGTACGCGATACGTTATGTCACCGGACGCGAAATTGAATATTTGATGATGAGAAACTAGAAATGAGTTTTTAAATGAGCTTGAAATGAAATGAAATTTTTCTTTGAGAAATGAAATGGGATTTTTTTTTTGGAGAAATGAAATGAGATGAGATGAAATGTGATGAGATGATTTGTTGCCACCTCAAATTCGCGGAGAGAATTTGGAGGAATGGTATTGATTGCGGTAGTGCAGCAAAAGCGCCACTTCCAGTTCGCGGAGAGAACTAGGATGATGGGCTAAGCATGCACAACACACAGTGAACGGACCTTGCAAACAGGCTGTTAAGTTCGGTGATGCAAGACGGCCGGGACTGTGTCGTGTGAGTCGCGGGGAGAACGGACCGTACAAACAGGCTGTTAAGTTCGGTGATGCACGATAACCGGGACCTCGAGCGGAAAGATTGGTACCGTCAGCTGAAAGAGGGCGGAAACGGACCAATAACTTTCAGAGCGGTGGGAGATAATGAAATTTGAAGAAGAATGCCGGGGAAGGCACCGTATTGAGAAAACTGAATATTTTTGGGAAAACTGTTGATAAATGAGATGTGTTTTTGAGAAACGAATTGAGAACCATTGAGAAAACGACACGTAGCACAGCTTTGAGATACTGAAACGAACTACCACTTTCTGCGCATATTTACTCTGATTCGCATGGACACGCATGATGCATGATTTACTGTTCATAAGTTATAAATGCTGTTCATGAATTTATTGTTCTAGAATTGCTACTTAGAAGTTTAGCGTAGTGAACTACTGAGCGTTGCTCACGGTGTTGCCTTCGTGTAACCCTGGCATAATACCATGATGTTGCCTGTGCGACTCGGACGTATTATGCTAGATTATCTAGATGGACAGGAACAATACTGTGGAGTCCAGTCCCGTGGATCAGGAGGCGCTGCCAGAATGGGGAATGACCCGGCGCAGGGATAGACGGAGACCTAGAACCACCCCAGTATTTATTTACTTAGTTTTTGAGAACGCTGTTGTTTGTATTAAAGTTTGGGTTTAAACTTTATTATGGTCTGTAATAATATTTAACGTGCCCAAATCTTGGGGGCGTTACAGCATCAATATAAGCTCACTAAAAACCATGCTCTTTTTTTTTATCAGTACTGTACCGGTATAAACTATACTAGTTCCGGTACAATGGGATGTTTCATGAAAATGTTGAAATCTTAACGTTGTAATTATACTTTGGCTCTAATGTTTGAGTTGTATAATAACTGGATCTAGAAATATGAATTCCTCTCATATCCTAATTTATAAATTTATTTATTTAATGAGTGTTATTATTAATTAACTAAAAATACTCATAACCAAATATTTAAACAAATAACTCACTTTACCAATTGAGGATGTCTAAAGTGTTATTACTCGAATGCATACAAGTACACACTTTTGTTAAAAGACCAAAACGCGTTATACATAATTAACGATTAAGTTAAAATCTATGAATAGTTAAATTACTAAACTACCCTAACCTTGACAAAATTAGTATCATCACATATATGAAAGTATATCCTCTTTGTTAAAAGACAAAAATACCTTTACCTTGAATCACTTATTAAATTAAACTCTATAGTTAATTTAAGTGCTAAATTACCTTAAACTCAAGATAGTTACTAAAATACCTTAAACTAAAGCAAATTAATATATCGCCCTTCACTTTGAAAATTACGAAACTACCCTTAAGTTTAACCAAATTACCTTATCGCCCTTGTCTTACTTCTAATGAACGTACTACCCTAAATTTATTATAAATTACAAAACTACCATTCCAATTGTTAAAGTACGACACTACCCTTACATTTCATTAATTTACACATCCAACCCTTAAAGTTTTATAAATCTATACTCAAGCCCTGATTCACTAATTATCAAAATGTAGACACCCCAATTTGAACCCATGAAAATTCTTGGCATTTCCAATGATGAAAATGGCCCGATTAAGACACGTGGAGCTTGATTAATTGCTTGGAAATCCCTCCAAAACCTCTCCAAAGTAAACCCAAGCTTGCACCACATTCTAGTATATTCAAAACCCTTTTTATTGATATATAATACGTCCCAATCCATTTTGAAATGAGGGAGATGCGCGCGTTTTACTAAAATGACTTGTTTTCCCGACCTTTTGAGGGTAAAATGGTTATGAATTTTGATGTACAAATCATATTGGGTTCAAACCACTGGGGTTAGAAAGTAGACTCAACCACCTATCTAACGCTTCAAACCACACGCAAAACGGAGTTCGATAGCACCCGGAGCGGCCCTGCGAGGTTTGATATATTGTGCAATCTCCAAGTCCGAGCGCCCAGACTTCATACTCTAAATGCCCACACTACCCTACTCTGGGCCCTCAAAGGTATTTCCAGTGAACAATTTCCAGCTGGTTGTTTTATGAAACCATGGGCTTCTCCTCTGCCCCAACCCACGTTTTTGCACTCAAATCTCCCTCCATCACAGATCCCTCCAAAATTTAAGTTCAAATGCATTTTCTTTCTCTTTTTCACCCTAAACTACCCATTTTCATTCTATAAATAGCCCCTCTCACCCCCTTTTTAGAGGAGGATCAACTATCCACACTCCCAAACTGTTACTCTGTCAAAATATTTCCAGAGAGTTCATCTTCAACCATTGCCATTCTCCCTCACACTTTATGTCACGCCCCAAAATGGGAAATGACCGGCCATGAACCACACAACTGACAAATGGCTCACGAAGCCTACATAAAATAATCCATGCACACTAAATGACCATCTTTATTGTTAAACAAAATTTAAACCAAATTGTCTCAACAAAGCATGGGGCACACCATCCCGTGAACCCGACAATAAAAATCATCACCAATAATAAAATAAATCCAATCTTTTACCAAAAAGGTTTAACCATGTGCGGAAGCAAATAAATTAAATAACAATGTTACGATGCATGCAATATCCTATGGAGGTCAAAATAGTAGTTCCCCGAGCGCCGCCAGAGTCCTCATCTATCGACTTGATTTTCCTGAAAATGGTGTTGGATTAAATCCGTCAGCTGACAAGCTCAGTGAATGGCAAGCATGTATATTAAATAAAGTTCTAAAGAAGGGATTAAATAAAATTACCATATCATCATAATTTGGCACAAACGACGTAAGATAAAAATAAAAATAATCTTAATGGTGATCACAACATGATATCCAATAACAATGGGGAACCACAACCAAATAGTACCATGGCCAACAAAATAATAATCTCAAAATTGGATCCAATATCGAACTTAGAGTCACCAGGTGTTGGCAAACCGTGGTACTCTTCCCTAAGTCGATCCGGCGAAAAAATAGCCGTTGAGCAAAAGGGTCACCGGCCTAACCCGGTCTCTTCCCTAATGGCCAGGGTCACCTATTCAAAGGAATAATTTCCCTGGACTTCCAATAATAAAAGTTCCCAATAATATCCATAAAGTTTTCACCAAAAAGAATACATTTTATCGCGTGCCGATTTAAAGAACCAAATAAAAATAATTCGCTTTTCCAATTAACAATTCTATTTGTTTTTAAAGAACAATTTAGAGGACACGGGGAAGTTTTGAAAGTATGTAACACACTTAACCACTCACCTGGGTTCAAAAGTAATGCAACTCGAACACGTAAAACAGGCTAACCTGAACAAAATAGAATCTGTAATCAATGATTATTTCAAGACAGAATTATCCCTAGCAATATAGAACTAAAATGGGATTAAACCTAAAACCAAACTATTTTAAGTCGTCCAATTCAAACCCAACTGATCTAGATGCAATTCTAATTAACTAACTCTCACATACACATGAAATGACTAACCTCCATAAACAAATGACAAGATATAGCAATTCCTAATGGACTAAATAGTTGCTGCCCTTATCTAATTTCGAGAATACTTAATTGATTCCCCCACCCCATGTGCACCCTTGTATCACCAAACCCACAATTAAACGTATACTGCCATGGTAATGCAAAGTGCAATGCCACAAATCAATTGCCTTTAACCAATCATTTTCCTAACCTCCTATCCACATCGTCCCACCCAAACATTCACCGCTGCACTCGAACATCCACCGCCATCATTTTCTTTTATCCCACCCCAACATGTACACAGTCGTACAATCATGATTGCTATCAGAAAGATCAAGAGAAGAGGAAACAAGAAGGAGAATAATATTACCTCCAAGAAAAACAATGTTGAGCACCTCCTAAACTTTTCGGCTGTTGCTTACTCTCTCTCAAACTGTCTGGAGGTTATCGTAAGAGTAACCCTAATCTACATATAAATATATGACTAAGCACATCTCTTAAAACTACCCACTAATGCCACACACCCAAAATTATAGCTATCTAGTTAAGCCACGTAAATAACTAATAAGATGAATATATTTATCTACTTAACCTATTCCTAAAATATTATACAATAATCCATTAAATTTAGCAGTGCACCCTCAAAACTATAACATTGTCAATAATACCCGTACAACTAATTAAATAGGACCCGACGACAACACCCATTTATAAATGGCAACATAATTACTAAAAAATAAAAAAAAATGCTGGGGCGTAACACTTTAAAACACCTCAAACTCACTTATTTGCCATCCATTAACCTAAATACACTCACCCCTTTGATCAAACTCACATCAATCACCCATAATCAAGCCCCCTACAGCTCTAATAATCTAGATTTTAGTCCACCCAATCTTCTATATTAGCCCAAACCTTGCACCCAAGTTCAAAGTCAAGTTCCAAATGTAGTTTATCTACCAAACAGTGTTCAAGGGGTCCCTCAGGGAAACCACCCGGTTTTTATTAGTTCTTGGTACTAGATAAAGACTTGGGAAGGTTAAAAGTGCAACAAAAGAGCCCAAGGCTCTGCACCCATACTGAGTATGGGCGCCTATACTCTCCTAGTATGGGCACCCAGATTCTGTCTTCTCCTTTGTGCTTTACTACTTTTGAGTAACCATTCATGATCATTTAAGTCATTTACATCCTGTTTCCTAGTATGGGCGCCCAGATTCTGTCTTCTCCTTTGTGTTTTACTACTTTTGAGTAACCATTCATGATCATTTAAGTCATTTACATCTTGTTTGAGGTTGGTGTTTAAAGTGCATGGTCCAAATGTTCATTTTTAAAGTAAGTTTTAAAGCATTTTTGAAGGAAGAGTCATGCTTAAAAGAAGATTTGAGTGTTTGGTAGGGATGGCATGGGGTTCTTATCAATTTCAAGCCTATTTTGAAGTATTACAGTAGGTGGAGAAGAGTCTTTAAAGCCACCCATACTCATAGTAGACTTCTTTAAGGCACCCACTATGGGTCTATTTCTTGCATCTTTTTCTCAAGTATAAAACCTTCCTTTTAAACTTTATAAGTGTAAAGGATCATGTTTCATGAATAACATCAGTTTATTTCTTCTTTATTTCATTCATAAAGATGTCAAAACCATGATTTTCACGTTTAAATGATCTCTTAAACTTGGTTTTTGGGAGTCAATCAGAGTTACAGAGGCTTAAAATACCATTTTATATGTGTTTGAAGAAAGAAACAAAGGTCAAAAGATGGTTTAGACACGAGCCAAAACCAATTTTTGGGCACCCAGATTCCTCTAATGTGGGTACCCAGACTGAGTATGGGCACCTGGACTCCCCTAGTGTGGGTGCCCAAACTGAGTATGGGCGTCCAGGCTCACCTAGTGTGGGTGCCCAGACTGAGTATGGGCGCCCAGACTTGTCAACTATGGGTGCCTAGAAAGTGTTCCGAGTGCAGTTTGTGTTTTATTTTTGAGATGCATATGAGCTTGTTTTGGATCTTCAAGTATTATCTGATCATGTTTCTGTACAGTTTACTGCATCATGCATATTCATCATTCACTCATAACACACAACACATGTATCCACGCACTCCACTTCGATTTTATGAATGCATTATGTGCTCTCGCATGATTTTATGAACAAAGTCCATTTAAGCAATGTTTATGTAATCCCTTGAATGTTTAGTAGAGACCGGCCATGGCGCCGGGCAAGATGGGTGGCTTAAAAATCTTCCTCTCTCATAGCTTAGCTCTCGAACCTGAGAAATCTTGGTAACGATGGGCCGGTGAAAGCCTTTTTCAAATCAAGGGCAAAAGAGTCATTTTTCAAATCGGTTTCTCTAGTATGGTCCTTAAACCCGGGTGGTGACTGCATCAATCGAAACTGTTTTCTTAAACATTAAAATTTTGCGGGGCGTCCACACAAATTATCTAAAATCCATGAAATTATTAAATTACTCTTAAGAGCTAAAATTCATAAAATGGACTTATGTGTTAAAATAATGTGAACCCAAAAGCCATAAGGATAAATCTGAACAACTTATGAGCTACGTTTTTTTTTTCTTTAGCAAAAGAAGAACTATATATAAAGAAGGAAAATGTATAAAGAGGGGAACGGGATGATAAGTCATCATCCAAACACAAAACAAGAACAAGGGCAGAAGCCAACATGGCCATGAAATGAACCAAAATATAGAGCAAATAGCCAGCTACCATGGTTACATTTTCTATCTATAACTCGAGGCTAATACAAGGGAGCTTTCGGTACATTCAGTTTCCTAAAGCCCTGAAGACTTCTTTTAATATCCTCCATCAAGTAGTACAAAGGTCAAAACATACCTTGATCCACATAGCTATTTTGGTCTTAATTGAGTCCACAAGCTTAGCTATATCCAACACCTACGTTCTAAATTGTTATTATTGTTTTACTCATTGATTACTCTATTAAAATGGATGATGATGTGATTGTTAGATTTGGACAACGAGGTTCATTGGATTGGTTTACGTATGTAGAAATCACTTCAACGATACTACGTTAAGGGAAATTGAAAATAGCCAAGGTCGTGGTGTAATGAGATCTGGGGAGGCCTTCTGTAGACACCCCGATTTTGACCCAAGAAACTTATCAAGCATCCCCGATGATGAAAATGCCCTATAAGAGCACGCGAGGCTTGATTGTGAAATTGGAAACCCTTCTTAAACCTCTCCAAAATAAACCCAAGCCTACACCACCTTCTAGTACATTCAAAACCCTCTTTATTGATATATAATATGTCCTAATCCATTTTGAAATGAGGGAGATATGCCCATTTTACCGAAACGATTCATTCTTCCGACCTTCTGAGGGTAAAATGGTCACACATTTTGATGTACAAATCGTCTTGGGTTAAAACCACTTGGGTTAGAAAGTAGACCTTTCAAGCTTTCCAACGCTTCAAACCATGCGCAAAACGGAGTTCGGTAGCACTCGAAATGGCCCCGCGAAGTTTGAAATTTTGTGCTGTCTCGCCATCCAGCGCCTGGATTACCCTAATCCAGGCGCCCGGACTCAATCCAGGCGCCTGGATTCCCCAATTCCAGGCGCCTGGAATCACTTCCAGTGAACAATTTGCTGCTGGTTTTTTATGAAACCATGGGCTTCCTCTTTGCATTACTCACGTGTTTTTCTCTCAGAACTCCCTCCAACAGACTCCATTTCCACATTTTGAGTTCAAAATCTATTTTCCCTCTCAAAATTCATCAAAAACTACTTCATTCCCTTGCCTATTTATACCACCTCTCCTCCTCCATTTGAGAGATCAGCTCTCCCCTCTCTCCCATACTGTTATGCTGCTGAAAATCTTCCAGAAAATCAATTCCAATTTATACTCCTCAAATCTTCTCCCATTTTAATCCTAAAAACCACTTTCTTGCCCCATTAATCCATCATCCATTCACTCCCATCAACCAAACTTCAACCAAACCACTCAAAGTCAGTTTGATACACTTCTACTAACCAAAATCCAGCCTACTCAACCATCATAAATCACCCAAACCAATCAACCAAGTTCATTAATCAAGTTTCAAGGTAGATTTTCTACCAAAAGTGCTCAACCGGGCCCTGAGGGGACATCAACCAAGCTCTATCTGGTCTTCCATACTAGATTAGAGTTTGGGAAAAGTCTTAAACATCATAGAAAGAGGTTTTTATTTTGTGTTCCAGTACTTGATCCAGGCGCCTGGATTAGCCTTTTTCAGGCGCCTGGATTAGCCTTTTTCAGGCGCCTGCATTGAGTCCAGGCACCTGGATTCACTCAATGTAGGCGCCTGGATCCCTTCTTTCTTATCATAATTTTTGGTTCTTGTCATGATGCATTATTTCATTTCAAGCATTGGTACTTCTTTTATGGCACAAAGTAAGCATTGTACGTGTAGAAAATCATTTTGATCCATCCTATATCATACATAAAGCATTTCAAGTCATGATATTTCAAGCATAAATCATCTTCTTAGATTTGATTTTTGGGATTCATTTGGTTCACAATAGTATTAAACATCACAACATACATGTAGGAGTAAGCATCAATGACAGCATTTGTGTTTGCCTTGAGACCTGGAAAAGGGAAAATTTCTGTCTGGTAAGCCATCCAGGCGCCTGGATTGGCCTATTCCAGGCGCCTGCATTCAATCCAGGCGCCTGGATCTGCCTAATCCAGGTGCCCAGATCGCAGTCCAAGCGTGCATGCCATGGTGTTTGTGTGTCCATTTTGGGACTTTTCTGAGTCATTTAGTCACATTTTCTTGCATTTCATTGGGAGAATCTCATTTTCAAGCATCCATGGCACTCGCACAAGAATCCATATTCGTTTCATTAATCTTGTTGATACATCTTCATGCTCTCACATGTATTTGCGATTAAAGTCCATCCAAACAATATTTTCTAAAATCCCTTGTGCATTGAGTAGAGACCGGTGGTTTTACCGGGCGCGAGGGGTGCTTTAAATTCCTTCCCCTCGCGTAACCTAGCTCCCGGATCCGAGAAATCTCATTTTGGCGAGACCAGTAAAACATTTTCCATATCAAGGGCAAAAGAGTCATTTTTCAATTGGTTTCTCGGGTACGATCCTCAAATCCGGGTGGCGACTCCATTCAATCAATCAAAACCGCTTTCCAAACCAAATCAATTTCGTGGGCATTCCCGCGGGGTGTTCACACCTTCCCACTATTATGATTAGTGGTTAGCCAAATGGATTATGGTAGTTATGAGATGTTACGGAAGGTAGTCAGCCAAGGATTTTCAATGTGAAATCTTAAGTTACGACATTGCGTGATTGCTACTTATGAATTTAGGCGATAAAAGGTGTTTTGTACTATAGTGCCGGGTCACGATCTATATACTCCCGTGGATTTGGTTAGTTCCTCATGGGCCCAATGGTTAATTTAGTACCTGGGAAATTCATCCTTATGAGGCATTGATGATTCCGATTAAGTAGATAATTTAGGCCATTTCATCGGGGCTCCTAGTCAGGGCAAACAAGGGGGAGTGAATCATGAATGGTCATAGTCTTGATGGTTAATGTGGGAGGATGTTCTCGAAATGGAGAACGTAGACGAAGTATAAGTTAAAAACTAGATGAATGAAATTTTTTCCTTGTTCCCTATTTATGTACATCCTCTTAATTATACATGAACTATGGTTGATTGTAAAGTAAGGGCTAATGGGGGTAAGAATTAGCTATTGAGTGATTTATTGCTCGTGGCGCTATTATTGGCCCTGACATATTACAACATGTAATGAAGGTGAAGGCGAGGAAGCATACTACTAGACGGAGGAACGGGCGGAAGAGCAGGTGCCAGTAGAAGACTAAGACTTGAACATGAACCCTTAGATATAACCCTACCATCTTAGTATTATTTTTGGGGACAAATGTAACCTAATTTCTCAACTTCACAATTTGTTATTCTGTAACCCAACTATGATCATTTTTATGTTATGTTATTTTCTTTACTTAATTAATGAAATGCTTTTTTGTTAAATAAGTCTTTTCTATTAAATGATGTAACTAATGCTTCTGAAAATCTGGGCGTTACACGTGTATCTTTGAAACACAAACGGGGTCTCTAGGTTTGTCTTTATTTTTTGTTTGAATCTTAAAAACATGAGAATTTAGGGATTTGAGTTTGAAGGCTTGTGGGACTTCAACACATCATATAATATAGATTGATGGTTGATTGATTGATTACGACTTGTTAGGGAAAAAAAAGTGAAGTGAAATTATTGGTTCATTGAAATGCAATAAGTCTACACGTTTGTGCTTCAAATAAAACCTGTCACAAAGTATTTTTTTTCAACCAAACCACCCTAGGCCAACCAAAGTCGAAGTAATTCATCCAAGAAAAAAAAAAGAGCACAAACTTATTTAATTTGGTTTATTGGTTGCATGAACCAATAAAAAATAATCAGGCTTATTTTAAAGTTATACCAGATCTTAAATTATCTTCTTTTTTTTTTTTTGGAACTGTTTCGTGTATAAAGCACCAAACGCAAAAGAGCAAGGGGATAGCCTTGAACACTTACAAGCAAAAGGAAAACAACAACAGCTGCTACAAATAAAATAAGGCCATAGAACCCAAAAAAACCACCAATAAACAAAACAGCCTAACTACACAAGCTACAAAATTTTAGACATTCTGAAACACACGCAAAGGAATTTCCCCCTTCGAGCAAAAATCCAAATTCTCAACAGACTTGGGCAGGTTCCTCCAAGAAGAAATGTAAGCTCTAACTTCGTCCCAAATCGTCTTAATGACTGCATGTGAATCCATACCTTTGTGCTGGAAAATACGCATGTTCTGTTCCCTCCAAAGGTAATAAACAGTAGCAGGTAGGTAGAGCTTATAGATATCAGACCGCAAAGAGTGAGCAAACTTCTTTCGAATGTCACACTGAATCTCAGTACCAAGAGTACTAGAAAAGTGCCCAAAACCACAAAACCCTTAACAGCCATCCATACCAATCTAGCAAAAGAACAACTAAAAAATAGATGATCATGATCCTCCGTACCTCCAAGACATAAAGCACACCCACCGTCCATCATCATCCCCCAAGATCTAAGTTTGTCTTTAGTAGATAACCTGCCCAAGATGGCTACCCAAAGAATGAAAGACCATCTAGTCACCTGCTTTTTATGCCAAACCAAAGATGACCAACCCACCACTGGCTTACAAGATCTAATAGCCATCCATGCAAATTTAGCACTGTAAGTTCCCGAAGGGGATAAGGTCCAAACTGCCTTATCCGCCCTATTACGGTGGGGAATGAAGTCTCCAGCCGTGCCTCTAACAATCTCCTGGATGGCAGCATTACGCACCCTAGGCCATCTCAATTCCCTCTTATAATAATTGAGTCAACCTTAGAATTAAGAGACTTGCCAAGGTTAAAAACCACCCTGCTACCAAATTTTTGATACAACGAGCCTATAGTGTGCCAGTTGTCCAACCACAAGAAGGTGTCTTAACCGTTCCCAATAATAGTTTTAATAAAGCTCTGCCCAACCTGTCTAAAACCAAAAATCTTCCTCAAAGGTAATGAAGAATCAATTGGCAAGTGCATATTCCAGAGGCATTGAGATTTAATCACATAAGAATGTACCATTTCACCTAGGGGATGTCCTCCTTGTTACACAAAGCCCATAAGTGCCTCAACATTGAAGTTCTATTCAATTCTTTGAGCCTTTTAATCCCCAGCCCTCCCTCAGACTTAGGAACACAAACAGCTTGCCAGGAGACTTTCACCCCAACAGATTTCAAGTCGACGCCATTCTAGAGAAAGGCATTAAAAATATGCTCAATTTTAGCCATCATAGCATGGGGGATAAGAAAAACAAAGGACCAATAAACCTGAATACTAAAAAGAACTGAACTAATCAATTGACATCTACCTCCATAAGAGAGCAGCTTGTTTGCCCAAGACTTGACCCTATTCAACATTTTATCCTTCAACACCAAACAATCAGCATATCTCAGCTTTGTTGATATTAGGGGCACGCCCAAATATTTAACTGGAAGAACAGCCTCTGGAATATCCAAAGAAGCAAGCACTCTTGCCAAGGTTGGGTTGAAGCCCAGAAAAATGGTAAAACTTCTTTAAAACCCCAGCTATAACCCCAAACAAACTCAAATTGGCCCCACACAAAATGAACATGTCATCAGCAAAGGACAGACGAGAAAGGTTAAAAGCAGCACATCTAGGATTGAAAGAGAAGTCCCCTTGACTGATTCTGGGTCTCAAGATGCTAGAAAAAGCTTCCATTACTAAGAGGAAAAGGTAAGGGGACATAGGATCCCCTTTCCTCAGACCTCTCTTCCTCGGAAAGAAACCTTTAAGCTCACCATTAATGAGGATGGAGAAGCTAGGAGAGGGAATACAAGATTTAACCCACTGGATATACAACTCAGGAAACTCCATATGCTTCATAACATCAATGTCAAAGTCCTAATCGACACTATCATAAGCTTTCATGATATCTAATTTGAGAGCACATCTAGGAGAGCCTTTGTCTCGGTGATAGCCCGCCTTTGTCTCGGTGATAGCCTCTGACAATTTCTTGCATTAGTAAAATATTATCAAAAATTGACCTCCCCTTAATGAAAGCAGACTGAGAGGCACTAACGATCTTAGGAAGCACAGCCTGAATCCTGTTAGCCAAGAGTTTTGTAATACATTTGTACAAAGTGCTGTAGCAAGCTATAGGTCTATAGTCCCTTATAGTACCTGGAGCAGCAAACTTAGGAACCAAAGTGATAGCTGTGGCATTCCAACCCATGGGGACACAACCAACTGTAAAGAAATGATGGATACTAGCAGTGAAATCCTTGCCCACAACCTCCCAATTATCAATAAAGAACGCTAAATTAAAACCATCAGGCCCCGGGGCCTTGTCGCTCTTAATAGATTTAAGTAGGGCTGCTTAAAAAAACCGGTGAACCGTGAATCCGGTCTGGACAGAACCGATCCGTACGTTTTGGATTTCAACCCTGGATTAATGGTTCAGACACGGATTCAAAAAATAAAAAACCGTGACTCATGGTCTGGACACGGATTTTGATTTTGAAACTGTGGATTAACTGATCCGGACCGTTTTATTTTTACTATATGTAAATTTTTTTAAAAAAATAAATATATATGTTTTTTGGTAGCCTACTTTGTTCGGAATTCCAAAATGATATCTGCGTTTTTTGCTTGTGACTATTTATTTATATGTGTTTGTTGGCATGTTTAACAAGTTTTATGTTTACACTTTACAATGTTCAAGCCCAGATTTATAACCTACTGAGTGTGAAATTCCAAAATGAATTATGGGTTTTGTTTTTTGTCTATCTATTTTGATTTCATAATGTTCAAGTTTAGATTTGTTTAATTAATTTGTTGGAATGTTTAACAAGTTTTCGTTAATTATTTCCAATGACTGCTCTTTCTCTGTTCTTTTTTATGCTTTATTTTCTCATCTACTAACTATACTATTTTGAAGTGTTTGTTTCAAAGTTGAGTTTGGATTTTTGAATGAGTTGATGATTTTTTTTAGAATAAGTTGAAAATCCGTGGATAAATCCGGAACCGATCCGTGACTCGCGAATCAGATTAGAACCGAACTGTGAGACTTTTGAATCGGACACGGATTCTATTTTCAAAAAATCGTGACTCACGGATTAGGATTGGATTCATGCCATTCCGGACCAATCCGGACCATGAGCACCCCTAGATTTAGAGCCATCCAAATTTCATCATCAGATATAGGAGCTACAAGCCCATTCCTAAGATCAATGGGAACTTTATTTGTGATAGCAACAGAGAGGACATCATGAGAATCCCATTTCTGATAAAAAATAGAACCAAGTAATTGCTGATAGTATCCAAGGATCTCAGCTTCAATGGCCACATGATCCTCCAACCTAACCCCATGGACATCAATTAAGCTGAGAATGGTATTACGAGCCCTATGAGCATTCATCTTATGATGAAAAAATTTAGTGTTCTTATCACCCAAAGCAAGCCAAGCAACTCTAGATTTCTATTTCTTATAAGATTCTTCAACAGCAGATAACCCATAATACTGAAGGACCAAATCCTTCTCCAAATCACGCAGATAAGTATCATGGGGAAACTTGAAACAAATATCTTGAATCTTGGATAGGTTCTCCTTTGCCACAGCCACTCTACCGCTGAGATTACTGAAATTCTTCCTATGAAAACTTTTCAGCAAGGGTTTAAGCCTTCTAAGCTTTGAGCTTATTTGGTGCATGGGAGACCCTTCCACAGACTCAACCCAAGAATTCACCAAGATATCTTTAAATCTTCCATCTGTCATCCAGAAGTTATAGAATCTAAAAGGGAAAGCTCTAAACTTGAAGGGAAGGACGGTCAACACCAAAACACAATGGTCGAAAATTCCTAGAGCATGGGCCACAACTTCAGAATCTCTGAATAAGTCCAGCCAAGCATTAGAGATGAGAACTCTATCAAGCCTACTTTTATTACTGCCATGACCACCCCTCTTATTGGTCCAAGTATACCAGTAACCTTTTGTAATCATCTCCTGCATATGAATGCCATCAATACACAGGTTAAAATCAGACGAAGCAACAACATCAAACCCTCCATCCTTTCATTTGGCATCCTAACGACATTGAAATCACCCATAACAACCCAGAAAAATGAACCAACCAGAAGAGATAGCATTCGCAAATCCCTCCACAAGCTAACCCTGTCCCTAGCAAGGTTCATACCATACACAACAGAAACATAAAACAGCTTATGCTCCAACAAAGTTTCAACTGAGACAATAACCAATTGAGGAGAGTAGAAAATCACAGAAATAGACAAAACCTGAGGGTCCCATCCCACAATAAACGAGTAGTAGATCGAGTACCCATATTATGGACACTACTCCAACCAAGAGGGAAACATCTAAAAGTAGCACCGTCTAGATAATCACCCCGAACTTTAGTTTCAATAACACCAAAAAAAGACAACTTATTCTTTTTAATAAAAGAACTAACCTCTTTTTGTTTCAAGGGATCATTAAGGCCCCTAATATTCCAGCACCACCCTTACCCTTCTTCCTCGCTTTTCTTTTTTTGGAGCAGGGGGAGCAGTCTGCACATCCACAGGAAGGGAAACAACATCAGCCAAAACTTGCTCCTCCACCTCAACATCCAGAGCCTTCTCTTAAATTATCTTATTCCTTTTTCTTTTCTTTCTTTTTTTTTTTTGTCAAAACTATCTTGTTGGGCACATCAGGCTTTTGTGCCTTCTATTCGTGTCTAGTTTTGAGTTGTAAAACATAATTCAAATTGTTTACTGTTTAGAGCTAGGATCCAGGGAACCTCAAATCGGGTCTTGTCCTAAGTCTGAACACATAAAACGTAACTGTTCACTACTTAAATCTAGACGCGGTCAATAACCCCATAAAAAATCAAGTAGATTAAGCATCGGTAGCTTAGTGATCGAATCACATAATCATCTTGTGTGTTTTTTAAATTGCATTTGCAATTATTTTACTGAAGGAAAACGTAATTTTTTTGCTAGGATAGCAATATCCGATTGACTTCATTTTTAACGAGGTCGTTGTTATTGTCTAGTTCTAAACAATAAATAGTACGGATTATGTTTTCGTACTCAGGACAAGCCTTGAACTCAAGGCACAACAGGCCCCTCAGCTATTAGAGCTAGAAGCAAACACCTTCGGAAAAAATCAAGTTGATCGGGAATTAGTAGCGTACTAATCGGATCAAATTATTTTGTTGTGCATTTTTTTAAAGGTGTATTTGATGTTCATATCCTAAAGAGAAACGTAATTTACATTTTGAGTTTTCGAGGTTCAATTGACTTGATTTTGTACAGAATTGTTATACGTGCATCAAGATCTATAAGAAAAATCATATTGGACTATGTGTTTGAGCTCGGGACATGACCTTAATCAAAGGCACTGCAAGACCCTTACCATTCTAGCCTTCAACATGGGTTACGCTCGTGCTAAATACCAATTATCATATGATTTTAAATTACTCTACAACTAATTATCTATGGCATGCAAATTTTATGTGTCATCTCCAATTTCGCTCTATAAAAATTAAGGCTAAGAGGAAAAAAAAAATGAAAATACTTCTAACGTCGTTTTCAACCACCACTACCGTTGTCAATAGCATTATTAAATGTATCGTCAAAATGCATCCCGTCGTTGATTTGCATCCTTTTGCATGTCAAAAATTGATGCGTTTTGTACCATCACCGATCGCCTCCATGATCATATCCTGAAATTTTTTCCATCAGATTAGTTCACATAGGTGTCCCACTAACTAGTTTTTCCCAAAAACTAAGATAGGTCATCCTCTCACAATACATCATATAAAAATGTGTAAACACAAAAACCAAGGCAGTTTTAAAACAAAACTCCCTTAGTGGAACACTAGGTATTTCTGTTGATTTGCACTATCTATTTCATCTAGTCCTGACCCTTCATTTTATTGTTCACCTTATTTCCTGACAATATTTTTAAGTATTGTCATAATTTACTCGGCATTTAAATAATCATCCTTTTAGTCACTTGAAATTAGAAAATCATCCTGAGCCTGTTTAGGAGTTATGTTTCCATTCCGAGATTCAAATAAACCCTAAAATGCCCTTTATATATAATTATATAATTGTAACATATTAAGAGATTGAGGACTAAATTAAAAGTTGCATATATGGGGCGGTAGGTAGTGAACCATTTTCAAAATTAGGAGGCCCAAGGTTATAATTTAGGAATTTGGGGATAAAACCAATCCCCAAATTTACGCAAAACAGTTACAAAATCTCCATTAATACCCTAGAAATCTAAAAAATGCCAGAAACAATCGTTCACCTCTCTCGGTCCCAAATCCATACTACCACTCGCCAGTCGGTGAAGAGAAATCGGAGCATGCAATCCTAGGAAAGTTCGCTTGCCACTTTGAATTCTGACAATTGGTTCGGTGACCAAACCACGTGTCTCTACAGATCCATGAGGATGGAAGCCATCCAGATTGGCTTTTTGAGGAGTAAGTGATTCTTATGCATGTTTGCTAATGATCAATGGAGACCACTACGATTTCTCACAATTGCAAAGAGAATAGACATTTGGAGAGAACGACTGTGCTGTGATGTGGCTGGAGTTCGTATTTTTTTTTTTTCAGTTTCGTTTTTATTTTCCGATCTAGTCTGGCTTTGTTCTTTCCTTGATCAGTTCATTCAAACATAAATTTGATGCGTTTCATTTGATGATTCATTGTTGCTTATGGCAGAGTTTTTGAGTCTAATCCTTCAATTTGCCATGTAAATGCTCTCAAAACCTTGGAATAACGATTGGATGGTGCCGAATCTGCCGATCAAAAATAAATAAATAAATAATGATTGGAAGATATTCAAATTTACCATGACTGTTGTTTTGATTTGGCTATGAAATCTACTATTTTGGCTCGTCTGTAAAATTTGTTATTTTGGTTCAATTCAACTAGAAATTTTGAAATTTATCATGCAATTTGACCAGGTGATATTCAAAATCACCATAAAATGTGTTATGAATTTTAGATGTCATCCGATCATAATTCATGTACAAACTTATGTTTAGTTAAATTTATCATATTAACTTGAAATTGACCATGAAATCTGGTTGGATGTTTTACAAATTTACCATGAAATTACACCTCTATTATCAAATCATGGTAAAAGTCATTTATAGTTATAGATCATGGCTAAAGAGAAACTCTCTAGTCCGGGAATCCCGGATCCGGGTGTAACGCCCCGAATTTTCGGAAGCATTAATTAAGATAACAAATTAGGATTAATTTAATAAAAAGAGTTTCCATCAGAGTACACGTGGGAAAACGTGAAATGCAGCCCATTGCAAAATACTTAGTACGGTTTTTGAGAAATTAATATTACAGATCCAACATTAAAATAAAGGGGTGGGTTCTACAGATTAAGGTTCAACTCTGGATTCCAGGGCTCCGCCTGAGCCTGATCTACCGGATAACCCTCGGTTCCGAAATAACCATCTCCTTCGACACCAAAAGTACCTGCTTGATCAAAGTCTAGCATAATACGTCCGAGTCGCGAAGCAACATCATGGTATTATACCAGGGCAACACCGTGAGCGATAAATCACTCAATAGCTAACTCTTAGGCCCACTAACCCTTTACTTTACAAGCAATACACAATATATGATTGAAAAGCAGTAATTAAAGGAATGCGCAGGAAATAAATCGTAAAGCAGAAATTAAATACATAGCTGATTTCATTACTAGCCATTAACTTACATGTTCATCTAAGCTCTCAACCTAGAGAACTTTCCTCCCGGTTAACCACTAAGGAATATGACCAAACTGTGATTTACTCCCCCCTTGCTTGCCCTTCACTCGGGAGCCCCGACGGAAGGTATAAGTTATGTACTTAATCCAGCCGTCAGCCGCCTCGCAAGGATGAATTTCCCAGGGACTAACTGTACCACTGGGCTACGTATGGCAACTGCCAGGTCCTGTAGGTATATAGCCGTAACTCGGTCTATAATACTTCCACCCTTATAACGCCTCAGAATTCAAATGAAGCAAATCACAGAGTGTCACATCCTAGGGTTTCGAAATCAAGGCAGACTGCCAAACAATCCTCCAAAACAAATCACTTGGCGGAACTGCCATTCAACAACAATCTCGGGGTAACTCCCCATCAATCAATTCCAATTCACTTTTCCATTAACCTCAACGTCTATGTGATATCCGCGTACAATCACCCAACCCGGGAACCTAATTGTCCATTCTAACATTCACATTAATAATAACTGAATAGCAAAACAAGCAATGATGATAGATGTAAGAGAAAGCAATATGTCAAATTTAGCATGTAAGATCATTTAGACAATTCTATTATAAACCGAAAAACGCAGATTATGCACACTCTAGTATTTAGCCAACTACACGACTCAAATATATTCCGATTGTTATAAAATTTTACCACAGAGTTATTTAGGAAGTTAGGTTCAACTTGTCTTAAGAACATATTTCCAAATTCTAATTTTAAGCTCATGCAAATTACTGTTGAACATAAGCTGTCCAGTTTTGACTCAAGTTGAAAATTTAATTATTTAGAAACTCAAAAGGTGAAATTAAAGGCTATAAAAATTTGTACACATTCCAAACATCACACTTGACTTCCAGTAGGAACAGAATTGGAAAATAAAATGTTTAAGGGTTCCATTAAATTGATAAAACTTTGACAAGATAACTGTATAAGACATATTTTGGTTCTCACAAAACGGTTCTCAAAATCATATCAAAACATCACCAAATTTCATGAAACTTAACAGATTTATAATTTAGGAAGTTATGAACATTATTTGTAGAGAACACTTTTACTAAAAATGAGATTAAGATGGATAAACACGCCCTCTAATATTTTCCGTCCAGATTCGCCATTGCTCACTAAAATCGATTTTTCTGGAGTTCTATAAATCCGATTAAAGTGATTCCAGAAACATTTTAAAGATAATAAGTATATCTACAATTTGACATAAGATTCAACACAATCGGAGGTACATAGTATTTTATAACATTTTCCAAAGTGGACTGATCTGTTGGACATCAAGACAGATTATACACTTGAGTTTATTAACTTATTTTTAAGGATCGTAAACACTTCTCGCACATCAATCGAGCATTAAAAACAGGTCTATGTTACGCATAATATATTTAGGGAAAGTGGAATAAGAGTCTACTACCTCTCCTCCGAAGTTCTAGCACGTAGCGGAGTAAAAAAATAGAGATTTGTGAAGTGTCAGTGAGCTGTCTGGAACACGTAGCCGGAAGAATTTTACTGAACTTTGGATGGCTATAACTCACTCAAAACTCAACCGATTTGGGTGATTCTTATATCGAAATCGAAGTACTCGACGCCCTCTACAACTTTTGTTTAGAAACGAAAGCCTAAAAACGACTGTAACTATGAGAAAAAGTGGCTGTAATATGGGTTCGTGATATGGACGAAATGAAAATGGGTAGGTGCCTTCTTCCTTCTTCTTTCTTCTTTCTTCTCTTCTCTTCTATTCTCTGATTGTTTCTCCAGAATAAATGGGGGAGAGGGGAGGAGTTGGAAAGTAAGAGGAGGAGTTGGAAAGTTGGTTGGTGACTCCCATCCATGTGAGGGAGAGGGAGACTCATGTGAAGCCATGTGAGGTGACAAGGTATATGACCTTGCCATGTGAAATCAAAGGTGATTGATTGCTAGAGCATGTGAGGTTCTATGTGTATATATGTACATAATATACATGTGTGTATATGTATAAATGTGTATGATTACGTATGAAATGAATTTATAAAAATGTAATGCTCGCGATTAAAATGTAAACATGCCTTCTTATAGCAAATAAAAATTTAAATAATGAAATTACATTAATTAAAATGAATTTAAATAATCTTAAATTTTATTTAAAATTTCGGATTATTACAACCTATCCCCCTTAACAAAATTCCGTCCTCGAAATTAAGGCATATCTTCCGGCGGAAAGAGATATGGATAATTGGCTCTAATCGCATCTTCGCGTTCCCATGTTGACTCTTCGATCCCTCGATGCCTCCACAGAACTCGGACTAATTTGATAGTCCTGCCTCTTATTCTCTTTTCTCCATGATCTTGGATCTCCACGGCTTGTTCCTCGAATGTTGTATCCTCATCCAATGTGACCTCCTCCCAATTGATTATGTGGGTCGGGTGTGCCATATATTTGCGTAACATAGAGACATGAAACACATTATGAACTTTGGCGATCTGCGGTGGTAGTGCTAGTCGATAGGCTACTTCGCCAATCCTTTCCAGTATCTCAAATGGTCCAATGTAACGTGGTGATAATTTCCCTTTCTTCCCAAACCTGATGATGCCTCGCCGAGGTTTGATCTTTAAGAACACATGATCTCCCACGTTGAAGGTCAATGGTCTTGTCCTCTTGTCGGCGTAGCTCTTCTGTCGGCTCTGAGCAGTCTGAAGTCTTTGACGAATGATCTTGACCTTCTCTGTCGTTTCCCTAACCAAATCTGGACCGAGTAAGTTAGATTCTCCCACGTCAGTCCAACAGACAGGTGAGCGGCACGGTCTCCCATACAATGCCTCATATGGCGCCATTTCGATGCTTGCTTGATAACTGTTGTTGTAAGCGAATTCCACAAGTGGCAGGTGCCGCTCCCAATTTCCCTTGAAATCTAGAGCGCACGCCCTGAGCATGTCCTCTAAGGTCTGAATGGTCCTTTCTGACTGTCCATCTGTCTGAGGATGAAAAGCCGTACTCAAGTGCACATTCGTTCCTAAAGCTTTCTGCAGGCTCTGCCAAAAGATCGAAGTGAAACGAGGATCTCTGTCAGACACAATCGTTACTGGCACTCCGTGAAGTCTGATGATCTCGTTGATGTAGAGTCGGCTGTAGGATTCCATTGTATCATTCATACGGACCGGTAAGAAGTGAGCTGACTTGGTCAATCGGTCAACAATCACCCAGATGGCGCTGTGTCCTTGCGGTGACCTAGGCAATCCGGTGACGAAGTCCATAGTGATGTGCTCCCATTTCCATCCAGGAATTGGTAAGGGCTGAAGGGAACCCCCTGGCTTCTGGTGCTCTGCTTTCACTTGTTGACAAGTCAAACACGTGGACACGTACTTAGCTACGTCATTTTTCATTCCTCCCCACCAGTATTGTCGGCGGAGGTCTTGGTACATCTTGTTGCCACCTGGATGAACTGCGAAGGTCGAATGGTGGAACTCCTTTAAAACAGACTCTCGAAGGGTGTTTAAATCTGGTACAAAGATTCGGTCCTTGAATCTAAGACTCTTGTCAGCATGAATTGTCCATCCTATAGTCGCCTTTCCAATTGACAAACGGTGCCTGATAAAATCGCACTCTTGATCGAATGTCTGAACCAATAGAATTTCTCTGTGTAGCGCTGGCGTGGCTACCAATGCGAATAAGCACGCTTCCTCTGTGTCAGTAGTCGCCTGAAGTTCGAATTCTCTGATTGTCTCCATCATCTTCCATTCCCGCATGGCTAGACTAGCCACAAATCCGTGGTTCTTCCTGCTTAAGGCGTCAGCCACAACATTGGCCTTGCCCGGATGATATGACAGAGTGAAGTGAAAGTCTTCCATGTACTCCATCCATCTCCTCTGCCTCATATTCAGCTCCTTTTGAGTGAACAGATACTTCAAACTCTTGTGATCGGTGAACACCTCGAACTGCTCCCCAAACAGATAATGGCGCCAAGTTTTTAGAGCATAAACCACGGCAGCCAACTCTAAATCATGAGTGGGGTAGTTTCTCTCGTGCGGTTTCAGCAGTCGTGACCCAAAAGCAATTACCTTTCCGTCCTGCATTAGCACGCAACCCAATCCGTCCTTAGATGCGTCGCAGTAGACTGTGTACCCCACATTCCTCTCTGGGATAACTAATATTGGCGCGGTGGTCAACCTTCTTTTGAGTTCTTGGAATGCTTTTTCACAAGCCTCATTCCACTCAAATTTGACTCCTTTCTGGGTCAACCGTGTCATCGGTTTTCCAAGCGTAGAGAAATCTGGGATGAATCTTCTGTAGTACCCTGCTAGTCCCAAGAAGCTTCTGATCTCAAAGACTGTAGTCGGCCGCTTCCAATCCATCACGGCTTCCACTTTGCTGTTGTCCACTGAGATTCCTTTATCTGACACCACGTGTCCTAAGAATTTCACCTCCTTCAGCCAAAACTCGCATTTGCTGGCTTTAGCGTAAAGTTGGTTGTCCCGGAGTGTCTGCAGTACAATTCTCAAATGTTGCTCATGCTCTTGCTCGCTGGGAGAGTACACCAATATATCGTCGATGAATACCACAACGAATCTATCGAGGTATGGCGTGAAAATCTTGTTCATAAGGCACATGAACACGGCTGGAGCGTTGGTCAGACCAAAAGGCATAACCACAAACTCGTAGTGGCCGTATCGAGTCCGAAATGCAGTTATTGGAATATCGCTATCCCTGACCCGCAACTGATGGTATCCAGACCGGAGATCGATCTTGGAAAAACAGGTCGCTCCCCTCAACTGGTCAAATAAGTCGTCGATCCTCGGCAGCGGGTAACGGTTCTTGATAGTTGCACGGTTGAGCTGGCGGTAGTCTATACATAGCCTGAGGGTGCCTTCTTTCTTTTTGACAAACAAGGCTGGCGCTCCCCACGGTGAAGTGCTCGGTCGAATATATCCCTTGTCGAGCAACTCCTGCAGTTGAATCTTCAGTTCTTTAAGCTCAGCTGGTGCCATCCGGTAGGGTGCCATTGAGATCGGTGCAGTTCCGGGTTGCAATTCGATCGTGAAGTCCAATTCCCTCTGTGGTGGTAGTCCGGGCAGCTCCTCGGGAAATACGTCCTCGTACTCACACACAATGTGTGGTAATCCCAACTCCATTCGGTCCGTCTCTTCTAGCGTCAAGCTCGCTAACCAACCAGACAGCTGATTATGCCATTTGGACCGTCTTGTCGTCAAAGCAGGAGTGTCTTGTCTATCCCCCTTAAATTTGAAGCACGTCCCATCCTTCGAGTAAGCCGTCACCATCTTTCGATGACAGTCTATGATAGCTCTGTGCGTAGACAGCCAATCCATACCCAAAATTACGTCGAACTCGGTCATATCAATGACTCGCAGATCGCAAGTCAACCTCAGTCCAGAGACTTCTAATTCGCACGCCCTACAGACTAGTCCCACAAAGATATTTCCCCCTAACGGCGAAGTGACACGCATTGCTGATCCTAAGGGTTCTGAATCTAGTCCAAGGGACTTCATGCATGTAGTTGATATAAATGAGTGCGATGCACCGGAATCAAATAGTGCTTGTACACAGGTACTGAATAGTATGAGTGTACCTCTGATCACTGTCGGGTCTTGCTCCTCGTCACCCTGCAGAGCAAAGATCCTGCCTCCCTGGTTCTGATTTGCGCCCTGTTTCCCCTGGTTCTGATACGGACGGTTCTGCTGCTGATTCCAATTTGTCTTCTGCTGATTCTGCCCTCCTTGATTCTGATTCTGATTTTGGTTTGGGTTCTGATTCCCATAGCCTATCTGTCTAGGCTGCTGATAACCCCCATAATTATTGTTCTGCCTTGGCGGCTTGGGGCAATGGCTTTTGAAGTGGCCCAACTCTTGACAGTTGAAACAGCGAACCGTCTCATTGTTGCGACCTCGCGCTTGGTTCTGCCCCTGCCCCTGGCCTGGATGCCATGGCTGGTTTTGTTGCTGGGGGCGCTGGTTGTTTTGGTAGTAGGGTTTCGCTGCGTATCCCCGGTTGTTGCTCTGGTTGTGGTTGGTGCGGACTGGTCCTCCAGTTGTGGAACCCCCGACTTTCCCCTTTCCCTTTCCATCTTGAGATTCTCTTTCAATCAGCAACGCGCACTTCAGCACTTGCGCGTAGGTATGGAAATCATGGGACATCACTATCCCCCTTATCGTCGTGGGGTCTAGTCCCCATTCGAACCTCCTGGCCTTAGCCTCGTCTGTCCTCACGAGGTCTCCTGCATGTCGGGCCAGTTCCTCGAAGCGTGCCGCATACTGCGTCACGGTGCGGTTTCCCTGTTTGAGTTCCAGGAATTCCTGAAGCATGGCTTGCTTAACTGGGGCCGGGAAATACTTCGCGTTGAAAGCGTCCTCGAAATTTCTCCATGTCATTGTCTCTACGTTCTGGGTGGTCTTGAGTAGGTCCCACCAATGATCCGCTTCTCCTTGCAGTTGGAAGGAGGCTAGTGCTATGCGGTCAGGCGCATCGTGCACATTTAAAACCTCTAGTAGCTTAGTGATCTGTTTCAGCCATGCCTCTGCGGCGGCCGGATCTGGCTCTCCATAGAAGACTGGAGGTTGGCGTTTGCAGAAGGTATCGAGCATCTGGCTCCTGTTCATTTGATGGCGTAAGGGAACTCGCTGGTTAGTTTGCGGGGCCAGATTGGCGGCGGCAGCTGCGATTGCCTGAAGCAGCTGGGTAAGGTCTGGCACTCCATTCTGTCCATTAGCTCCAGAGTTTTGGCCATTGTCTTGTCCGTGATTGTTTTGCCCGTTTCTCGTAGTCACCATCTACAGTTAGAAAGTTATGTTAAGAGGGGGTTCTAGTTTTTTTTTTTTTTTTTTTTTTTTTTTTTTTTTTTTTTTTTTTTTAGCAATAGCCAAGGTACAAACCCAAAAGAAAATACTAAGTACTTGTAAAAAGATAAACAGGAATATATTCTCATAAATATAATAAGTACTGGGTAAAAGGTACATCCACATGTCAGAAAGTACTACGAATATAAGCTAACTAGGCTTAGTATACGCGCATAACATTACTTATAATTAATGGTAAAGAATTAACTACCCTGGTTATACTTTCAGTTTGTGATCTACCCATTCTACCCAAGGTCTGAGGGTTTGAACCTAAGGCTCTGATACCAAGTTGTAACGCCCCGAATTTTCGGAAGCATTAATTAAGATAACAAATTAGGATTAATTTAATAAAAAGAGTTTCCATCAGAGTACACGTGGGAAAACGTGAAATGCAGCCCATTGCAAAATACTTAGTACGGTTTTTGAGAAATTAATATTACAGATCCAACATTAAAATAAAGGGGTGGGTTCTACAGATTAAGGTTCAACTCTGGATTCCAGGGCTCCGCCTGAGCCTGATCTACCGGATAACCCTCGGTTCCGAAATAACCATCTCCTTCGACACCAAAAGTACCTGCTTGATCAAAGTCTAGCATAATACGTCCGAGTCGCGAAGCAACATCATGGTATTATACCAGGGCAACACCGTGAGCGATAAATCACTCAATAGCTAACTCTTAGGCCCACTAACCCTTTACTTTACAAGCAATACACAATATATGATTGAAAAGCAGTAATTAAAGGAATGCGCAGGAAATAAATCGTAAAGCAGAAATTAAACACATAGCTAATTTCATTACTAGCCATTAACTTACATGTTCATCTAAGCTCTCAACCTAGAGAACTTTCCTCCCGGTTAACCACTAAGGAATATGACCAAACTGTGATTTACTCCCCCCTTGTTTGCCCTTCACTCGGGAGCCCCGACGGAAGGTATAAGTTATGTACTTAATCCAGCCGTCAGCCGCCTCGCAAGGATGAATTTCCCAGGGACTAACTGTACCACTGGGCTACGTATGGCAACTGCCAGGTCCTGTAGGTATATAGCCGTAACTCGGTCTATAATACTTCCACCCTTATAACGCCTCAGAATTCAAATGAAGCAAATCACAGAGTGTCACATCCTAGGGTTTCGAAATCAAGGCAGACTGCCAAACAATCCTCCAAAACAAATCACTTGGCGGAACTGCCATTCAACAACAATCTCGGGGTAACTCCCCATCAATCAATTCCAATTCACTTTTCCATTAACCTCAACGTCTATGTGATATCCGCGTACAATCACCCAACCCGGGAACCTAATTGTCCATTCTAACATTCACATTAATAATAACTGAATAGCAAAACAAGCAATGATGATAGATGTAAGAGAAAGCAATATGTCAAATTTAGCATGTAAGATCATTTAGACAATTCTATTATAAACCGAAAAACGCAGATTATGCACACTCTAGTATTTAGCCAACTACACGACTCAAATGTATTCCGATTGTTATAAAATTTTACCACAGAGTTATTTAGGAAGTTAGGTTCAACTTGTCTTAAGAACATATTTCCAAATTCTAATTTTAAGCTCATGCAAATTACTGTTGAACATAAGCTGTCCAGTTTTGACTCAAGTTGAAAATTTAATTATTTAGAAACTCAAAAGGTGAAATTAAAGGCTATAAAAATTTGTACACATTCCAAACATCACACTTGACTTCCAGTAGGAACAGAATTGGAAAATAAAATGTTTAAGGGTTCCATTAAATTGATAAAACTTTGACAAGATAACTGTATAAGACATATTTTGGTTCTCACAAAACGGTTCTCAAAATCATATCAAAACATCACCAAATTTCATGAAACTTAACAGATTTATAATTTAGGAAGTTATGAACATTATTTGTAGAGAACACTTTTACTAAAAATGAGATTAAGATGGATAAACACGCCCTCTAATATTTTCCGTCCAGATTCGCCATTGCTCACTAAAATCGATTTTTCTGGAGTTCTATAAATCCGATTAAAGTGATTCCAGAAACATTTTAAAGATAATAAGTATATCTACAATTTGACATAAGATTCAACACAATCGGAGGTACATAGTATTTTATAACATTTTCCAAAGTGGACTGATCTGTTGGACATCAAGACAGATTATACACTTGAGTTTATTAACTTATTTTTAAGGATCGTAAACACTTCTCGCACATCAATCGAGCATTAAAAACAAGTCTATGTTACGCATAATATATTTAGGGAAAGTGGAATAAGAGTCTACTACCTCTCCTCCGAAGTTCTAGCACGTAGCGGAGTAAAAAAATAGAGATTTGTGAAGTGTCAGTGAGCTGTCTGGAACACGTAGCCGGAAGAATTTTACTGAACTTTGGATGGCTATAACTCACTCAAAACTCAACCGATTTGGGTGATTCTTATATCGAAATCGAAGTACTCGACGCCCTCTACAACGTTTGTTTAGAAACGAAAGCCTAAAAACGACTGTAACTATGAGAAAAAGTGGCTGTAATATGGGTTCGTGATATGGACGAAATGAAAATGGGTAGGTGCCTTCTTCCTTCTTCTTTCTTCTTTCTTCTCTTCTCTTCTATTCTCTGATTGTTTCTCCAGAATAAATGGGGGAGAGGGGAGGAGTTGGAAAGTAAGAGGAGGAGTTGGAAAGTTGGTTGGTGACTCCCATCCATGTGAGGGAGAGGGAGACTCATGTGAAGCCATGTGAGGTGACAAGGTATATGACCTTGCCATGTGAAATCAAAGGTGATTGATTGCTAGAGCATGTGAGGTTCTATGTGTATATATGTACATAATATACATGTGTGTATATGTATAAATGTGTATGATTACGTATGAAATGAATTTATAAAAATGTAATGCTCGCGATTAAAATGTAAACATGCCTTCTTATAGCAAATAAAAATTTAAATAATGAAATTACATTAATTAAAATGAATTTAAATAATCTTAAATTTTATTTAAAATTTCGGATTATTACACCGGGACTCCACCTTCGCGATATTTTTTTGAAAATCTGAGCCGTCCAATGTGTTCAAAAGGTGTTTTCAAGGGTCCACGCGGGAAATCATCAAAAAAAAAATACCGGGAAAGGCTTGATCCAAGCAGTTTTTCGCAAACTGTATATTTACAGTTTTTGCAAAAAACTGCTTGGATCAAGCCCTTCCCGGTATTTTTTTTTTTTACTATTATAGTTTTGTGAAAAACTGCTTGGATCAAGCCCTTCCCGGTATTTTTTTTTTATGATTTCCCGCTTGGACCTTGGAAAACACCTTTTGAACACATTGGACGGCTCGGATCATGCAAAAACATCTTTTAAAGCTTCAAAACACCAAAAAACCTCCAATCCGAGATACCGGACTGGAGAGTAGCCGCATGGCTAAATATTGATATTGTATGGTAAATCTTTAATTTTAGTTGTGTAGCTGCGCGAGTGTATTTACGATGAACTTATGGTTACAAAGAGATTGTGTACCGTATCTATCGTATTTACCATGAAACTTGAGGAAATGACATTGACTACAAATTTACCATGACTCCTGCTATACAAATGTGTTTTTGTAATAATTTCGTCATACATTAGTAACAAATTTTTGAATTTGAAATTTCTTTTGTTATCTCTCTTAATGGATGTGATTGAATCTCATTAAATTAAAAATGGTTAAATCCCACTAAATTAGGAAGTTATTGAATCCTACAAAATTAGGAACTTATTATTGAATCCCACAAAATTAGGAAAAAATATAATCTTGTATATGTTGATATCATAGTAAAAGGGTAGAAAAGGTATTTCACAATGGAAAAGGATGAAAACATAACTCCGTAAAACAAGGGGGATGAAAATCTAAATAGTGTCCAACAAACGGATGATTATTTAATTACCTCAATTCATATTCATATATGTGCATTAAAAAAATCATTTATGTTGATCATACGATCTCCTTTGGCTAAAAAGAAAAAAACTGGTTTTGCTTTTTTTCGTTTTGTTTTTATTCAAAAAAAAATTGCATTTGTTAGTTTTACGTCCAGTTTTTGTGGTTTATGGATTCGTCGAATTCAAAGAGTACAAAATTATGGTCAAAAGTAATATTTTTTTGAATAAAGCCTAAAATAAACCAAAATAAACCAATTTATTGGTTTGATTTTGGCTTTATTAAAAAAATTTAGTTTTGACCATAATTTTCCTCTTTGGATTCGTCTCGACACGAATCCATAAACCACGAAAATTTGACGCAAAACTAACAAATGCAAACAAAATTTGAATAAAGACAAAACAAAAAAAAAACCAAAAAACTAGTTTTTTCGTTTTAGCCAAAGAGATCGTGGGTTCCCATATTAATTTTGAATCTATTACTTTCATATTTTGATAGTGTGGGTAGCGGGCATATATTATTTATATGCAAATTAAATTTTATGAGTCTTTACACGAGCTGTTAAAAAAAAAGAAAAGAAAGTTCTTTACATGATATATAATATTACATTTTTAGTACTTTGGGCCATATGGGATCCTTCTCATTTTAATTCTATTACTATTAAACATTTTCCTTATTTTTTTACATTTGTACTGTTGAAATTTAATTAACAATTAATTAAACACTCTCTCTTTTATCTTTATTCACTTAAAACTACCAAATTGTCTTTCATATGGAAAAACTGACCCATGTGGTAAGAGTAATTTGGTAATTTTATGGTAAGAGTAATTTGGTAATTTTAAAGTAAATAAAGACAAAAAAAAAGAGTGTTTGGGAATAAAAGGGAGTTGTGAAAATCATTTCCCTTTTGAAATATGCAAATACGGATCAAAACTACAACTCCTGCTTCACATATGGTGTAGATAATTTTTGGAACATAATAATGTATGAAAAATTTTAAAGCGCATTTATAATATCAGGAGGGGTGAAAATTATTACTTCCATAAAATAAATGTGTCTTATTGCTGTTCAAATAATACTATATGATAGCTATTGAATGAAATTCATATGAAGACTTGAAATTTAACCGACACCCTCACTGCACCAAAGTATAACTACATGGTAACACAATTATTAGGCCAATTGCTACCCCAATTAATTCAACATCGGATGATTCGAAACATGATAAATTAATTAATAACAAAAAATTAAGTACTGCAATCACAATCATAATGTTACTGCTTAATCAATCCCAAATATAATAATAGCTCGGCTTAAAATGGTTGGTACCAAGTTACTATCAAAAGTCGTTAGTTTGATTATTAGAGCATTTTCATTGCACTCCCTAAATTTGACTAGTAAAAGGACTCTTAAAGTGGACACATAGACAAAAATAGGGTCCAATTTCGTGTGCTAATGATTTGCTAATTTATGAGTGCGAGTATATTCAAATAAACTCTCTAAAATTGGATCCTATAATGTGTTCTAAAATTTGCTTATGCGCAAAAAAATATTAATGGGTCCCTCATTCCCCTTCTTTCTTCTCATTGTCTCTTTCTCTTTCTTCTCTGCATTCCTAACTCCCTCCCTAAACTTTCCATGGACTAAGAGCCAACTTTGGGAGCCTAACTTAGGAGCCACTATGGAGAATCTATTGGAATTGGAGCACTCAAAATGAAGAAATAAACACTAACTTTGTCTATGCCACTTAATATAGCCTAAGAGCTATTTTACGAGCCCGTTGAAAATGCCTTAGACTAGCTCTTGGACACTGGTGGCCGTTAAAAGTTCCGATATGTATAGACAGAGGTGGTGTTGATCGCTTGTTAATGATTTGTATGCATATTTATTTACCAAACTCTAAGGGGTTGACAAAGTGGTCTTGCCTTAAAATTTAGGCGTTTGCTCCTACTTAAGGTCTTGGGTTCGGACCCCTTTGCCAACAATCTTTTGGGGCCACTGGGGGTTATGCCTGGTCGTCACCTCCAGAGCCCCAGAATTAGTCGAGGTGCACGTAAGCTGGCCCGAACATCCGATTATATATATAAGAAAAAAACATATTCATTTACCTATACATCCATTTCTTTTAACCACGTGTAGTCAACGTAATATTTACTTTTTAAATTAATAAAAAAAAGTGGCTCACTATCCTATTTTCTACCTATTGACTTCATTATTATTTTTAAACTCCACACAAAAATGATACCACGTATAATTAAGGTTTCCGATGATGCGGTAGCAAATCTTCTCTCTTACACTAGTTCATGCATGCTATTTCCGCAGATTACAAGATTACAAAGCTTAGTCAAGGATTACAATCCAACATATAATTATATCTCAAACAATCAGATAAAAAAGGAGCACTTAAATAATCATCATTTTACTCACTTGAAATTAGAAAATCATCCTGAGCCTTTTTAGGAGTTATGTTTTCATCCCGAGATTCAAATGCCCTTGATTATAGAAATAAATATATATACTAGGAGATTAAGGACAAAAACGAATGTTTTCATCCAAAATTAATTATGTTTCCATCCAAAAATTCTTGGCCTACAGGGTAAAGATTTTTTGGATGAAAACATAAATAATTTTGGATGAAATTCATCCATAATTAATTATATTTCCATCCAAAAATTCTTGGCCTATAGGATATAGATTTTTTGGATGAATTTCATCTAAAATTAATTATGTTTCCATCCAAAAAAAATTTTCCTATAGTGTAAAGATTTTGGGGATCAAAACATAAATTATTTTTGCCATTGTTCTTGATATTTTCATCCAAAAATCCTTGATCCAGTAATCATGGTTAAATTTTTTTAGGGTGCCTCATGCGCAGACCAAATTCATAAAGGGAAGCGGTCATGGTTAAAATCAAACTAGCAATCATGTCAATAGTTTTGACATTTTTGTACCATGATTTAAGATGTTAATTCAATAATTATTACCATGTTTACAGGTACAAGGAGAGCGTACATATTCCTTATCTATATAGGCCCGTGCAACGGCTGTTTTGATCTTTTTGCCATGATTTTTTATCATTTTTTTATTTTATCATGAAATGTCAATTATGTGGTTGATATGTTTTACCATGATTATTTAAATCATGGTAAAAATCAAGTACAAAACATAAAATATGGTAAAATTGAGTAATCATGGTAAAAATTAAAATGATTGAGATAATGAGCAGTAATATATATAGTTAAATGTGATTCCAACAACAATTATGATAAGATATCATCCCTCTTTTGATTCTCCACCATTTTGAATTCCTTGACATAAGAAAAACAAGCTTGTTCGAAGAAGAAAGTCATAAGAAATAGAATATAGAAAGAGGGAAATGCTTTATCTAATAAGGAAATACTTAGTTATCTACTAGATTAGAAAGGAAGTTAGGAAGGAGAATAATTCATCAATTCAAAAAATGTCTTAGATTTAGAGTGTGTGGATCAATCAAAAGTAACTAACTTTGAATTCAAAAATTATTTCCATTTTATATATTTTCATCATCTAAATATATATTAAGGAAGGGTAATAGTGGTTTATCACATTAAAAGAGGATGAAAACATAATTCCATAAAGAATGGGGGATGAAAATCTAAGTGGTACCCAAAAAACGGATAGATATTTAATTAGCTCGATAAAAAATGAAAGACCATATTTTAAATACTACAAAAAGTTATCTAATGCAACAATTGGTACTTACAATGACCCTTTTAATTTTAGAAAAATATTTAATTGGATATTTTTTAAAAATTTTGGAGAAAAGCATTGGAGTTCAAAGGATTTAGGATAAGTAAGAGTAAAACCGAGTATGTGCACTGTAAATTTAGCGACAATGGAGGGCCCAAACAAAAGAAGTGACGATTTAAGATCAAGAGACACCAAAAAGTGAGCATTTTTGGTATTTAGGTTCACTATTTAGCAAGGATGGAGAGATTATGGACGATGTAACCCATATGACCAAGTTGGGTGGCTCAAGTAGAGAGCCACTTCAGGTGTATTGTGTGATCGAAGGATGCCTAGCAAACTGAAAGGAAGTTTTATAGAACTGCTATTAGACCAGTGATGCCTTATAGAACGGAGTGTTGACCTATCAAGAAGTAACAATGAGTAAGATGGATATAGCTGAAACGAGGATGTTGATGTGGATGTGTGGCAAGACTAGGAGTGAGAGAATTATAAATGAAACTATTCGTCAAACGATAGGAGTTATACCTATACAGAATAAATTGAGAGAAAATAGATAGGTGGTTTGGATATATATATCGTAGACCTCCAGACGCAGTAGTCAAGAAGAGTGATATGATAATAGTGGATAGTAGGGCTAAGGGAAGAGGAAGACCTAAATTGACTTTGGATGCCGTCATACGAAAGGACTTGGGCTTACTAAACTTAAGTGAAGAGGTCGCCCTAGATAGAACTCAATGGAAAAACAAGATTCATGTAGCCAATCCCAATTGATTGGGACATAAGGCTCGGTTTGGTTTGGTTTATTTAATTGGATATTTATTGACACCTAAGGCTTGATTTGATTTGGCTAGATTGTCAATTTTAGGAAAAATTTCAAAATATTTCACCTAAATTACATGGAGATTCCTGATCTTAACGAAAAGTCACATAAACACCTGTATTATTTAAAAACTCTTCAATTTAACTCCTACTGTCACCATCTGTCTAAAAACGAATGAAATAGGTGACGTGGACTACATGTGGCCTTTGGTGGGATGTAAGTTTTGTTTGTTGTGTGGAAATTAGATATGTGAGAAAGAGAGAGAGAGAGAGAGAGAGAGAGAGAGAGAGAGAGAGAGAGAGAGAGCCTAATACATGTCAGTTACGCACAATGGCGGCTCTAGAATTTTTGAATAGGGTGTTCAAAAATACCTTAACCCTGCTAACTCCATTAACTAACCATATATACACTAATTTTTACTATATATTAGTGTGAATAATACGATCAATTAATACGAAAATACATAAGATATCACAATTCCATGTTTTCGGTGAATTCTCTATGGGCGTCTAGACACTTTAGTTTTTATTATAGGAAATTGTGTGATGAATAGGTTTATGTAGACTTTTTTCTACATATGCTCTTATTTTTGGAGATATAGAGTTGATTGTTGTTCAAAGAAAAGTCAAAGCACGATATCGACATCAATAGATTTTTTTTCTCTCTATTTTATTTTTTAATTTTTGTCATTAGGAGTGTATATTTTGCTTTGAGGTAATATATTAGGTATTCAATTGTGAATTTCTTGGATTGATGGAAGCTATGGAGCCGCCTATGGCTTATTGGCTTTTTATTGAGTTGTTTACATTGGATTGATTTGACGAATTTTTTGGACTAGTTTTTTTTTATCGGCAAAAAAAAATATATTAATTAAAAGGAGAATTACACCAAGCGAGATTGATAAGGAATCAATCAAGCATCAACTGTCTAGACTAGAGTAATGTAGTGGTAAAACAACAACAAAGTGAAACCAGACAGAGGACGTGACCCATTCCCTGTCATCACTATATAATACTTCACCAACATCTTCATATTGGACACCTTCCACTCCACATGCTCTTGCACAAACAGAGATGATCAATGTTTGATTTACCAGCTTGAGTTTTCTTGCACAATCATAGATGATCAATGTTTGATTTCACCAGCTTGAGTTTTCTGATCCCTTGAATGCACCTTGGACTAGTTGTTCAAAGCTTTTGGGGTCAGGTGTTCAAATATTTATACGGAAGTGTTCAAATTATTTTAGGATGGGTGTTCAGAAAGAGATACACTAAAATAAAATTTGAAAATAGTACATGTGTTCGAAACATTTTTTTTTTTTGGTGTTCAAGTGAATACCCATGGCATTGTGTGGAGCCGCCTATGGGTATCATCCAAGTTTCATCCACATAACCCCACCAAAGGTCACATGTAGTCCATGTCACCCATTCTGTTTGCTTTTATTAGACGGACGGTGATGGTAAGGATTAAATTATATTTAACAAAAAAAAAAGGGTTAAATTGAAGTGTTTATATGTATATATAAATAATATAGGTATTTATGTGACATTCCGTTAAGGTCATGGGTTTCTGTGTGATTTTGGTGAAAAGTTAGAGACTATTAAAATTTTTCCTCAATTTTAATCAAAAGTAAAAGAAGGGTAGTGATTTCCACACCCTTTTTTTTTTTTATAAGTGCACTCATTTTTGTATTTTAGTGAAAATTTTACCAATTGAATTTCAGTAAAATTTTACGATAGGGGTAACCCTCTGCCTCACAAATCCACCTGCGGTCCTCACAGTAAACAAATCCAGGGGGAAGAAAGAATTACCAAAGAGTGGAGTTGTGGTGGGACCAGAAGAACAAATAAAGGCGCCTCACATATCAGAGCTCAAATCCACCGGCCAAACAGGGCCTAAAAGAACTAGTATGTCATGTTTTCAAAATCCTAGAATTATTTTATGGGTGTTCATCTATTTTAGGAGCAATAATAATGCTAAAAACCATTACCTTAAACAGTACTACAATATAACACACCAATATGTTGTGCTACGCAATTTTGATTTGAAAATTTATAAATCTTACACTTAACGTTCCCAATTATTGGGGGAAATAGAGGTTTTCGAATTTATTCTTTTGTTTAGGTATGGTAAGAGCATCTCAAGACTCCAATGTCATGTTATATGTGTTACTGTTACTATAGCTACGTTAGAGCAAGTGCATCATCTTCTCTCCAAATTGCTAGTGAATAGTGCATATATTTAATTTTACCTACTCATATATTTTTCAACACTCCAACTTAATTAATCTTTTTATTTTACCTATCATCTATTAAAATATATATACTTTTCCCCTCTCTTTGCTTTTTCCTTTTCCAAACAAGAGAGAACCAGAGAAGAATGGAGAGGAGAGACAAACAATGTTTGTTTATTCCTTCACCTTTTGGAACAGTGCCATGGTAAGTATACAGAAGCCCTGTAGCAAATTAGTTTATCGCATGGTTTTACTAATAAATTGCTACAATGGTATTTTTTCACTTTTCCTCTCCATTTTACCTTAAAGCATGGAAATAGCTAGGTTGCTGTTTTTGCTCTTATAGCATGAAGCTTCAAGTCTCTTTCTCCAATAGTGAGGTAAATCACATGTTATATATAGCTATATACCTATATATTAAGCCAAATAGCACAAGGTGTAAACTATTGCTATTATTATTTAGTATGCCTCTTTGTTTCTACTTCTCTCGTTATCGGACTAGCATATAGCAATTCAATTTATTTATTTTGTGAAAAATAAAAGAAATAATATTTGCATCATTGGAGCAACATTGTTATAGAATAGGAATTTGATACTATTCATTCTATATTATAGCAATAATAATTCAAATAGTAACTCCATCATTAGAGATGCTCTAAGATATATTACAAAAACGACTGTCGAAAACATAAATAAAGTAAAGAAATGGAGGTAAGTATGATTTATTCCTAGATAAGTGTGGAATACGAGAGCAGCATCCCTTGGCCTTGTGATAGTTTTGGAATGGGTACACATGACATTCCTACGCTATTTTTTTAGTGGGAGAAATAAGAATTTTATTGACGAAAAATATATTACAACTTATCATGTGCATGTAATACAATCGGGAAAATACATACTATTACACAGAAGAGATACATGTAACATATCCAAACCAAATGAAAGACACACTAACAATAAATTTATTAGATGGCCAGATGTTGAATGCCCGCATGCAAGTTGTCGATGAACAGTTGTCATAGTAGTTCCACTATTGATGAAACTTCCTACCAAAACTGATCGATTCTAACCTAGTGACCCAATGTAGAAAACACTCCATGCACGAAAAACATCTCATGCGACTAGTTAATTGAGAAACCAACTACAACACAGAAATGGGTAGAGAAACTACTAAAAAACAAATAAATCACCATTGAAATAACTCATATCTCCAGTTCAAAAAAAAATAACTCATATCTACCCACTACCTTGCCAAACCACCACAAAAGACCCCCAACAAGCAACCAAACCAACGAATAAACCCCAAACTACACCGTTAACTTCTATATTTCAAAATTTCCTCTCTTATTTCTTTATATTATATATTTGAAAATTATGGGTGTTTTTGTAATAACCCGAAATTTTGTAAATAAAAAATTTCGATGTATTAATGCGGTTTTATTTTTAAATAATTATAGTTTATAATTTGGTTTGGTTAGATTAAACGAATTAGATTTAACCTGTTTAATTATACTTTTCGCGCCGTAAATAAACGCGTACACACCGGGTATTTCACCACACTGCGTCCGGAAGCCTTACTAAATCCCCAACTCTTATTTTATTTTATTAAAGCTAACCTTGATTAGGTGGGAGATTACTTATAACCTAAAACTAATCTTTAAGTTGGTGGGAAATTAGGTGGGGAATTTCTTATAACCTAAAACTAGTCTTTAAAACCTAATTTTTGCTTTTGCAAAAGGTTGTTTGGACACTTGTGGGGAGGGTTTTTGGCTGGTGATTATCTTTGGGGGAGGTGAACCTCATTACTTCCCTATAAATAGCTCACTCTCCTTGCTTCATTTCACACCAAAACCTCCCAACTTCTCCACTTTGTGCTTTCTAGTGTTCTTGAGTGAGTTCTTGAGTGTTCTTCTTGAAACTCATCCTAAACCACCACACTCCACCACCCTCGACCACCCCTAGATCTTAGAAAGGTAGCATAAGTTAGCTAGAAAGTGTTTGAGCAAAGGTCGACTAGTCGTTACGCCGCCGGAATTCAACTAGCTTATCGGCTTCCGACTAATCATCGGAATTAAGGTAGATACTTTATCTTAACCTTAGATTAGTATTTACTAGTTCATATTGATTATGTTATTATTTTGCTTAAACGTGCTTAATTATGATTAAACGTGATTATGTTAGTGATTAGTGATTTTATGAACAATTACACTTTGAAAAAAAAAAACACACTTAGTCGTTACTATGCACGAATTAAAATTGACTATCAAAATGCACCGTTATAATGTTCGATGGACTTTTGGGAAACTAAATTACCCAGTTATAATGCCTGAATGAAAATCGACTTTTCAAATTTACGCAGTTATAATGCCCGACCAATTTTCTGAGAAAAGAGCTTTTCAAATGAAATGAGATTTTCCGGGATTATTGAATAAATATTCTTAATCTATTTAGACTAACAAATAGAATCTATGGCTAGCATGTCTAGTCAGGCTTTTTCTTGGTTTAGCCCAAACCAAGTGGCGATTCGACGAACGAATCTTAAAACACGCCAAACGGATTCAACTACTAGAGTTTTCTAGTAGGGTACTTTCTTGGTTTAGACAAACCAAGTGGTAATTTGACGTACAAATCTTAAAACACGCCAGCAAATCTAAGAACGAGAATTAATCCTTATGTTTTGATTTAAATCCCCGGAAGAAAGAACTTTTGTCGTTAAGTAACATGTTTTCGTAAGATGGGTTACGAGCGGAAGGTTTATCATGAACGATTCTAAACGGAGGATTTTGTTTTATGAAATTAATGCATGTGCACGTTCTTTTTCAAAGACGATACGACCCGACACATTTTTCGAGAAAGTGATCGAATGTTTTTAAATGGAAGAGATAGAAATGAGAATGAAAATGTTGATGTGATGAAAGTTGAGATGTTGATGCTGTTGGAGTCCCGCCTCAGTTCCCCGGGGTGAACTGGTGGTCAAAGCCCAACGGAACTATACGGTAGTGCTGTTTGAAGTTTCTCCTCAAATTCCGCGGGTGAATTTGACGGTTAGAACTTACTCAGTACAACACATAGCAAGCGGACCTCATAAACAAACTGGTGGGGATTCAGTGATATGGGTAGCCGGGACTATGTTGTGTGTGACGCGGAGTTAGCGGACCTCATACTGCAGGAGTCAGTTTATGGGTGGCCGACCCTTCGTACGGAAAGGTTGGTGACCGTTAGAACGGGGTTGTAGAACGGGCCAATAACTTTCGAGAGATGTGAGATGTTGACATGGTTGAAATTTGAAGAAGAATGCTGTTATGAGAAAATGATACGAGATACTGACACTATACTCTGGATTCTGAAATAATACGAGATACTGATTTTATTAAAGCTGCACTCTGATATGAAAAGAAATGGGATACTGATTTTTATTTAAGCTGCACTCTGATTTGATGTGATACTGATACATTGACACGCATGAACTTACCGTTTTGATAAATGATTTTCAACTATTTACCTGCCAACAATATTGTTCTAGAATTGCTAGTTTAATGTTGGGGTACGGTATCTATTGAGCGTCCTCGCTCACGGTTTGCCCTGGCATAATACGACGATGTTGCTTCGCAACTCTGACGTATTATGCTAGATTGTCACGATGGACAGGAATACCTTTACGGAGAACACGGAGCCGGAGGAGCTGCCGGAATAGAGATCCACCATGCGGAGGAATTTGCGGAGCCGTAGAACCCACCCAGTCTACCTTTTTGTAATCTGTGAAGGATAGACCATCTATATGTATTTTGGTTATTATTATTACTGTTTAGACCGACTTTAAATTGTAATAATAATCCATAACGCTTTTCCCAAAATGCGGGGCGTTACAGTTTTGGCTAAATATTGAGCCAAATTTTATTTAATTTCATTATTAATTTTTTTTCCAATTTGTTAGTTTTGAGCCATATTATTATTTTTGTCCTTATTTAATTTTTTTTCTCTTTTGTTAGTTTCATCTTGATTTGATATGGATTATTGGTTCGTCTCAATGAGGGAAATCCAAAAAGTAAAAAATTATGATCAAAATAATAAAAAAGTTCTCTAAAGACAAAAATAATCCCAAACCAACAGGCTTTTTGGATTAATTTTATCTTTATTCACTTGGTTTATATTTTTTTAAGTTTTAAATTCCTCTTGTTGAGACGAACTAATAATCTAAACAAATTGATGTAAAAATAACAAATGAGGGAAAAATTTGAACAAGGACAAAAAAATAAAATGACTCAATTATTTAGTCAAAACACTCCTACTACTTCAATATGACAGATAAAAAGGTGAAGTACGCTTGACCTTCACTTCTTTTTTTTTTGATCGGCAAAAAATTTATTCAAGAAACTCGATAAGGGTACATCGAAGAGGGGGAAAGGAATTGTAATAACCCGAAATTTCGTAAATAAAAATTTCGGTTTATTAATTCGATTAGTTATTTTTAATATCGCTGAATAAAATAATTTATTATTTAGTTTAAATAATTTGAATGAAACTAGATTTAGTTTGTTTATTTCCTTTTATTTATTTTTCCGCGCCGTAAAATCAACGCGTGCACACTGAGTATTTCACTACATCGCATCCGGAAGGCCTACTAATTTTCCCAACTCCTATGTTGTCCTATTTTGACTAGCCTTAGCCTATTTAAAACCCTAATTAGACATGTGCTCAACTTTGTCTTCCTACCAATGTTGACTTTACTAAACCTAATTTGTATTTTTTTTAATTAATGAGAAGAAAGAAAATTTGACTACTTAACAAGGTAGGCTACTTACCCAATTACAATCTTCTATAAATAGCTCACTCACCTTGCTTCATTTCTCACACCAAAATCTCCCAACTTCTCCACTTTGTGCTTTCTAGTGTTCTTGAATGAGTTCTTGAGTGTTCTTCTTGAAACTCATCCTAAACCACCACACTCCACCACTCTTGACCACCCCTAGATCTTAGAAAGGTAAAATAAGTTAGCTAGAAAACGTTTGAACGGAGGTCAACTAGTCGTTACGCCGCTGGAATTCAACTAGCTATTCGGCTTCCGACTAATCATCGGAATTAAGGTAGATACTTTATCTTAACCTTAGATTAGTATTTACTAGTTCATATTAATTATGTTATTATTTTTCTTAAACGTGCTTAATTATGATTAAATGTGATTATGTTGGTGATTAGTGATTTTATGAACAATTAGACTTTGAAAAACACACTTAGTCATTACTATGCACGATTTGAAATTGACTTATCAAAATGCACCGTTATAATGCCCGATGGACTTTTGGAAACCTAAAATATCCAGTTATAATGCCCGAATGAAAATCGACTTTTCAAATTTACGCCGTTATGCTGCCCAATTGATTTTTGGAAAATAGCCGACTAAACTTTTCTTAAAGCGACTTCAAAATGTTTTGACTGTACTTGGACTGTTGAGATTAACCCAAGGCTAACACCCTTGAGGGTCTGTCAAAAAAGATATGCCTAGCGCTGTCTAAGAAAGGAATGGTGCCAGTAACTGCATTCGTGCGGCCATCCAGCCTGGGACTCTCCTGGTTATCTCATTTGTCTAAAGAAAGTCACCAACGAGATTTTATACATAAAGTAACACGGTTATCGTGAAGTATTTTTAAATGAAAAGTTTATCGTGAAACGATTTCTAAACGGAAGATTTTTATGTAATATGGCATGTGCATGTTTTTCGAGACGGTACAACACGACACGTTTTTCAAGAAAATGATCGATTGTTTTTACAAGAAGAAATAGAGATGAGAATGAAAATGCTGTTGTAAATAAAATACTGCCATTGGAGTCCCGCCTCAGTTCCCCGGTGTGAACTGGTGGTCAAAGCTCAATGGAACTATACTATAAACAATACTGCCATTAGAGTCCCGCCTCAGTTCCCCGGTGTGAACTGGTGGTCAAAGCTCAATGGAACTATACTATAAACAATACTGCCATTAGAGTCCCGCCTCAGTTCCCCGATGTGAACTGGTGGTCAAAGCCCAACGGAACTATACGGTAGTGCTGTTTGAAGTTTCTCCTCAAATTCCGCGGGTGAATTTGACGGTTAGAACTTACTCAGTACAACACATAGCAAGCGGACCTCATAAACAGACTGGTGGGGATTCAGTGATATGGGTAGTCGGGACTATGTCGTGTGTGACGCGGAGATAGCGGAACTCATACTGCAGGAGTCAGTATATGGGTGGCCGAACCTTCGAACGGAAAGGTTGGTGACCGTTAGAACGGGGTTGTAGAACGGGCCAATAACTTTCGAGAGATGTGAGATGTTGACATGGTTGAAATTTGAAGAAGAATGCTGTTATGAGAAAATGATACGAGATACTGACACTGCACTCTGGATTTTGAAATGATATGAGATATTGATTTTATTAAAGTTGCACTCTGATTTGAAAAGAAATGGGATACTAATTTTATTAAAGCTGCACTCTGATTTGAAAAGAAATGGGATACTGATTTTACTAAAGCTGCATTTTGATTTGGATGTGATACTGATGCATTGACACGCATAAACTTACTGTTTTGATAAATGATTTTCAACTATTTACCTGCCAACTTTATTGTTCTAGAATTGCTAGTTTAAAGTTGGGGTAGGGTATCTATTGAGCGTCCTCGCTCACGGTTTCGCCCTGGCATAATACCTCGATGTTGCTTCGCAACTCTGACGTATTATGCTAGATTATCATAATGAACAGGAGGACCTCTACGGAGAACACGGAGCCGGAGGAGCTGCCGAGATGGAGATCCACCAGGTGGAGAGATTTGCGGAGCCGTAGAACCCACCCAGTCTACCTTTTTGTAATCTGTGAAGGATAGATCATCTATATGTATTTTTGGTTATTATTATTACCGTTTAAGACCGACTTTAAATTGTAATAATAATCCATAACGTATCCCAAAAATGCGGGGCGTTACAGGAATAGGGCATCCAACCAAAGGTTGAAACAAAAAAAGAGAGAGAGAAAAAAGAAAGTAAAATCACCAAAAGTCCAAACAAGTGGTGGCGGAACACTCCAAATAATGTTATGGATCCCACCATTAATTATGAGAGGGATGTAAAAGAACCAAAAATCCAAACAAGTGATGGAGGACACTCCAAATTTTGTTATGGATCCGACCATTAATTGTGAAGGGTTTGATGATTGAACACATATGCGCAGACACAGATTCAAAATTAAGCATAGATTTTACGTGTACGGTGTACTGTGTAGGACTCATGAGAACCAAATCATTCTCAAGTGCAATTTCTGAGGCTTTACATATGCCCGTGCGATTCTAAATAAGGGTGAGTTTCTTTTTTTTTTTTTTAGAAACAAATGCTAAAATGGATTAGTGAATAATAAAGCTACAAGTTAAGCTAAGTTGCTAAAATCACCTTCATTACTTTTAGTAAATGAGAACTTGATTTCTCTCGCAGAGACGACGGGGTATCAGACCTACACTTCCATTTTCCCAAAAAAAAAAAGAAAGAAAGAGAACTTGAGTTGATAAAAGTTTGGCTTTTCTGTTTTTAGAACCAGATGCTAAAATGGGTTTTTACATAAAAGTGCTAAAAGTTAAGTTGCTAAAAACACTTGCTTTTAGCAAATGAGTTGAGGCGATAAAAGTTTGGCTTTTATATTTCCGAAGTACCAAAAAAAAAAAAAGTTTGGCTTTTAGCAAATGGGAAACCCAACCTTAATCTGTTTGTGGATATACGTCCATAGACGATAAAAAACTAAACTACAATTCCATCTGCACCAACGAGGGTGCACTGATAGTGCATAGATCGGTACGTGAGAATTATTTTTAATTTTACACAAATGATCTAAACTGTTTATTAAATTTAAACAATTTTTTGAGTGAGACCCTGGCCACGTAAAAAAAAAACTCAATTGAATAGTCCTAAGTATTTGGTCAAATATTTAGATTTTTTTGTTCCGAATGTAGGATCCCGAATTATGAACAAAGAATCAGAATATAAGATCTAGCATTCATAGTTGTTCCATTTAGCTAATTTTGTATCTCATCACTCGAATAATCATTTAAAAAATTATGAATAGCTCGAATCATTTGTATAAAATACAGAATTGAGCTCCACGCGATGATCTGTGCACTCACTGTTACCCAAGTTGGACCTGCTAAGCATCAATATGTGACTTAACAATTTAACTTTTAAGTTAAAGTAGAGATCAAACTCTCAAAAAACCTCAAAAAATAAGTCTCACCAAATGCCACATGTTTACAGATTTTCTAAATTTGCTACAGTAACTGAACAAATTTAGTGCGGAACAGTTCACGTACTGAAGGCACTATTCACATACTGTTCATGCACTATTTACGACTGTTCACTTTTTTTTATTATTACTTTTAGGGAGTAGGAGTAGAAATAAATAATAGTTTAATATAGTAAAGTTAAAATAAAGAGTTTGATTTTGGGAGTTTTTTGAAAAATGACTTGTTAAATTATAAAAGTTATTTTTGAGGTTAAATTTTGTGTTTTTTTTTTTGTGAGACTGATAAGAATGCCCTAATAGACGGCCCAACCAAAGAAACACTAGAGAGAATAAAGGGTACTATACAGAAAAAAGAATAAATTCTATCTACGCCAGTAACACCACCACCGCATATGTCGGTTTTACTGTGAATTTGTTATCCTAATTTGAATCGCTTATCTTGTAGGACCAACATAATGTGCAAGAAATAAGTTTAATCAAACATCAATAGATATATTAATATTTGAATTTAAATTTATAATTATGTACAATTTATTTCTGTTAATAATTTCGTTAAGTTAAATTATCCATAGCCGTCCACTTTATAGAATAAAAATCAAATTTCTATATATATATTTATCGATCTCCGATTAAGTTGATTTTTTTCCCCCCAACGAATATATTACTGCTAAACATGAACGGTTCAGATTCGATAATAAACGCACGCTAGAATCACAGTAACAGGGAAGTCCCCTTTCCACCACCTTCCCCCACTCCGCCATGTGGTGGGGAAAGCATTTATTCTCGACAGGAAAAAGGTGAAAGAAGGGGGGAGAGAGAGAGAGAGAGAGGGGCGATGGGAAGGGCGCTCGTAAAAAATTCCAAAAATACACTCTAAAATTCACCTCCATTATTCATCCTCCCGAGACCGCATTTCCCGTTCTGAGAGAGCCTGAAAAATTGCAGTGGATCGATGAGTTCAGAGGGAGATCTGTCGATAAAGAACACGAGGTTAATCGCGACATGGTTGATCGGAGGTGTGGTCATTGGGGTTTCGGCTCTGGGCATCTACTACTCTTTCCCTCTGGGAAACTGGAAAAGACTTTGGAAGAAGAAGAACAAGCCGATCCGTGTTTACATGGACGGTTGCTTTGACATGATGCACTACGGCCACTGCAACGCCCTGCGCCAGGCTCGTGCCCTTGGCGATCAGCTCGTTGTCGGCGTTGTTAGCGACGCCGAAATTACTCTCAACAAAGGCCCTCCCGTTACTCCCCTCCACGAGAGGTATTCTCTCTCTACATATATATAGGTATATGTATGTCTGGCCATTTACATGTCAAATACCACACAGGTCGCGGCAAACATTTTATAATTCGTTTCATACTGTTGTATTTTGTATTCTGAATTGATATTTACACGTTCCCATATCTATGATATAGGAAGAACGTATCACCTGTAGGGCTTGTGAATCCTATTCGATTTGGGTCGCGTGTCGCTCACAGTTCGGGGTTTGACCTGAATTGTGGTTGACATGTTTCCATATCTATGATTATTATGGTGTTCCAAACTTCTTTTCACCTCTACGAGCGAGTTTATCCCCTACTTTCAAGGCTAGTTGGTTAGTATGATTGACTTTCCATACGGTAAGCATTTCAACCTCATCACAGCATGGAATTCATAGTCACCAACATATGTTGCAACGAGTCGTTCTTCGCTCTCTTGAATGTGTGTCATTAGCTTGTAAAACTATAGAGTCCTACATCGCATTCTTGGAATCTTGGTGTAAGTTGTTGAATTGACAAGCACTAGTGTGAGCGAAACCAAATCAAAAGATTCCTCCATGCGCTGAAACTTCTTTTTCTCGCAAGAATAAAGGCTTTTCTTAGCAAAGATTGGTCTCTTCTTGATGCGGTCCATACCAAGACGTCAAGGGCATTTGTTAATTTCATATGGTTGGAAGTTATTTTGCTTATGGACTGGAAGGGTAGTCCATTGGCCACTAAATGGACCTACTTGGGAATTAACTATCCATTGGCTGAAGTATTTAAGGCTGTGACTTTTCATGTGGAATTTTGATTTAGGGAAGTTTGACTATGTAGGGGTCCGGATATACCGAGCAGTAGTAGAGAGTTGACACAGATTTCAATAATCGAATGAGACACCTCTAGGGAAGTCGCCGAAAGGATACGTAGGAGGGACTCTTTGGATGAAGATTCAATACGAACCTGCGTAAATCGCGAATAGGGTTTCGGTTCATTGCTTCGGTTATTTGCTAGAGGCACATAGTGACAGTTTCATTAGAAACTGTGACGGAAGTCATTTTGGGGTTCGGCCCAACCAAGAGGCTGGATAGCCTGAATCATTTCAAAAGCACTTCAGAGATATTGAAGGGTCTTAGCTGGGGCTGACTCAGCAGGAACATTAATGCTACATGTGCGTGTAACAAACTGTGATCATGGTGAGTGACGTCATCGAAACGGTTTGTAACACGTGTCGCCACCTTACTGAAGGCATGTGCCTGAGGCATATTCCCTCGAGTCTGTCACGATGACGTCAGCCGAGCGGTTACATCACGTGACAGACACAATCGTACTTGGAAAGCAAGCCAAGGATCACCTATAAAAGGTAACCTCTACCAGAGAAGCAAGTTACACACGTTCTCCCACTAAAACCCTAGATCTGTTCTTACATTTCATCTTCTTCACTTACTTACTTGACCGTCGAAGGGCCGTTCTGGACTCTGCGGTCCAGTACAGTGCTAACGGGGGTGCTGAGTGTGCAGGATCTAGAGTTTAGGTTGGAGAGAGAGGATCATCTTCAGCTGATACCAATGGAGAGAGGAACTCATTGAGGAATTGTAGCTCCACAGAGGCACAGACTACATATTTAATGTTTGCCCCATCTAAGGAATGGGAATAGTCTTTGGTATTAAAAACATCTAGGGAATAGGAACAGTGTTTTGTATTAAACACATTAGGAGCCTATAAATTGATGTACTTCAAGAGTATGAATGAATGATTGAATTTATAAAAATTCCTGAAGCTTTAAGCTTTTAAGATTGTGTGATGCAATCCCATTCTTTGGTCTGATGCTAAAGAGGCCTTAGGTGTGATGCCTTTGGTAGCCTAGGTGTGAGGCCTAGGTCTATCTTCTCAAAACCTTCTTCTCTTCTCTCCTCATTCACTTTTCACGTCAACTGTTTACAGCCTCAAAACAGCCACTGTTTTTGTGTTTTGACCATACTTAACCCTATGGGTGAATCCCTATGGGTGTGGTTGGACTCTTGATAGAACTTTTCAGGCCAAACTTCCTCCCATAAATCAAATGGGGTTCTCATAAAACTCATCACTTAATACCCACGGTTCGAGCCACCATGCTCATTGCAAGTTTTTGGCATTCAAGTAGTATGGCAAGTTTCTCTATTTGTCTGTGAAGAAGCGTCATAAGTTCATTATCTTTTTGATCTCTCAAATCTCAATCCTACGGTTATCATACCTTCCTATACCACTCCCGCCACCATAGAAAGGAAGAAGAGCACTTTTTAACTCTTGGGAGTGTAGGGCTTGGTGAGCTAGCTAGGTGAGATGTATCATGCTGGGGAAGCTATTTAGTGCTCCCGCGGCATTGCCCTAAAGGCCTCAAGATCCACCCATTTACGTAGGTCTTGCAAAACACATGTAGGCCTCTGGCAGAGCTCGTCACTGTGTATAGGAGGATCGGCCTGCCAGACTTGAGGTGGATGAGATTTGTATGTCAAAGGACCAATGCCTGTGAATCCTATAATCATGCTAGAGTTTCGTTGCATTCTTCCCTTCATTGATCCTTAGTAAATTTTTGGCCTTCTTCCTCCAAATCTATGCTTGTTTATGGATTCCTCCAAATCTATGCTTATTTGTGGAAAATTGATCCACGTTTTTTTATAATGACCAGTCTTTGGCATCTCATGGTTGTCAAGTTTTATTTATATTTCTACCTGTGAATGAAAGTTTGCTTCTCTTTGTTTGTAGTTTATTCAAATCACTGTAATTTTTTTCCTTTTGTGCTAATTAGCCTAAAACCTTTATTTTCTAAACCGTCTCTGCACATTTTATATCCGATTGTTTTATATACTAAGTTATTGTCAGCAAATAGTGTGAACCACAGGATAGTCTTTTTCAATCAACCCATAAATGATGGGATCCTTTTAATGTTCTTGGGTGGAGAAACCTTTTGTTCTTTTTGGATTTTGTCGCCTTGAATGCCTCTAATGGAGTTATGAGATGTTGCAGGGTAGATTTCCCTCTTCTTCTTGTTTTTTCGTGTGTTCCTTTTTGGCAAGTGGCTGGGTCATCTTGGACACGTGATAATGTATTTTATTCATAACAGTGAGGACTTAATGTTGAACCTCATTGTAAGCCAATTGCCATATGGAATGCAGCGGTTTCTCCCCATGTTGTTCCCTTTCCTCTCTTCAGTCGTGTCCATGGACATGTCCTCTCCCATTCTCTCTAGGAGACTTATATAAAGTTGAGGAGGAAATTGACTAGAGCTACCATATTTTCTTGGTGAATATAAGGTATGGTTTCTTGTACAACGAATGACTAGGATAATGACGACGTGTAAAGATTTAGAGGATTATTTTGTGGCTGCTGCATGAAGGACGTATCCTGATTGTACTATTACCTATTATTCGACCCACATTTTGTTCTCTCAATGTATGCATCTCTCTTTTTTTTTTTCTGTGCTTGTGTATGTGATGAAAAATACTTTGTTTTTTTATCGGCAACAAAAATCGTATTTAAACTTGAAAAAGGGTACATTGAGAAGAGAAAAGCCAAACACAATCCACATGGCTTGACAGAATCATGGGCAAAGTATAAGGCCAGGAAAAGAAAATACATCCAACGAATTGTTGAATGTAATGATGTTTGTTCTTTGTCTAGTTAAGAAAGTATCCTTCAGTCTGCTAAGATTGGAAACAGCTTTTATTTCTTTCAGAATACCTCGATATTTTTTGTCTTTAACATAATGGGCCTCCTGTTGTAGGATGATTATGGTCAGCGCTCTGAAGTGGGTTGATGAGGTGATTCCTGATGCCCCTTATGCTATAACTGAAGAATTCATGAAGAAGCTGTTTGATGAGTACAACATAGATTATATAATTCATGGGGATGACCCGTGTCTTCTACCTGATGGCACTGATGCTTATGCCCTTGCTAAGAAGGCTGGCCGATATAAGCAGATCAAGCGCACTGAAGGTGTTTCAAGCACTGACATCGTTGGTAAATAATTTCATGCTTGTTACTATTGCTGCCTTTTGTAGTGATTAGTCTACGTGTTTCTTCCTTTCTTGCATTTTTCGTTTTCTACCTCGCGGCAGCGGAGGTAGCTATAGCACTTCATTTTTACCGCATTTCTGAAATACAGCTATTAGCAGCTGTTATTGCAAACTGAGAAGCTTATTTTACCTTTTTGTCATCTGTTAGGACTTGAGTTGTTTGGTGATGTTGCTAACAGGTCGTATGCTTCTCTGTGTGAGGGAGAGGCCCTCTAGTGAAAGCCAGAATCATTCGTCGCTGCAAAGACAATTCAGTCATGGTCACAGCCAAAAATATGAAGATGGTGGATCTGGGAGTGGAACACGTATTTCTCATTTTCTACCTACATCCCGCAGAATTGTGCAATTCTCCAATGGGAAGGTACTTTTTAGCTACACATTCCTTACATTGTTAAGGTGTCACTGTCACATGACTCACGTCAATCAAAGTTCCTTTCTCTCAAATTTTATGTCCCCACTTTGCGTTTTTTTAGTCCTTCAGTTGTGAACTTGGAGATCCCCTCGTTTCCTTTTTGGTTGACTCTCTTTCGGAAGCCTTATCTTCTTTCTAAATGTTCTTTTTTTCCTGTTGAGGTTGGGTGGGTAATGTGTATGGGGACTTTCCATTTGTTAATTGCAATCAACTGTCCTACCAGCAAAAGTACTAGCTGGCATCATTGGGGCTAGTGATTTCTAATCTGCTGCATGGTAGCATAGGAGGCAATTGACACCCTGAAACCTCAGCTCCTACACAGCTCTTACCGGAGGAAGAGGTTTGAGGTCACCCGCCCCCTTGAAGCAGACATGAATTTTCCTTCTCTCTCTTGAATTTAAACCCACTTTTCGTCGAGTTGAATACATTGCCAAAGGAATCCTTACCTGGAATTGATTTTGAAGTACTTGCACGCCTTTGTCAGCATATGGAGGACGCAGGCCACGCATGATGGGGTGTGTAGAGGATGTAAAGATTCAAGTTATGGCTCCCTCTAATTGCTTTACCAATTAGATACTACCAGGAAAAAAACTTACACTTCGGGTTATTGTTATTATTTTTTGCAAAAGGTTTGTTATATCCCTAAGGACCCTACCTTTACAAAAAGGAGGCTCTCTTGTGTACTTCTCGTGGGCCTACATACACCTCTAACTTATTAGGTCACCTTATATTTATTGTATTTGCAGACTCTTACTGCTTTAATTCTTTCCTGTCGTGTTTCAAGTTATTTTATCTTTGTTTGCAGTCACTTGTTACTTTAGTTGTTTCCTATCATGTTTCAGATTTCCTTCTTATAATGGGAAATCTTATATTTTGTTACTTTTTGTGCTTTGGCTGTAGGGGCCTGGACCGGCTGCTCGTATAGTTTATATAGACGGGGCGTTTGATCTTTTTCACGCTGGCCATGTTGAGGTATGTGATATTAATGTTCAGTTTATATGCTTACGGAGGAATTGCTTATCATGAAATGTATGGTGTACAGAAATTTTAAACAATCCTCGCTGAAATATTTTCTGTTACTTTTTCTTTGTGCAAAATTTCTTGTACTATAAGTAAAAGGAAAAGATTTTCAAACGAGGAAAAAGATCCGATGATTTAATTTTGAAAGAATTGAACGAGGAGCCGTATGAGGTGAAAATCTCATGTACGGTTCTGTAGAGTGGATGGTAGTAGTTTTAGGGACTACTTACTGCTGAACTCCAATCGGATTGTTGTCCTCTCCAATACTCTATTCTCAGCTGTCCTTTTCAACTAGATGCCTTCTTTTCTCTCCCTCCTACTTGACTTCTTTTTTATTTTCCTAATGTCTGTGTAAGTCCTAGTTGGCTCTGTTGCATGCATTTTTTAAAGCAGGTGAGCGGTGCAGGCTATCTTGGGTCGGACATATCAAACTCCGAATTTTTAGATATTTGGATTTGTCAAAAGGAGATCCCAAAACTACGAGGATACATCTTCTTACTAAACAATACTATGCAATTAGGTAGAATTTAGTTATTATGTCCCATAATAGTAAATGTAACCAAAATATGGAATATTATGTTTTTGGGTATACTAATAATTATTAGATGATAAATAATTTACTGCTAGTATTATAGTTGCGCTAAGCAAAATTAAAGGAAAAACTTCAGGTATGTCCTTTTGAAATTAAAGAACCAGATCCACATCCCATATCCATAATGGTAAGTACCTGAGTTCTGTGGACACAGGTACCTAGACCTTTGAATATCGTACCGTACCGGTAGGTACTTACCGTTTTCCCCTAAAACTGGTACCCTAACCTCCTATTTCCATTTCGATACAAATACTGGTCGTACCAATCACACTATTTTACTTTTCATTTTTGTTTTTTCTGCGAGGTAATTCTATAAACAATTCTTTTATACTAAAAAATCTCAGAGTATATGATATTAATAATCCCTATTATTATTATTTTTATAACATATTTTTCCTATTGATTAAATGTTTAAAGCATACATATAAGCATAATATGAATATTTAGTTCTCATAAAGCTAAATCCGAAAGGTACCTGAGATTGCACTGGTACGTACCCTACCAAGAAGGAAAACGGTACTGTTACTGGTACGGTATTCAGAACCTTCACTTGGACGACATTGAAGGCTTTCTGCAGCCTGCTAGGTTATATGATATAATTCCAAGAGTCTGTTTTCTTGCTAATTTTATTGCGTTTTGATATTCAATTGCTATGATTGCGTATTGACCTTTCCTGCATCATTCTATGCCTTGTTATTTTCTACAGATATTGAGGCTTGCTCGGGAGCTTGGAGATTTTCTACTTGTTGGGATTCATACCGACCAAACTGTCAGGTCAAAACCATCTCTCTCTCTCTCTCTCTCTCTCTGTCTGCTGACAATGTTTATACTTTCGAAGTTTGCACGCATGATCTATCTTTATGTTTTGTCATAAACTAATGGGAAAATATTTGGTCTGCTCTGGCCGTGTTTCCTGAAAGAAGGAAATCAGAGTGCATATACACAACCTCTGGCCCTTTTTTTTTTTTTTTCTGTGTATTTGACTCCCTCCGTATCTCAAACTACAATATTTACACACATACCTGGCTTAGGCTGTGTTTGGTTTGGGTTTTGGGTTTTAGTTTTTCGTAATGATTGGAGGGAGAAATAGGGATAATAATTAAAAATAGGGGTTAATGATTAGAGAGAGAGAGAGAGAGATAGAAAAATAAGAATAATACTTGAAAATAGGGGTAATGATTGGATAATACTTGTGAAAACCGGGTCTTGAAACCCAAAACGTACAAGGCCTTTGGTTTCCTGATGTATAGTGGGAAAGGAAAGGAAAGGAAAGGGAAACAAAATTGATTCCTTGTTTGGTTGTGATGGAAAGTGGAGAGGGGAAAGGAAAACAAGAAGGAAACTTAGTGCGGAAATCAATGTTCTTCAGAACCTCATTCCCTGTACAACTGTGAGGAAAAAAAAAGATGGAAAAAACAGAAGAAATTATTGTTTGGTTAATCAAGCTTTGAAAATTCTATTTTGAGATATTTGCACCATATATTTCCTCGGATGGAAAATATGGCTGCTATTATTTATAATTTTTTATACCATTGCTTTGCATGTGTGACATTTTCTTGGACTGGATGCTCAAGAGCAAGTAATATTTTTGGGTTGTTTGGATGAGATGATGCACAGATAATAGCTTTATTGTTGAGAATTTATTCTAGCACTTGAGAGTGCACATGACTTTCTATTTTGTGATAGTTAGATTAGCCGATAGTTGGTGTGAATTTTTTTTATTCCTGTTCTCTATAAGAAAGTGAAACTGGCATTATCCAAAAATCATTCCTAGTTGTAGAGTTAATTAAAATCTTTGTGAACTTGAATCTGATGCAGAACAAGGGAGGTGGAGAAGAGAGTGAAAGACACTAGGGCCTAAACGGCTAAACCCTAATTCTAAAAGAAACTTTTACCGAACCTAGAAAACTGAATATACTTCCCTATGCATATCTGGCGTAGCTGTATTTGTTTGGTTGGTGGTGTATCAAATCCTCAAAACCACTCTTGTTTCAAGGTTTTCTTTGTTCATTTTCAGGGTATAGCAATGCTTATGTAACTTGGCATTGCCAATTGGCAATTGGGTACGTAAACCAATTCCGCATGACAATTGGCAATTGGGTACTTAAACCAATTGCTTATGGAACACGCCCCTCCCTTTTTCTTCGTCAACCATTTGGACACATTTCATCACCATACCCTTTAGCTGTGTGTTGTGTGAAATAGACATTTAAACTTGCTTGGTTTCCATTTTCATACACAATTTTGCTGAACACTTTCCAGAAACTATTTTTCAGGAAACACTTTGTTTCATATTGCATTCAGTTGGTTTTCATTTTTAAAAGGTTTGTTTTTGGTAGGTCCTCTAAAAAAAAATGTTTTGAAAATTGTTCACTGCTTTTCTGGAAAATAGAAAACAGAAAAGGAAAATTGATACCAAACAAGTGTAGCTCTGCGGGCTTGTCTTAATGACTTACTGACGTCATAAATTTTTTTAGATCTTCTTTATGGACATAGGAGGCTTCAATAAAAGAACATCCCTGTGTAGGCAGAGGGGCCTTTGCAGAGGTTGCCCTGCACAGAATATCGTCTTGTTTGGCATTTGTATGATGAAAGACTAGGATGTTGTTTACATACACCAATTCTCTTCACAGTTTTCCATTTTCAATAGTACTTCTCGCTGTATTTATAAAAACTCTAGCTTTCTTTATATTTATCCTTTTTCGTGTCAAAAGTTTTTTCCTATCGTTGTTGACTCTCTCTCTCTCTCTCTCTCTCTCTCAAGGTTCTAAAATTCGTGAGGCGCTAGTCAGGTCAGGTGGCCGGGCACCGCCTAGGCCTATTAATCGGCGCCTAGACATTAGGTGGATTTTTCTTTTCTTTTCTTTTTTCTCCTATCCCCTCCCCAAGTTTGGAGAGCAAGTACAGTAACATAAGTATAACAAAACGTTAAATAACATTGAAAACTAAGTAATAATGCTAAGATCAATGTTCAAAGTTCAACGTTCGATCGTGAACTGGGTTTACTGAAAGTCAGTTTATATCATAGGAAAATTAAACCAAAGCCCCTTATACTATATTACCATGATAGTCAATCCCTTAAAATTTGAAAATGACATCGCCTAGCCAATCCGTCTAGATTCCTAATCTCGCCTAGCAGCCGATCAATCGGCCCAACGCCTAGATCATGGCCTTGACCCCTAGGCAAGGTGGCGGAGTACCACCTTCCTAGGCGCCGATTAATCGGCCGCCTTTTAGAACACTGCTCTCTTGATATATATTAGTGGTGGCAAAGTTAACCCAAACCCAATAATAAACCCAGACCCACCCACTAAAAAGGTCAACAAACCAGACCCATTTATTAGTTGGGTCAGATTGAGTCAAACCCCATCTAACCCATTTAGGATGTGAGTCTTAATTGGGTCAAATTACATGTCCCAACAAGTTGTGGAGTTAACCCACCACAACAAAAACATACATGTTCTTTCTGATTTCTTCACAGTTCGACCTCTCTCTCCCTCCCTCTCTTCCCTTCTGATTTCTGATAGATACAAAGCTCGGCGAGCAGATCCATAAGACGATGATGTTGATGTGTCCAAAACAAATAAAAGATCAGTCCCATTCCTCTCTCTCTCTATAACATCAACCCCATTTGATCAGACTCTCCCATTTCTATTAGATTAGATACAACAAATCCGCAGTTATATATGTATTGTACAGATTCACTGTTCTGTATTTGTATGTACGGTTGTTTTTAACTTTTTCAAGTGAGACAAGCTTATCTGCTGTGTTTGTTGTCTCGTCGATCCTGCAGTGCTAAAAGAGGGGTGCACCGCCCAATTATGAATCTTCATGAAAGAAGCTTAAGTGTTTTGGCTTGCCGATATGTAGATGAGGTCATAATTGGTGCTCCATTGGAAGTATCAAAAGACATGGTTAGTTTGAATTCCAACAGTTCTGCTTGAACAATTTTGAACTTTGCTATTGCCTACTTAATTGTTTTGATCAAAAACTGTTTTTTGATCTCAATATGGTTATTTGAAGAATAAAAAACCACAAAAATTAGGAAAGCTTCTGCAAACAAAGATGACTGAGATTTAAGACATTTGAGAATCAAGTAGTTTGTTGTTTTAGATGGTATGCTAAGTATTTTAACTGTTGGGAATGTAGTGATCATTAATTAACTACCATAGAGGTCAAGTGGTAGGTAAATGTTCCAAAGACGGGCTGAAGTCATTTATAATCCTATGGACTTGTGCATGTTGTTGCACAATCTTGGGTAGAACTCAATCCCGAAAGTTAGATGTTGAGGTGAGGGTGCCCTCACGCCTAAATTGTACACGATATGTTCCTCCCCAGACGAATGGGACTTTATGTCACACCCTTAAGTCCCTCACGTGCAATGTGCTCACTGGCAGCATGTGCTGCATGCTTTGAGGTGAACGTTTCCTTGTGCTTATATACTACACATCACTTTTGTACCCAGGCACACATGTAACACAAAGCATATCAGTGGGTTCCATGGGCAAGTGTTACAGTAGTCATGTTATCTAAATGATATGATTTACAGGTACAGTATCATATGGTAGGAAGTAGTATAAGTTTTATTTACCCCTTCGAAGACCATAAAAATAGTGTATTGACTTACAAATTTAAGTACTTACAAATGCTTGAATAGTGATAAAAGAAATATTATAGTGGGTTTGTCACAAGAGTACCAACTGCCAAGTTGGTAGAAAAGCATTTTCCTTTAATGCTCTAATACCGTAGAAAACCGTTTTAAATGGCTCTGCGCTACTCTTACATGACATAGTTATCTTCTCTGGTTGACTGAGAATACAATTGATGTCTGTTGCGTAATGCATTTTAAAATGCAGCTTTATATTTTTATTGAGTTGCCACTTTTTTGTAGTTGAGCCCAATGTTCATAATTTGTCTTTTGAGACATTGGAAATTCTTGTTACTGCAGATAACAACCTTCGATATTTCTTTAGTGGTTCATGGAACAGTGGCAGAAGAGAGTGATTTTAAGAATGTAAGTGGGAACGGTAACACGTTATGTTACCGGTGTACATATAGACTAATTTGCTGAGGCCGTGTTTTTCAGCATGTAACTTCTTGTTTTCTGACCAGGAAAAGCACAACCCATATGAAGTCCCAATTAGTTTGGGCATATTCAAAGTGTTGGAAAGCCCTTTGGATATCACAACTAGCACTATAATAAGGAGAATCGTATCAAATCATGAGGCATATCAGGTTTGCCTTGTCATATTCAGAGTTCTCTTCTATTTGAACGAACATAAAGGTTCTCATGAGATTTTGACCCGTATAAGAATTTAATAAGCTGTCCCACAAAGTCCATGCCATAATATTTGTAACTTAAACAGTTCTATGGACACTGGCATATATCTGGATATCATCTAAATAATTTGGATTTTTTTTTTATATATTCAGAAACGCAATGAGAAGAAGGCAGAAAGTGAGAGAAGATATTATGAGCAGAAGACTCATGTCTCTGGTGATTGATTAATCTCGGAAGCTCTGGTGAATGTGCGTGGACAGTCTGATTGTCTATTTCACTAATTTTACTTAGATGAATAGATCTATTTTAGTAGTGTTGTCTATGATTAATAGCTCAAAATCCAGTTTTGATTGTAATGTCTAGCTGTGGAGCACACCTCACGGATGTGCAGGTATCTCAATATACTGAGCAGAAAAGGGTAACATATTCATGACATCAGGATTTTTTATGAGGGGATAATACGATAAGACAGCAGAAAAGGGAAACGTATTCGTGACACCAAGAGTACGCTCCTTTTTTTTTTTTTGCCCTGCTGCCTGAGTATGTACTGAAGTTGGCTTCTTTACATGTTGCTGTTATATCAACAAATAGAAGAAGAGATTCCTATTCATATCAATGTGTTTCTTCTCTGAGTTTTGTGCTTCATGGAGAGGGGAAAGAACAAGTTTTCGGTTTCCTAAACCCTGCCCCTCTGAGAAATGGAAATCTATTAAAATGATGATTGGCTTTGTTTCAAAGATAGCTTATGAATATGTCAACAAATAGAAGAAGAGATTTCTATTCGTATCATCGTGTTTCTTCTCTGAGTTTTATGCTTCATGGAGAGCAGAAAGAACAAGTTTTCGGTTTCTCAGACACTGTCCCTCTGAGAAACGAAAATCTATCAGAATGATGAATGGCTTTGTTTTCAAAGATAGATTATGAAAAGTGTGTTGAGAAACTATAATTGAAATTGCAACCAATCTTTACCTTGATACAGTTGTACTCTGAAACAGTTAGGGCAGCTTTGTTTAATCTAGGAATTGGACTCTTATAAATTGTTGCACTTAGCCTAAACCTTCCAGGGAGAGTAATGCTACACTACATGAACATCTTACCTATTTAGAGATATAAGATGGATGCACATGACATGGAATGGAGTTTTTCTGCTGTCTGGTCACAGCTGGCTGCTGTGAGATATAAGTTTGATCCGAACTGCTAATTTTGTTCTCCGCTGCCTTTGTCGCTATCCAGAGGGTACGAACGTGAATATTTTTTGCTACAAATAGGGTGGAGGGGGTGACTAGGCGTAGCAACCCTCTTGTGAGCATGGAGACTTTAGAATCGCATTAAAGAACCATAGCAGCTACTGCCTACCCCGAGGCAAGGGTTAGTAGGCTCCTGGAGAAAGGTTCGAGAGGCGTCAAACATACGTAACAATTAAACCTGCGACCTTCGGTGGGAGTGACCCAGTGACCACCAAGCTACTATAATGCATAATTTGAATACCAAAATGGTGTATTTACTTGATTCAGTTCATGCATAAGAGGCACCAGCAACAACCGCTCTGAACACATCAATTCTATTCAACCAACATATAGGATGAATTGAATTATTTACACACCGAATAAGTAACTGACCGGAGAAGAAGAAATTTACTAGAAAATCTAGAGAGAGAAAGTGGAGTTATGAGGGTATTGAATGTGGAGAGAGAGATCCAGAATGAGGTAGGTGAGTGCTTATTTATAGGCAAAGTGGGGCGTGCCTATCAGGCCCCTCGTGTGCCCCATGCGCACCGTCCGTACCTGACACCCCATGTGATTTGATCAGAATGTCTTGGGCAAACACTATGCTTCAGTTGATGTCACATCCGGCTAGCGTCATGCCTGGTACACCTTGAGGGTCAACTGGTTTGGGAGTACTCCCCGGTCAATCACGTGGTCCTGCAGGCAAATGTTGGGCAGTTGACCGGCACCATTAATGGTCTGTCCGGCACATCTTGTGTTGAGCCCCTGATAGCTTGCTAAGCGTCGTAAAATTGACATCCATCGATTCGGCTCTAATTAGTGTTCGGTATGAAGGCTGTCACAGACACCGAGAGGTATGCCTACTGGATCCACCGATCAGAGTGATAGACTCCCGGGGGCCTCCTGTGAGTGCTCTGCCGAGGGCCAAAACACCTGTGCCCGTCGTCCAGGCGACAGGTTGAGGTTTCTTTTCGATATTCGTCTCGCTCGTCGCCAAGTTGACAGTTGCCGAGGGCATACTATTATCGGCGAGACCGAGTTGATTCAATCTACATTCACTATTGACATTCCTGCGCAGGTGACCCACTGTCCCTTTATCTTCCCAAGGGATAGGGGTGAGCCCTATGGACTATCATGGACTCGGCCGCTACAGAGTCCATAAAATGTACTCTAGTCTGTCAAAATTTGAAAAGTTTCGGAGGAACTTTTCCAATAAACTTTTCCTAAGCAAAGCCCACGTGAGTCCATGTCAAGCCCAAGAAACCAATAGGAAGTAGCTAGAGAGTGCCAGTTGATCGCATATGATCTTGCTTTCATAGGCTTCCAGTACAACCGGAAGTTGTTAGTTTACAAAAGCTGTGGTGGGTCTGATTTGAGGACAAAATGGGGAGGTTGAAGGATGGACTAGGTGTAGTTTTGGGAGAGTTTTATTACTAAAAGGGTGAACTTTCAATAAAAATCATCTAGAGAGAACTAGTCGTCAATTTAGTTGGCGACTAGGCGCAACAACCCTCCTTTTGCAATGACCATTGGGACTAAAGAGCGGCAGGTTCTGGAAAGGACTAAAGAGCCATAGCAACTACCGGCTACTGGCTCACCAAAGGCATGCAAGCAGTTAGTAGGCAGGACAATGGAGACAGGGTTGAGAGGCGTCGAAAATTCGAAAATACGTATTGTGATACTTTTGATGGGATTGACCCTTAATTGCATACCAAAAGGGTGTATTTACTTGATTCGGCTGATCAAACAAGGCACTAGCTACAGCCACCATAAACATAGCAATTTTAATTTATTGAACTAACAAAGGATTTATTGAATTATTTACATCCGAGGAGTGAGACAGTAATCAAATATTCCTTGTAAAGACGAAAAGAACAGAAGGAATGTACAATTTGTCCTCAAACTAAGTTCAGATTAGTAAACCAATCTGGATCCACCAAAAATGTAAATCAGCTGTTCAAATTTTTGACTTTTTATTTTCAGATGTAGCAGGATATTTGATTAAGAACACAAAATAGGAGCAAATGGCTTAGGAGAGATCCGATCCAGGATGATTACAAAGGCCATAATGAGGTCCGGGTCGGAACCCGGTTCAACCACCAGGCTAAACACATCGTCGTTCAACAACATTGTGTTGTTCACTCTCTTCCTAGTTATTTTGGCCACCAACGTGCCACCGCCGCTCGTGATCTTGCAATTTCTCCTGCTAAATGATCCCTCTACCTTGAAATCGGGTGTTCGATTTTTATCCTTGTTGGGTCCTCCTCCTGATGATGATCCCATGAAAACTTCTGCTTCATATTCCCTCCGGCTGCTATGGATCATCGATCGGGACCTTCTCATTGTGAACTCTCTGGACTTTGGGCTTGTCCTGTATCCTTGATCTCCTCTATACGCGTTCCACTGATATTGCATACTCAACATCTGCATGTTCGTAGTTAAGAACATTGTTAAAAAAAGTGTGACAATGACACGATACTTTCAAAAGATAAAAACCCGTCGGGATCAACTTCAAAAGATCTAAATTGAGTTGTCGCTTGTTTTTCAAAACTTCTTGTGGAAGTGTGTTATGATCCAGTGCAAGGTATGGGACTTGTCCCACATCGGGAGTATGGGCTCCTGGTGGAGGTTTAATAAGTCCCAGGGCACCCTTCCCCCTTGAGCTAGCTTTTGGAGGCGAGTTCTAGCCAAGGGGCTTGTTACATTGGTATCAAAGCAGGTCCCTCCTTGGAAGAGGCCGCCACGGGTGTTGTCGGAGGTGCCCGAAGGGCGACCTGCCGCCGTGGACGTCGGCTCTGAAGGGGTCGGGTTTGTTATGATCCAGTGCAAGGTATGGGACTTGTCCCACATCGGGAGTATGGGCTCCTGGTGGGGGGTTAATAAGTCCCTGGGAACCCTTCCCCTTTGAGCTAGCTTTTGGGGACGAGTTCTACCCAAGGGGCTTGTTACAAAGTGCACAAGTAAAACGACTTTCTTGTTGATAAATCTACATGCTCATTACTAAAATATTCCTGGATCTGTCACTGCACATATTTATGCATGAATGAACTGCGTAAAATTTGTACCTGGGGTTTCAATGTATGCAAAGGCTTCCCATATCCATCCATGAGCACAACCCCACCTCCTCCTCCACCACCACCCCAACTTGCCTTTCTTGTGTAGTTGTCTACCCGGAAAGCTAACCGTCCGGAGCTATCGAAAACTGTGAATCCATCGGTCCCTTGGAAAGTCATGCTCGACCTCTTCCACACAGTTAGCACATACTGATCAGATGGACTAACAGTAACACTACTACTGCGACGATTTTCCACATTCTCAACGCCTTTAGAAAATGCTACGCATCGATTCTGATCGTTATCCGGATGAATCCTAGACATGGTTCTGCAATTAGTATTTGAGTAAACTCTGCACAATTTTAAAGCCTGAAGAAGATTTTTTTTTTTTTTCCTGCTTCTGGTTATGGTTTTGAACCTATTCGAAGCTTGAAGCTAAGGTGATGGTGGCCTTATATTTATATGGTTGGAATTCGATCTGTTAAGAGGGGAGGGCTTACGTGGAAAGAGTCACCTTTTGTGTAAGTTTTTTATTTTTCCCCGAACAGACCTTTGTTTTCATTTATTCCATTCATAAATTTGTTTGTTAAGGAAAATATAATAAGGGTAGACCCTAGTTAAGGTGATAGTGTTCTGCTGTGTTTCTGTTTTTGATATTAGTGGAAGACACGATCAGTTGTGTAGGACCCATTTGCCGTGTCAGCCTTACATCATTGACCTTTTGCTCTTAGTTTTGTAGTTTGCTTCTTTTCTGTCTCAAACAATTTAAAATCTCCAAGTGATCAAACTTGACAATTTATATAGGGTTCATGATTAAGTGTATGAATTTCTCACTGCTGTTTTGGACGACGCTAGGGTAGCGTTCATACCATGACAACTGAGGAACCAAAGAAAATTACGAAAAAATATTTAGTGTCTCGAAATATTGTCATGTAGTGCTTAAATATCCTTTGGTTAGTTAATATTCTGATAAATATTCTTGGTAACTTGAGAGACAAATTATTATTTTTTTTTAATTCATTGAGTTAGTATCCCTTTATCTCGATGTACTTTGTGTATTTTGAGTTACTACAATTGTTTTGCCATTCAAAAAAAAAAAAAAAAACTTGATAGACAACGACGTATAACATGCATTGAATTGTGTGGAGTAATGCCCTAAAATCAACAAATTACTCCTCCCGTCTGTGTTTATTGGTCTATTTTCGGTATTCGTGTTATGTTTTAAATTATCAAAATCTTTCTATTTATACAGAAATTTCGTGATTGATGAAGCAGTTTTAGGCGTGGCCCGTTAGATGACCTGCAAAATAAATGAGACTAAAAGACACCGGTGTGGTGCCAACCAAGGACCCTCCAATGCCTAAGTCAGTATACGTTGCGTGGAAGAAAGGGGTGTGAACTTTGCATAAATTATAGCCAAAGTCTCGTACCTGCCCCCTATGGGAGGGGTTGTTTATATGGGCATGGAGTATGGAGAATCCTACCCGTAGTAGGATTAAGTCGTGTCGATCTCTGATTGGTTGGCATTACCGGTGCCCTCTTGCCTTAGGACTCCTAGTCCCACTAGGATTAAGCTTTCCTGTTAGCATTTGGACTGTTGATGGCTATTCCATGGGATATTCGTGCTTATCTGTCCTATAGGAGGTGGGGTAGTCGGTTTAGAGTCCTCGGTGGAAGTCAGGTGATTAACCTCAACCGAGCTAAGTACCTGAGCTGGATTATCTGACCTCTATCCGCTGAGCTGACCACGTGAGCTATTTGTATTTATCAGTGATTTAAAAAAATTTGTGTAATGAAACTGTTAGAACATGTGTGAAGATTAAGTCCCACATTGGAAAAATAGAAAAAGGATTGGAGCTTAATATACAATTGGATGACTCACCACTTACAAGGCTTAGCCTTTTAAGTGGATATGGGTCATTTAATGTATATTGGGCCCAACGAATGTGGTGGACTCCGTGGATACTCTCCAGAAGTTTGGGCCTTGTGCACGCCGGCGCAAGCAGAGACGATGGCGGGATCGATGCATTTTACTAAACTCCCAACAAGTGGTATCAAAGCCAATGGCTGACGATCTATGGGCAGACTCTCAGCGCGCCATGGATAGGCTTGCATGGTGAACTCCAAGTGATAGAAACAGAAAAATCCAACAGTGCAAGTAATGTGGTGTGCCCATTGCAAGGTGATGCAAGCGAATGGAACACGTGTTGCACGTTGACTCGGGGGGGAGCATGGTGCCAATGAATGGGCACGTTGGCTCTCAATGGAGTTTCTCGCCGGGGAGCATGGTGCCAGTGAATGGGCACGTTGGCTCTCAATGGAGAATTCGATGGATGGATCTGAATCGTTGGAGTTGGTGCAGAATAAGCCTAGTTTGGAAGATTGGGTTGAGAGTAGTAGATCAGAATCAAGGGGGAGCTTGAATGCAAAGAAACGGGCAAGGCTCAATGAACGGTTCACACATGAGGGGGAGATTTGTTAGAACATGTGTGAGATTAAGTCCCACATTGGAAAAATAGAAAAAGGATTGGAGCTTAATATACAATTGGATGACTCACCACTTACAAGGCTTAGCCTTTTAAGTGGATATGGGTCATTTAATGTATATTGGGCTCAACGAATGTGGTGGACTCCGTGGATACTCTCCAGAAGTTTGGGCCTTGTGCACGCGGGTGCAAGCGGAGGCGATGGCGAGATCGATGCATTTTACTAAACTCCCAACAGAAACTAATTAATCTATCAAATAAGATTCATATTGCATATTTTTAGAGATTAGTATCTAACAGTACACTACGACGATTTTCGACATTCTCAAATCCTTTGGAAAATTCTACGCATTGATTCTGATCGTTATCTGGATGAATCCTAGACATGGCTCTACAATTAGTATTTGATTAAACTCTCCTGGTTCTCCCACAAAGGAGACTAGGTTTCGAGCCTCGAAAGAGGCATTTGGAGTTTTAGGGCTATAGATAGCTTCTAGACCCTCTCTGGACTAACTCACTAAATCCCCGCTAACCCCTCACTGATGTATATCGAATGACAAAAAAAAAAAAAAACTCTGCACAATTTTAAAGTCTGAAGAAGATTTATTTATTTATTTTTTCTTCCTGCTAATGGTTTTGGACCTATTCGAAGCTTGAAGCTAAGGTGATGGTGGCCTTATATTTATATGGTCGGAATTCGTTCTGTTAAGAGGGTAACCAGGGCTTACGGGGAAAGGGACACCTTTTTTGCAGTTTTGTTAAGGTGATAGTGTGTTTTGTTGCGGAGATTTACTTATATACGGAGTCTCCGTAATCAAAGAGTTTGCGCCGAGTAAATCTAGGCAGTGCATTCTGGATCCAACGACTCGCATTAATGCGACAATTTTGGTTTGTTTTTAAATCTGACATGCTTTTAAGGAGGAGAGAATGCACTGATCCGGGTCATTAGATCGCGGAAGGCTCGACCCAAATTTATTCGGCACAAACTTCTTATTTAGGGAAGCTCCTTATTAAAGAAGTATTTCTCGTTGGTGTTTCGGTTTTTGATATTAGTGGAAGACACGATCAGTTGTGTAGGACCCATTTGCCCTGTCAGCCTTACTTCATTGACCTTTTGCTCTTAGTTCTGCAGTTTGCTTCTTTTCTCTGTCTCAAACAGTTTAATTAAAAACCGGAGACCCTGCAATGCAGCAAATGTGAACCCGGAGACCCTGCAATGCAACAAATGTGCTGCACCATGCATCGCGGCATTTCAGCCGTCCAAAAGTGCTTCCACTAGTCCGGATTAAAACAAAACTCTAACCATCCAAAACACTTTTGGATGGCTCAGATTGCGCTGCACAGAACAACGCATTTACTGCATTACACCATCCCCGCTTTCGTAAACTGTGTGCAGCGCATTTGTTACACTACGCCATCCCCACTTCCGTGAATTGTGTGGAGCAATGCCCTAAAACCAGCAAGTTACCTTTCAGCAAATGATAGGGGTCAGGTTGGTTACACAGGAAACACAAATTGGTAATACTAGGAGCCTTTTTGGATGTATTTTTACTTGATTATAGGATGAATTCCGTCAAAATGCATACTCAGAAGAGCTTTTTAGATTCTAAATCTATTTATATTTTGGCTCGCAAACCATTTTACAAAAAATTATTTCGCACACATCATTCAAAACTTTTATAAATCCTCGTTAAAATTTACGAAATTTTTTATCTACCATTCACAATCCAAAATATATATATCTGTATGTATTCATAGGGTCTATAAATAAATAACAATTTTTAACTTTTTTCCATAACAATATATAACAATTATTAGAAAAAAGTATTGTTGTAGAGTGGCATTGTCGTTTTTGAAATATCAATTGCACAATTTTAGTTCATATGGCTGCTAATTTCGCGTCGAATTCATTTTATTTTAATGTGTTGGGTAGAAAAATCTCAACCCTGGTTTAATCAATTATTAATCTATGCATTTTTCTAATAAAAGTTTCAACCGACAACAATAAGATTAAATACTAATTTTATAAGTAATAAACCAATAAAGCAGCTGGGATTAATTAGTGGCCACAGTTTCGAGTCACTAAACCACTAACACAACTAAGATGATGAATAATGGGGATCGCATGTCCACGAAATCAGCACCACCCTGGGCGTCATTGTCCAATTAAATAATCTGGATAACTTGTGGTGAGAATAAAGTTATCCCCCATTGCTTGTCAAGCAGACATCCTCCTTCAATTTTAAGTATATAAAAATAATAATGAAGCAAAAAGGGTTAGGTAATAATCCCAAGATTGTTATGATTAGTCAGGACCAGAGACTTAAGGGTTTGCTTTGCGAGGTTTCGAACTCGAAACCTCTCAGGTGCTGTCAATTCTTTTGGAGCTAGTCAATACAAATTTTGCTCCGATTTTAATTAAACTCTCCGCAAGTGGACAATAAGATTGAACTACCAGACTAAATCAAAGTGCGTGTAAGCTGATTCAGACATCTCAATTCTCGTTAGAGAAAAAAGGGTTAGGTCATTGTAGGCCTTGTAGAACATGTTCAATTATCTTATCCTTTTTCTAATCTTTCTTTTTTTTTTTATTTTTTAATTTGTGCTATAATTCTTGCCAATTGTGCTGTGTAGGATGTGGGTCTGTGTCACAATTAATTACTAATTAAGTGATTAAAGACCGAACTAACTTGTGGTGTTATGAAGCCTCTGGTATCATCGGATTGGATAATTAGTAGTAGTTTGTTTCAGTTCAGTTTGTTTCATCCTCCGCCTTTCTCGTCGCTTTCGCCCATGTAAAATGTCAAAATTGAAAGGTGAATGGGATAAACCAGGATAAGTTATCCCGTCCGGTCCAACGACTGCATTTTTTCACTTTTGGGCATAGAAGGCTAAGATCTAACATTTGATAAAATTAAGTGTTGATTTTAACAAATGAGGAGAAGACTTGCTAAAATCAACTACGAGTATTAATTTAAGCAAATGAGGAGTTGATTATAGCAAACCTTTTCCTCCTTTGCTTTTGAAAACACTACATACACACAAAAAAATACCCAAAACTTACCCAAACACACACACAAGTGTGGCCCCCCACACACACTGCACCTCCAGTGTGTGTGGGGGCCACACTTGTGTGTGTGTGTTTGGGTAAGTTTTGGGTATTTTTTTTGTGTATGTAGTGTTGCTCTTGCTAAAATCAACACTTGATTTGATCGAATGTTAGATTTTAACAAACGGAAAACTAAGCCAAAAGTCATGTTCCAGCGATCGCTGTCAGGAGTTGCTAGGGTACCGAAGCCCGAGGTACCGAAATTGACTAGGGACTGCTAGGGGTACCGAAGCCCTAGGTATCGAAATTGTACTAATCGGCATGCGGGGCCCATTTTTGGGTCCCACACGAATAATATCCTGAATTGTGAATGAAAAACTTGATGTTTGGATGAAGCACTTACGTATATCCAATTGAGCTGATTTTTTTCATAGACACGCAAAAAATTATTTTAAAATTATTGATCGGTTCGGATCATTTGTGTAGAATTCAAAAATGAGCCCCGCATGCCCATTAGTACAATTTCGGTACCTTGGGCTTCGATAACCGTATCTTTTATCGTTTGACTAGTATCCATTAGTAGTTAGGAGACATTGACAAGAGACAACCACCAAGAATGGTCCAATGTTTGGGCTTTGAGGGTAATGTACTTTATTGGATCCATGCCTAATGTTTCCATTGGCGATTCTACATATCTTATCTTACGGAAATATGAAAGCCAGATTGATGTGACTTATGTTACGTGAAGGAAAATTTTTAAAATTTGAATTCAAAGTTGCTAACGATTATTTAGGTTATCAATCTAAGGCCTAGTTTCTCAAAAGATTTTACCAAATTTTGATAAAATCACCCCTTGATTTTATCAAATGAGAAGGAGAGTTGATAAAATTCAGCATTATTCTTGCTGAGATTTTATCAACCCTCCTCCTCATTTGATAAAATCAAGGGGTGATTTTATCAAATTTTAAAGATAAAATCAAACAGAAAACTCAGTCTGAGTATGTTAAGAAGAAAAAAAAAACGGTGCTAATGGAACAATAGCATATTTGAACTTGCATAGTTGTACTTTTGCCCAGGCCGTTATTTTTTACATTCGTGTGGGACCCAAAAGTGGGTCCCCGAAGCCAATCTGTGCGTGTTCTGTTCCTATTTTTCTGTACAGATCCACGACCGACAAAATGTAAGAAATAGTCGAATCAGTAATTGAAATACAAACGGAACAACAAAATTAAAGAAAGAGAGAGGAGGAAGAAGAAACCTTTGCATATGAGAGTGTTGGAGAGTTCATCGAACTGCGCAATTGAGTTATGAGTTTGTGTGTGTGTGTGAGAGAGAGAGAGAGAGAGAGAGAGAGAGAGCGAGCGCTTTTAGATGGAGACATTAATGGCCCCATGTTTGATTCGATTCCGGTCCGATTTCGTACGATTCGTCAACGAACCAAACCGTTTTTCCATTTTGAAAACTAACAACGATTGTCGATTGGTCAAGAGATTAGGGGATTAGTAATTAAATTTGGAAATACCCGAAAATTGCATCAATTTCATAAGGCCGTTTTTTTTATCGTTTTTCTAAGGTAGATCGCCCTTATGAAATTGATGCAATTTTCGGGTATTTCCAAATTTAATTACTAATCCCCTAATGTCTTGATGATTTTTGTACATTTTTACCTAATATTTTTTCTATTTTGGGGGACGAATAAGGTATGGTTGTGGTACATGTTTGAAGGTGTGAATTGGGCCACAAACGATGTTTAGAAGCGGGAACGGGCACCACATGGATTGTGGTGTGTTCATAGACTAACACGGGCTAAGCCCGTGTTCATGGACTAGACTGGGCTTGGACTATTTTAAAATCGCACTGCGTGGCATTATTATGAGTAAAAATGAGCTAATTTAGGCACGACACACAGCATATTATGCAGTGAATTGGTAACATTCTTGTGTTACCAGTTGCCAGCCAGAGTAACCAATGCCACTGGATTTGGCATCCAACACTATTTCAGACGTCTTTATGCAAAATCACAGTATTCGAGCGAAAGGGGATGGCCAGTGGGGTAATTGGTTCGCTCAGAGTTTTGATCACAAACCTCTTAAGTATAAGCCCAATTACAATTTCGTTTTCAGTTGTCACTAATAACAAGATTAAACAAACACAAAGTCTAAACAGGAAACGGTACCACCACAGAAATATTGAGATAACAACGGTCTCTGTTGAACAATTGCCATAGCTTCAGAATCATCATTACCATTTACATCAGGTAGCAAATGCACCCATGTTTTAACAAGCAAATTACAGCATTTCCAAAGAGAGGAGCAAAGACAAAACCCATAAAAAGTTGAGAAGGGAGCACACAAAAAAAAATATGCAACATTTCTCATCTAACCCGGCATGCAGGAGGACCACTAGGAGAACAATTAGGGTTAGGAGAGCGACAAACAGCCCCAGCACCAACATTACCAGCAAACCTGCGATGCATTTGGTAATCCGTTATCCCCCCCATGGAAAATGCATCACTAACTATTGATGAAGATGATGAACATGAGACTTCATTTGCCGCAGTACTACTTTGTAGAGGCTCTAAAGTCTCGACTACATCGCTCATTAAGGGTCTTGCTTTGGGATTTTGGCTAAGGCAATAGTATGCCAAGCTACATGCTTTCTGTGCTGCCCTTACAGAGTACTGGTTCTCTAATCTGGGATCTATTATTTGCAACAACTTTCTCTTGTCGTTCAGTTTGGACCGTGCCCAATCCACTAAGCTCTGCTCCCTGCTTGGCCTTGTCTTGTCGACAGATTTTCTTCCCGTCAAAAGCTCTAGAAGAACAACTCCAAAGCTGTACACGTCACTCCTGGCAGTTAAGTGTCCTGATCATTTCAAATTAACCTGATTCAGTGAAGTGCATAGGCTCTTGAAGTATAATAACGTATAATAATAACCCAAGATATGATGGGACCATGATATAGTAGAGAGAGAGAGAGAGAGAGAGAGAGAGAGAGAGAGTGGTTATGAGAAGGAGATGTACGTATCTCTGTCTTTGACATGCTAATTGGACACCATCATCAATTGATATATAGTCCATTAAAACACCACACTTGCCCTACTCCCAGAAAGCTGCACTTTGTATCCTATTTTGTATGTTAACATAAAGTGCAGCTGTCTGGGAGTAGGGCAGAGAAAACAGTAAAAAATTGCTTCAAAAAACTTTTCCAGGAAAACCGCGTACTTTTCCTCGGTTACTTTTTGTGATGCCAATGAAGCCTCACACTACATGATTGCTTCCCAACAAACACAACTTAGAAGTCCCAACATGTCCCTGCCTCATTTTGAACAAATGAGGCATGCATGTGTCCATGGCATGTCGTTTGGTGTCTGTGAGCTGCATCTGCATACGTACTTCTTACGCCATAACTCACTATTTTATAAAAGAAAGCAAAGGTTTACAGCGTTCCGTGGAGTGTCATATAGAAGGCAAAGGCTTCGGTTTCATTTCGTCCAGTTCCATTTTTAAGACAATTTTATCTTCCAGGTCAATAAGGAAGTCTCATGAGTCTTGACTTAAGCCATTGTGAGATGATAGGGAGTCATACCAGTCATCACATATTCAGGGGCAGCATAACCATAGGTACCCATCACCCGAGTGGATACATGGGTTTCGTCACCTTGTGGACCAGCTTTTGCAAGCCCAAAATCAGAAAGCTTCGCTGTATAATCCTGCAGGGTATAAACAAGTACAAGGTTAATCATCAAAACTCAACCCTAACTACTTATATGAAAATTCAAGTAAAAAGATATAGCATGAATACCACTTACAGAGTCCAGTAATATATTTGAGGTCTTGAAGTCGCGATAAATAACAGGCCTTTCAGCATTGTGAAGGAAAGCAAGCCCTTTTGCTGCCCCAAGAGCAATCATCATTCTTGTAGCCCAAGATAATGGAGCAGTTGCCTCTGCATACCTCGAAAAAGGCCACATCAACTTAATAACAAAATTTCACGGCACTGACACAAATCTGACTGAATAGTGTCATCCATAAACAAGAAAGCGACGAAAAACATACCTTGCTCTTTTTTTTTTGTACCTCTCTACTTATTACATACAACATGATATAAGCATAGCCTGACCAATGATTAAGACCTCCAACATTGACTGACACTGTAACTAAAGCGATGGATTTCGACTATAGAACTATCAGTCAAAAAGGAATTTCTGAAGAAAAAAAACACTTTCTTATGTAGGAAATGCAGCGAATGGTTGTGAGAGTACATGGGGATCAGGAGAAGACCACAGGTAGAAGCAACTGCTGCTTTGGTCATGGCAAAAGCAAGGGTATTTGGTCAGTTTTACCCACTACGCCAGTATGGCATTTTATCCAATGGTTCTTGTTGTATGAAAGCCATACTCTAACTGCTAGTCAAGTAGGCCAAGCTTAATTGAGGAAGTGAAAACAGACCCCCATAAGAGAAAGCAGCATGCCGAATTTTCCCTTACTGTACAAGAGAACGATGAGCCTTTCTTCCCGGTCAACTGTCTTAAATAGGTACTATGAATAATAGCAGTTACAAGAGATCTCACAACCCCACAGCCATAAGCTTCTCTTATTGACTCCACGTGCACCGCAACCCTGGTTTGATCATTGAAAGTTGTAAGCTCGTATCCACGACTGTAACAGGTTTAGATTCTCTCAGTATATATTCTCCCTCACCATCATCTGGAATACAATGTGCCACCTCATTAATGAGTTTATCAGATGCTTTAAACTAGGCCACGTTGTCATCCCACACCAATCATTGGAAAGGATAATCGAGTTGGGACAGAGGGAGTATGGTGCTAATCAGGTAGGCCCAAAACAATTTGGTCCCATCAATGTTGTTCCTTAGTGCTTTTGGCAAGCTAACAGTCCATTGTGATGTGCAAAAACCATTTTCACAAGGACCATAACTGTGAATATTGAAGAAACTCAAGAAAGTAGCATCACAGCAGATAAGCTTTTTTTTTTTAGATATATTCTTCATTTTTTTTTTTTTAGACAAGGTTTTTTTTTTTTTTTTTAAGTTATTGGGAGGGCGGCCAAGGGATGGAGAGAGCGGGGAGGGAGGAAGCGGTTATAACTCATTAGGTATTGATTGGTCACTAATTGAAGCAAACAAAAAGTTAAATCACATACAATCACCGAAGGCAGCAATTTCTATTAACAGCAACGTCGATAAGTGTTTCTCATACTTCTAGTTTTTGTAGGTGCAAAATAGCTGAACTACAAACAATATAAGGTATTGTCCTCCTTATTGGCAACAACAAACTGTATTGACCACGAATAGTGTGATACAAAAAAACTGTTTTTATCATTTTAGAACTCATAATGAATGAAATAAGAAAGGTGAAGAATTTTGAGCTATCCTGTAATGCTGTAGACCTAATTCTACTTTTACTCTCTTTAGAAAAGAGACAAACCTGGGTCCCACCAAGGATTTTGAACCTTGCACTTTATGTTTGTGGGTGACAGGGATACTACTAAGCCTAATAGATGGGAGCTAAATATTGCAAATACAACAAAACTAGTGTGACTATGGGAGCATTTCCAATTTTAAGTACAAGATAGAGAGCGCAGCGCACACCATTCAACAGTAACACTATCACTTCTTCAGCATATAGAAGGTATAGTGCGCAGTGCACGCCATTCAATTGTTGGCAACAGTGGTAGAACATATAGGTAGGTTCATGGAACCCTGTTTCGCAGTCCTGTGGTAAACATCTTACCATTCAACGACTAACAACATAGTATTTCAATTTCCAACTCAATAACTTAATTTTGCATAAATAACAGGAAGAACAAAATGAAAAGGTTGCGAGACTGAATGTCAAATGCAGGCGTAAGCAAAATGAGAGAGGGCTTGCAAGCATACTTCGGAACAAATGATGCTCAAGGCTTCCTCGGTACATGTACTCATAAACAAGTAATCTGTGGTCATCCTCACAGCAATATCCAATCAACTTCACCAGATTAGAGTGCCTGAGCTGCCCGAGGAAGTTAACCTCTGTCTGAGACAATAAATATTTCGTCAATTGAACAAACAGGGCAACAATGATAAGTGCAATAACAATACGCACGTTCACAATTGAAGAGGGTATAAGAGGACGACCACAGACACAGCTAAACCATGTTAATATATCTCCAGAAACCGAGGGACTAGAGAGAACAAAAAAGAATTCCAAGAAGCCAAATGAAGTATATGGTAAGGCCATCTTCAGCCATTGCAACATTGACTCAAACCGATTTCATGGTAGGGGGGTGAAATAGATCAAAATTAAAAAGCAATGAAAGGAACTCACAAGCCATTCTCTGTGGCCCTGAAGACCCTCCTTGTTGAGAACCTTGACAGCAACAGGGAGAGATTTGAGGCCAACCCTCACATTCTCATCAATGTAACCCTTATATACGGTTCCAAACCCGCCCTCACCGAGAATGTAGTCAGAGCGGAAGCTCTTGGTAATTGTCTCCAGCTCGAATAGTGTAAATGCGATGACATGGGTGTATAGCACAGCGTTCTTCCTCGAGTCCTCGATGATGCCCATACGCGAGGTGGTCGAAGAGGAGTCACTCAGATCTGAAGTCGAACGGCTGTGCTTCTTCTCCAGAGGACCATTTCTACCACCTACCGATAGCATATGGAGCTGTTGAACTGCTCTCATTGCCCCCCAGAACAAAATAAAACAAAAATCAAAACCTATTATTACAATAACAAAACCCATCAAACTAAAATTAACAAAACAGTAAACCCTATTTTCGTTTCTAGTAGTACAAAATGAACCCTCATTCAAATTCCCTGGTCAAACATTAAACAAATTAGCAAATAGACAAACCGGGACTTCGACTCTAGTGCAAAGTGAACCCTCATTCAAACTCCCTGGTGAAACATAAACCAAATCAGGAACTAGATAAACCCTAATTTCGTTTCTAGTGCAAAATGAACCCTCGTTCAAACTCCCTGGCGCAAAATTAACAAAGAAACGAACCCTAATTTTGTTTCCAGTAGAAAATGAACCCCTTAATTCAAACTTACTAGTTGCTATGATAAAATTAAACTCTAGTCAACTAGTCCAAAATTGAAGGAATTCACCGTATTGAGACCACAAAAGATAAACAAGCAGCAAAGAAAGCTTAGATCTGGGGAGAGAAGTGAGCATCATATAAACCACACTAAGAGTTAGGAGCTGAAAATGGAGCAAGTGGTGAAAATGTCAGTGAAGAGGAGCCAGCTACTACCTTGATGATGAGCATGGGATACGACGGCCACCGCAGATTCCTCCCTAGTGCCGCAATTTCCCATCGTTTCCTCGTTCAAAACAAGAAGAAAGAGAAGAAGAAGAAGAAGATTCGACAGTTGGATTAGTAGTTGCTCCAACGGCGAACAGTTTCATGCTTTGGCTTTACCCACCTCTCTCTCTCTCTCTCTCTCTCTCTGTCTCCGTTTTCTCTCTCTACTTGGGAGTAGGGAGCAGTGTATTTTTTTAGTCCCCCTAAAAAGAAGAGATATTGCAGTTACTCACTTCCCCATACACACAGTGACAGTGCACGCACACTCTGTCTTTCACTGCTCTCTCGCTCAGGTCTCAACTGCAGACTCTTTTTTTTTTCCCCTCCATTAAAAGAAGATGAGATTGAGCGAATGGCACTTTCTACCCCCATACTTTCCACTAAATATCATTTTATGCTCCTTTACTTTAAAGATTCTGCAGTCAAACTTTCCATGTCTAGTTAAGTGCCATTTGTCGAAAGATTTGGATCAGGAGAAAAATTATTACTTGCTCCACGAGCACCGCTACCTGGATCTTTTTCCATCACACTTTTGTGTAGACTCTGACTAGTTAGTGTGTAGCTCCCAACCTTCTACGCCAAATGTATGGTAGATAAGAAATTTGGAGCGGAATTGGGGATCATAGAGTGCGGAGTCAAACACAAGGTTGTAGTGCGGCATCTAAACCGTTGATCGCACAGTCAATGATCCTGATTTCATTTTAATACCTGCATGATCCTAACCGTCCATTTCCAAGATAAAATTTGTGTCGTTAATTATTAAGATCAACAGTTTGAATGTCGCACTACAAGACTGTAGTGCAGCTCCGCACTATAATATCTCTGGTTTCCTTTGGTGGTGGTGCTCCGAAAATATTGAATAATCACTTTATATTGTATGTAATGAGATACCCCTTACCTTTTACAGTAATTACTATCTCGTTAGGAATAAATAATGAACTCCGTTTTCTTCATTTACCACAAAATGTAGTATAGCTAATGAATGTCGTCACGGTAACGTGTGAATCCAATGCAGTTGAGGTTTATTGTTATAGGAGTACCGATTTTTCATTGAGTTGCCTCCACGAAATTGGGTTTTTTGACTGACAAGAAAAAAATATTTATCTTAATAGATTATAAATACCCATTTTGTACATTTACCACAATAGCTAATGAATAGGTTCGTCTCAACCTATTCGCCACAAGTTCTTTTAAAAGGGTATTAATATATTAATACGCTTGTTTAATTCATACAAAAAACTATAAATTTTATTTCCCAGTTCCCAAACTATTGTCCACTACACAAGACGAGAACTTAATTTTTTAAAAATTTTCTGATAAATATTTAAATTTTGAAAATTTGTTTTGGGTAATAGCCAATCGTTTTGGAATGGAACGTATTATTATTTTTTTTTGATACGTTTCTGGCCTTAATTGGCCGGGTCGTGCCTCCTGCGCTATTACTTTGAATGTATATTTTTTGGGTTAAATTCCACGGAGACCCCTTCATCTATCACATTTTTCCACAGAGACCCCCTAACCTTTAAAAACGTCTAGACAGACCCCCTCATATTTCACCGTTAGCCATTCAGACCCCTTCCGTTAGTGTAGCCGTTTGCAGCTAGAAAAATATCATTAATTTCGACATTTTTATACCAAAATGCCCTTGATTAAGTCTTGCATACTGATGAACAAAAACAAAAACACATTTAGAACCCATTTATTTTTAAATTTTTATTAGGTGTATTTATTATGTTTTAAAAAATTAAAGTGTATTTATTTTAAAGGGGTTTATTTGTTCTCAATGTGTTTATCTGTTTCATTTTCAAAATAAAAATTTAGATTTAAAGGGTGAGTGTGGGTGATTTCCATAGATGAGAGGGTGGTTGTGGATGATTTTTAAAGGGTATTATAGTCATTTTTGTCATTCCGTTAACGGCGTAAGGGGTTTTTTGCATTTTGGATAGATAAGGGGGTGTGTTTGGATGTTTTCAAACGTTAGGAGGTCTTCGTAAAAAACTGTGTTTGGATGTTTTCCCGATATTTTTTTATGATCCGAACCATCCAATGTGTTTGAAACGTGTTTTTAAGGGTCCCCATACAGTTTTGTAAAAAACTGCTCGGATCAAGCCCTTCCCGGTATTTGTTTTTTGATGATTTCACGCGGGAACCCTTAAAAACACGTTTTAAACACATTGGATGATTTGGATTTTGCAAAAATAATTTTTAAAAGTTTCAAAACATCCAAACACCTCCAGTCTTTTAAAAATTATTTTTGCAAAATCCGAACCATCCAATGTGTTTAAAAAGTGTTTTTCAGGGTCCCCGCGATAAATGATCAAAAAAAAAAAATACCGGGAAGGAATTGATCCAAACAGTTTTTCACAAAAAATCCGAGCAGTTTTTCACAAAAACTGTACATATACAGTTTTGTGAAAAATTTCTCGGATCAAGCCGTTCCCGGTATTTTTTTTTTTTATGATTTCTCGTAGGGGCCTTTAAAAATACGTTTTAAACACATTGGACGGTTCGGATCATAAAAAAATATCGGGAACGTGGAGGTCCGGAGGTCCGGATCCCAGACTAGAAACGGATCCTATATATATATATATATATATATATATATATATGAATACATGTAACATGTTTAGTTTTGTATTAGTTTAGTCATTTATGAACACCCAACTCAAAAATATTTGAACAACCAAACCAAAAATATTTGCACACTCAACCCAAAAAATTAGCCTACAAATCAATCCAATGCAAACAACCCAATTAAAGTCTATAGACGGCTCCATAGCTTCCTTATAGATTGTCAACTGAATACCCAAAAGGTTATTATTTTTTAAGATGTAGTTCTATAATATGAACATTAAACATCTAATACATTAGCTCAAAACAAAATACACATATTTATTGACAAAATTAGGAAAATAGAGAGCGAAAAAAGCATATATGGCTTCTCTTTGAATGACAATCAACTTTACATCTCATAAAACAAGAACATGTGCTCAAAAAGATCCGGGTGAACTTATTCCTCTCCCAATTTCCTACAATAAATATGAACACCTATCAATCCAGGTAATCACAATTAAACATCTAATACATTAGCTCAAAACAAAATACATACATTTATTGACAAAATTAGGAAAATAGAGAGCGGAAAAAATATATATGGCTTCTCTCTGAACGACAATCAACCATATATTTTATAAAACAAGAACATGTGCTCAAAAAGATTTGTGCAAACTTATTCCTCTCACAATTTCCTACAATAAATACTAGTGTATTTATGCGTAGGTTTTAATTTTGCTTGGCCCAAAATATAGAATTCACCGAAAACAATTGTGACATCTTATGTATTTTCGTATTATTTGGTCGCATTATTCACACTAATAAATGAAACTTTATGTATATATGATTAGTTAATAGAGCTAGTAGAGTTAAGGTAAATTTTGAACACCTTGTTTAAATTTCTTAGAGCTGCCACCGGAGAAGAGTTAAGAGAGACATTGACATTGCAATTGGATTTATTCTAAAACTTCTCTCGAACTCGAACAGTTTGACTGCTCCACCTTTTTTCTTCTTCTTTTTTCCGAGAGAGATAGAGAGAGTAGTTAAAGCAGTGGGCTGTGAGGAAAATAATATGGTGTGGCTGTCCTCCATCTTTTCGAACGAGAGAGAGAGAGAGTTAAAAATGGTGAACCACCAGAAAAGAAAAAAGATCAGAGGTGATCCGGAAGAACCATTTGGGCAATGTTGTAATTATTTCATGTTACTTGAGGCAAGACATAGAAAATAAAGTATAGAATCTTGGGGCAACATTACCAAAATGTCTGAAACTTATGCATATACCTGGCTATAGATTTTGTTTTCGATTGGAGTATCAAGCTTCGGAAATCGTCTCTCTCTCTCTAATCGCTTGAGTCTCAGATTTCAGGTAAGACTGTAAGTTTTCAACTCTCTTTTTGCGTATCTTCCTTCAAAGATCCTAAGCCCCAACTGATTAGTTGTAATTTTTAGAGCAAAAGTCATTTTTAGCATTGCCTATTTCTATGTTTAGATAAACAATACAACAATTCTTTGGTCCGCCGAATCGTCTGCTTTTCTCATGCTCCTTAGTTTCTTTTTTGTTATTAGAGGCATAATATTGAGCTTGAAGCCTCAATACAGTGGGATAAGATTTTTGTTCTCTTATCTCATGATAAATGTTGTTTTGGTCCATAAGTATCAGACAAAAATCTTATAATTGGATCGCCGTTCTTGGTTGCTGGAATGATCAATCATAAAATACAATAGTTTTTCCTGTGCTCCTTGATTTTCTCTTATTTCACCTCTTGTACTCTGAATGTGTTTGTTTTAAAGAGGCATAACAAGAATAGGAAAGAGAGATGGAAGGAGAAATAAGTAGAGAGGAAGAAGAAGAAGTAGCCCAGGCCGAAGTGGATATATGGAAGTATGTATTTAGGTATGTAGATATGGCTGTGGTAAAACGAACCATATTCCAATTGTTTAGCTGGAAAGAATAGATTGCTCATCATCACTCAGACTCTAATGGACATTTGCTATCCAAGAACTCCAGAAGGGCTCCTTCAAAACTAGCCTAATGGTTGATGGCTGTTGATGACTAAGATATGAATCAAACTGATTAAAGCACCGCATGGCGCTAGTCGGTATAAAGGGTCAAATTTTGACTCATAAATCTTAAACCTGTAATTTTTTCTTTTATTTATGCTGATTGAGGATTAAAATATATATCGAACTTTACCCCTCTATTTAGAATTCTTGGTTACAATTCCATAACATCTAATAATGATAACTGTGTGGGGTATTTTTCAATAGATATGAAAGACGAACAGAATAGCTCGTCCAGAGCTACCACGTGACATGCACGAGGAAAGAGACACAGAATGGTATGCTGACGACCAAAACCTCCATAATTCAGCAAGTACCCAAGTCTACCTGCTCGTCAGACAACGCATAAGGAACGGCCCGATACATGAGAAACCCTAGTAGCAGTCTTACTTTGTGAAGATAAGGAAGGGAAGAAATATTCGAAGATATTCCCAGAATCGGTTGAGCTTGTGAAGATAAGCACAATCTTACTCAGAGATGGAAAGTCAGTCAACTTACTAAACAAGGAGCGAACTCCCATGTAGGGTAAAACTCCAGACGAGCAATATGCGGCCATCTAGGCAAGAATCCTTTCAAGTAAGGATACAAAATCATGCAGGCGACGATGCCCAATAAGGAAGAATCCTAAGCTTGGAAGGATTCCAAAGAGAGAAGAATTCCACAGGGAATGTAAATGCAAACTAATCACCTATATAAGAAGAGGACTCCTAAATACTAGAGGTATGCTTAAACCCATTCAGATACTTACACACTCGTTTCGCTTATCCTCCAGTTCATCAAGACTAACTTAGCCATCGGAGGGCCCTTGCCGCTTAGAGGCAGGGGTGCTCTGACAGTTTGTTTGTACTGCAAGATCGAGATCGCTCCATTTGAAGAGGATTTGATCTCATAAGAGCCAGGAAATAACTTCGCGAGTTTTTCCCCTCTTACAATAACAACCATGTTGTGTGATACTGTGGAAGACACAACTTTTCTAGCAAGCATAATCAATCTAGTATGAAAGTGAACAATAAAGATGAAGAACAAACAAAGAACAATCAAACCAAACACAGAAGAACACAAGAGATTTACGTGGTTCACTACATAGGTTGTGTAACTAATCCACGGGGGGAAAGGATGAATCAATCCACTATAATCAATACAGATTAGAATCTCCAATCTCCTCTCTGAATCCCTCAGTCTCTCTAGGTTTCTCTCACAAAATAGCTCTCATCTTTTTGTGTAAGTTATGTCTAACATTAAACCCTAAACTGTTGAAACAAAGATATATATATATATATATATATATATATATATATATATATATATATATATATATATATATATATATATATATATATATATATATATAGCAGCTTAAAGGCGCAACTGACCCAGTGGACCTCTTCATTAAATTGAAGCCACACACAACAAATCTCCATCTTGGCTTCAATCTGAACCATCCTGAAGACAACCTTGCTGTAGCCCCCCAAACTGCACTCCTTTAATGGGTATGAATGCTTCACCCTCAAGTCCTCGATCAACAATGAAGAACATGGAGCAAGTGTAAGCAACGCTCAAATTCTCCCTCGGAACCAGCTTTGTTAACATATCAGATGCATTCTCATCAGTGTGAATCTTAGACAAATTTAGGTCACTTGATGCTAACCACTCTTGAATCCTGATATACCGCACATCAATATACTTTGTCCTTGCGATGTATACCTGATTCTTCGCTAAGTGAACTGCACTCTGGCTGTCACAATGCAACAACACACTATCCTGCATAAAACCAAGCTTACTAACCAACCCCTTAAGCCAAACTGCTTCTTTCGCTGCCTCAGTCACTGCCATGTACTCTGCCTCTATAGTCGATAAAGCCAATGTATCCTAAAGAGTAGACTTCTAGCGGACGGGGCCTCCGAAAACATAAATACATACCCTGTCATCACCTACGAGAGTTGAGATTTCCAGCATAATTTGAATCCACATAGCCCACCATGTCTTCTGAAGCCTCTTTCTGATCAAACATTATCCCCAGATCACGAGTGCTCGCGAGATATCTAAAAATCCATTTAACTACATTCCAATGCTCATTTCCTGGGTTTGCCATATACCTCATAACCACACTGACTGCATGTGATATGTCTGGTCTCATACACACCATCAGATATGAGACATTCAACTGCATTCACATAGGGCACCTCCTCCATGCGCTTTACCTTATCCTCTAAACTAGGACTCATCTTGGCAGAAAGTTTGAAGTGCGCAGCAAGTGGAGTACTTACTTACGGACTCTTGCAAGTTGAACCTTTGCAACACTTTCTGCAAATAACCTTTCTGAGACAACTTCAACTGACCAACCCTTTTGTCATGGTGAATTTCAATTCCAAGAATCTTCTTGGCAGCTCCAAGATCTTTCATGTCAAATTCACTATTCAACATAGACTTCAATTTTCCAATTTCCTGCTTGCTGTTTACTGCTACCAGCATGTCATCAACCTACAAAGCAAGAAGAACATAAGAACCATTTGAAAGAACACGATAGTATATGCAATAGTCATACTCACAACACGTGTACCCATGTGACACCATGATCGAATCAAAGTGCTTGTACCACTGCCTGGGAGATTGCTTCAAGCCATATAATGATTTCTTCAACAAACACACATACTTCTCCTTTAGCAGGTTCCATGAAGCCTTCGGGCTGTTGCATGTAAATCTTCTCGTCTAAGTCTCCATGGAGGAAAGTAGTTTTAACATCAAACTGCTCTAACTCCTATCATGCATTGCGACCATTGCCAAAAGTACACGGATAGAAGTGTGCTTCACAACAGGTGAAAAAAAATCTCATTATAATCCACTCATTCCTTCCGTGAATAACTTTTAGCAACTAACCAAACCTTGTACTTTTCACCTTCTTTCTCTGACAACGCTTCCTTCTTTTGATACACCCACTTGCACCCAACAGCCTTCTTCCCCATAGGAAATTTCACCAATTCCCAAGTTTTGTTCTTGTAGAGTGACTCCATCTCTTTTTGACATTTTTACCAGCCATTTGTCGCTATCAATACTACTTATACAAAGAGAATGGATCTCCACTGCCAGCCACCAAAGCAAAACTAACCATGTTCTCAAAACCATACCGAACTGGAGGTTTGTGAACCCATTTTTCCCTTCCTTTCGAGATTGTGTAAGACTCATCTTGCTGCTGTTGTGGGTCATGATCAATATCACCTGTATCACTGCATGAACTAGGCTCTTCAAGCTCCACCTCGACTATGGATTTCTCCCTCGGACCCCCAAATTCTGTCTCATCATTCTGATTCAACATACACGCCTCATCAAACACAACGTCCCTACTGATCACCCTCTTTTGCGCCACAGGATCCCAGAGCCTATATCTTTTGACACCCTTTTCATACCCAAGAGAGATACACTCTCTGGACTTGGGATCAAGTTTCGACCTCTCCTTATTCGGGACATGAACATATGCTGGGCAACCCTGCATTCAACCATATACATCTGGCCCTCTCTGTCAAGGTTCTGTTCATCCTTTTTGCTACTCCATTCTGCTGTGGAGTCTTTTTACCTATGTCAAGTAATCTCATCTGAATCGCAGAAGGCCAATCACTCCTTTTTCCTGTACTCTATCCCATTATCAGTTCTGAAGTACTTTATGTTCTTCCTAGTTTGAGTTTTAACTTGTGCTTTCCAAGTTTTAGATGTAGCAAACGCATCAGGCTTGTGCTTCAAAAAATAAACCCATACCTTTCTGGAATAATCATTAATGAAACTGACAAAGTAATGAGCGCCACTGTGAGAAGATACAGTAACTGTACCCCCGACATCTGAATGAACATAATTGAGGACTTCCTCGCTTGTATGAACGTCAATCTTGAAACTGACTCTGTGTTGCTTCCCATACGCAGAAATCCATCTTGCACGCCTTGACCCCCTTCAACAAGTCACGCTTATAAAACTCCAACATACCAGGCTCACCCATATGACCAAGCCGCATATGCCAAAGTCTTGTGTCATTAGTGCTAGATTCTGTAGGTGTAGAGATAACAACTCCACCTACAACAGTGTCCCCAATCAGTTTGTACAAATTACCTACCTTCTGTCCCTTCATTAGCACCAAAGCTCCTCTGCTAATTTTCATTGCTTCACCTTGTGCTGTATACATAAACCTGGCTGAATCTAATGCTCCCAAAGAGATTAAATTCTTTCTAAGTTTAGGCACGTGTCTGACATTCCCCAAAATGCTCACAGCTCCATCAAACATCTTAATTTCACAGTATCGATTCTAATGGCTTTGAAGACTACATCCTTACCCATTAGAACCGTACCACCATTGCAGGACTTATAATTGTCAAACCACTTCTCATTAGGGGACATATGATAAGAGCAACCAATATCCAAAATCCATGACCTTGAAAGAAAATTGCTGCCTAAAGAAACGGATTTGTCCTCCGTAACATTAACGGATTCCACCTTCTTCTTCCCATTTTTCTTCGCTGCTGCAAGAAGATTTTTCAAATCCTCACATTGATTTTTGTAGTGCCCCATCTTGTGACAAAAGTGACACTCCACATCCTTCTTCGTGTTTGACTTTCCTCTCAATTGCGACCTTTTCCAATTTGAACCTCCCTTCCTTTTTGACTTGCTTCTACCTCGACACGACTGTGGCTTGGAAACGAAAAGACCTTGATATGCATCAACATTATCATCTCTCCTCATCTTTTCATGAGACAAAAGGGCACTGGTAACCTCATCGAGTTACAAAGTTTCCTTCCCATACATAACTATAGTCACCAGATGATCATATGAAGAGGGCAGCGATGCTGACAACAGGATAGCCTTATCCTCCTCATCAAGTGTTACTCCAAAACCCACTAGTTACAAGTTCAGATATTATAGGAATTTAAATGTTTTAATAAATTTGTACCTTCTTTCATCTACAATCCATTCAGCTGTTTCTTGACATACAGCTTATTGGCCAGATTTTGCCTCATGTACAAACCCTCGACCTTTTTCCAGACCGCCTCTGCCATCTCTGAGTCTAACATGTTGTGAATAACTTCATCACCTAGGTTTAGACGAATAGAACTAGCCACTTTAGCATCAAGATCATCCCAATCGTTGTCTTTCATCTCTGCAGGCTTCTTCGTCTTCCCTTCTAAAGCCTTTGAGACACCTTGTTGGATCATAATATCCTTCATACGCTGCTGCCACAAAGAGAAGTTATTCTTACTAGGGGTGTCCACAGATCGGATCCGGACGGATCGGATACGGATCCGATCCTATCCGCTCAGAGCGGATTATGGTTTTTAAGATCCGAAACCAAACCGAACATTCACGGATCGGGCGAATTTGATAGATTAAAGAGGATTATTGAGCGGATCAAGCGGATCCGATCCGATCCAATCCGGAACCGTCGGATAAGAAATTTTCGATCCGGAACCGAATCGAACATTCACGGATGGATCAACGGATGGTTCGGATTGGTCGGATTGGCAGATCGGATGATCCGCTGGACAGCCCTAATTCTTACTGGTGAACTTCTTCACCTCATACTTGGTATTCAACATCTTTAATGAAACCCTAGATTGAAACCCTAATGGGTACTCTGCTAGAAACCCTAACCAAGAGATCTGATACCACTTTGTTGTGTGATACCGCGGAAGACACAACTTTTCTACCAAGCACAATCAATCTAGTTTGAATGTGAACAATAAAGATAAAGAACACATGAAGAACAATCAAACCAAACAAACAAGAACACAAAATATTTACATAGTTCACTACATAGGCTATGTAGCTAATCCACAGGGGAAACAAACGAATCAATGTACTATAATGAATACGGATTACAATCTCCAATCTCCTCTCTCTGAATCTCTCAGTTTCTCTAGGTTTCTCTCACAAAACAGTTCTCAACTTTTTGTGTAAGTTATGTCTAACACTAAACCCTAGACTACTGAAACAAAGGTATATATTGAGCAACTTAAGGGCCAAACTGACCCAATGAGCCACTTCATTAAATTGAAGCCACACATAACAAACCACACCATGCATGCCTTAATCATCTTAGTTAATGATGCTTGCTGAGTTTAGCTATCAGTAGATTTGTAAGAATGTATCAGGCTTGCCCCTGAGAGTTATATTTTTCTTACGTTTGCAACTATAGCCAATTTGCTCTGCGTGTGTTTCTTTTTGTTATGTTTCAACCCGTTGGACCATGGAATGAGTCTTGGTGGAAAAATTAAGTTGTAATTCTATTATTGGAACATCTCTTTGTAAGATGTACTATCTATTCTCAGTAAAAATGTTGTTTTCTTTTCGTTCTTAGGGGCTTATAGTTCTTAGGGGCTTAAGATGGATAGGAGTTGGATGGAAATTCAGAATAAAAGACACCCATCGTACATTGAAGGAGTCAAAGAGTTTATCAAATTTGTGATTGATCATATGCCACCTGACAAACTCTCATTCGGTGTCCGTGCATAAAATGAAACAATTTCGGTAAGATGACTCCAAATGAAGTTGAAGAACATATGTATTCATAGGGGGGTAGTGGTGGGGTATAGTCGATAGGTCTATCATGGCGAAGAATTCGAACAAGAATACGATGACAGTGATATTCCTGCAGTCGAAGAGTAGCAGTACAAAGTCTTTTGTTTGTTTTTTGTTTTTTTTGTCAAGCATTTGTTTAAAATGTAATGCTTGAACATTATTGGAAGTTATGGTATTGCCACTCTCTATTTTAGAAGTTGTTATGATTTCTCATTCATGTTCATTTTATCCCTTATTTTGTGCTATGTTCCTCAAGTTGTTTCAAGATGATGTAATAATCGTAGTTCTGGCTGGTATTTTTTTTTACCTTATATTCAATGTTCGTTCAATTCTATATCATGCTTAATGGTTGGTTTATTCTTTTTTTTTTTTTTTGTCTTATAGTTACGCAAAGATGTCTACTAGAGGTAGAGAACGAGGAGGTCGTGGAATGACTCCTCAAGGTGTGACTACAACATCATTGCTTACCCCTGCTATGCAATCTACGCCAAATAATCCAAAGCACAACTCATCTGCTGCTCCACAAATATCTGAGTCTGTGCAAGCAAGTGAATCCTTAACTTCTGGTACATGTTCTCAGCATTTCTAATTTTTATTGCAGAGAATGTAATTTTCACTTTAATTTTTAGACAAGGCAGTTTCTTAGGAATCTATATTTCCATTTTTCAGAAGATGCACCTGTAACTAGAGGACATGGGAGAACTAAAGGTTTAGCTCTAGTTAAGGTTCGAGGGCGTAGAGAGAAGGTGAAGTTGGGATTTTCTAGGATGCTGGGACTAGAAAACGATGATGACTTGACTATGTACACCACAGAGTTAGGTGTTATTTTTCTGCAATTTGCACCTTTATGGGAAAAAAAAGCTAGGAGGCGGTGTCCCAAGATGCAAAGGAAATGCTTATTGCGCACATTCGAGTAAGTATCGGTAGATTCTGAAGAAATTTGGATAATTTGATGAAAAATATCTCACATAAGAAAGATAATGAGAATTATTTTACTTGACATCGAAATTGTTGTCTTTATATATGAATTTGACTCGATGAATTTTTGGGATAAACAGGAAAAATTTGATCTTCCTGAAACACCTTATGTAAACAAAGTTATATTGCGAGCTATGGGTAAACAATATTGTGATAGCCGCTCCCACCTCAAGAAGAAGTTTGAGAAAGGGATTGTCAATTGCCCTGAGCACATAGAGGAGGCTGATTGGACATATTTGTGTAACTTATGGCAAGACACCGTTTATGTGGTATGTAGTACTTATTCGCTAGTCACGATTCAAACTCTTACGATAAATTTTTACATGTGGCATGATTTTCTAAATCATATAGATATTGTGGTACTCCAAATTGGTTATGGAAAATGCAGGGAAAGAGTAACAAGTATAAGGCTAGTTGATCTAAGCCAAAGATTCACCATGTCGCTGGATCAAATGCTTTCTACAAAGTAAAAAATGAATGGTATGTCATATATAACTTCCTTACAGATTTCAATATTTGTTGAGTACAAAAAAAAATTGCATTTTTTTCATGAAACTAATTCACAAGAAAACGAAAAAGAAGATCGCGAATCATGACCTACCTGAGATTTGGAAAGAGACTCATTATAGCGAAAAGAGAAAATGTTGGACAAATGGTTCAGAAACCGTATATGTAAGTGAAAAACATCTCATAATGTATTTAGTTTTATCTTCTAGAAAAAGTTGTTTTAGCAAGTCAAGGCATGATTTACTCACAAATTACAGGACAAGTTAAAAGAGGTTAAGGATTAGTCGATGGAAAATGGATCTGTTCCTTTGACGGATGAGGAGCTCTCATGTGCTGTCTTAGAACCCAAACCAAGATACATATGTGGTTTAGGACATGGTCCCAAGCCTAGCTTAACAAAACCTGGCCAAACATCTCGAGCACAACTTAATTATAAGAGATGCTGATGAGGCTAGAGAAGTTGTTGCGGCAGCGGAGAGGAAGTGTGAGGAGGCTCTAGCGGAAGCAGCACAGACTCGTAAAAATATTGAGCAGCTAGCAGAAACCATGGCTAACATGCAATCCCAAATAAATCTATTGTTACAGCTAAATGGTCGCAACATGCCTTCCAATGATTCTAGAGTATCTATTCCTAGTTTTCTTACGCGGCTCGACCGTTTTTTTACTTTATTAGGCGACTGGGACCGTTTTTTTCTTATGCTTGCTTTCTGTTGGTTTATGAAGCTTCTACACTCACAATATTGTATAATCATCTGCTATCATGGGCTCTGCCCCTACTACTGCGTCTACCATGCTCTGCTACTATTATGGATCAATTGCTGTGATGATTTTTTGAAGTTTTCTCCACTGCTACTGCTGTTGAAATTATATTCTGCCTTGATCTTATGATCATTCGTTGTATTTGTTATGTTCTCTTCAATTACATTTGTATTTTGTTCACTTTGAACATTTTTTCTGGAGGTCGCCTAATTAGATACTTGATTAGGTGGGGACTACCTTTGGACATGGTACTTGCCAATTAATTTACCCTTAAACAAAGTTACTATTTGCTTATTGAGCCAAAATAATCCAGATAAAGATTTTCTAGCCAAAGTTGTAGCAATATACAAATGAAATGTTCTAGTGAAAAATGTTACTTGGATAATTTCTGAGATAATTTGATTACGACATATCCCTAGAATGGAAACATTATTGTCAATTAGTATAATGGCTAATTATAAGGTAACTTTCTATGGTCGAGAGAATTTAATTAACTCAGTCAATTCAGCATGTTAACTGATTTCCCACAGCAATATCACTTGATAGAGCAAATCCAAAGCTTCTATTTTTGAAAAAGTGAAGAAAAGAATGGTTTATCTTGGAGATGGCAGAGGTGATTTCTGCCCAAGTTTGAAGCTTGGAAAGGGAGATCATGTCATGCCAAGATAGGATCTTCTTTCATGGAAGCTGTTAGAAAACTATTTTATGTCTGAATTTGTAGTGAAGTTAAACCATACTAACATATAGATCTAAGGCTTGTATGATTCGCCCAATTACTATTGTATTGGATCACAAATATGGTTAAACTGCATTTCAAGCATGAAATGCAACAGCTGGCTGAAAAGATGGAAAAAGCCCTAGGAAAGAAAAAGGAAAAATTGGGTTTCTTCTCATCAATAAAATGAACCAATAAAAACTCACCCCCCAAAATGAACCAATAAACCCCCATCTTTTTCTTCTCTCATATTGTGAGATTTGCTTAGAAACAAGTAAAAATCGATTGTTTTCCTTCAGATCTTGTCCAGTCCTAACAAATTTGGACATAAAAGAAAAGGAGGAAATTGTAGAGTCATAGATAGTGGATATACAATTTGGGTAGTCATATAATGGAAACAAGTAGTTTGGGGAAGGTTGTCCCAGTCAAAAGGCAGGGGGACTATCTTACTATTTGAACTTGAAAAAAAAAAAATGGCTGTTATTGAAACCATGAACAGAGGGAGAAAAAATAATCAAAGCTTTATGGTTGTATGGGAATGGAATGCACATGTGAACTTGTGGATCTTGCTTATATGCTGCTATTGCATTTCTATACTGCTACTAGTTTGCATTTGTGTATATATGCTGCTACTGCATTTCTATGCTTTTGGTGTTTTCCAATACTGGTGCTTTTTTTTAATGATGATGTGCTATTGCCTGGAATCCGAAATTGTTTTCTTGGGGGATAATGTAGACCCCATGCTCTTGGTGTTTTCCTAAACTGTTGCTCACTAATGATGATGCTACCTAGAACCCAAAATGGATCTAGGGGGATCTTGTTGATCAGTGGGCTTCTCCTCTATGTTACATGTTTTAGCGCTTGTGGCTTTGTTCTCTTGGTTGATATCTTATAAAATTTTTCTGGGTTAAGTGTGGCATATACTGGTAACTTGTAATGCATATTAATTGGGTATTATTTGCTGCCAATTGTCATCATTTGTGGGAGTGTGTTGTGTTTTAAGGATAATAAATCTCAATCTACTATACTGGAGTTTGTAGAATTTGTGAAACATTTTATGCAGATTGCTCAATAAACGATGGTGATCTTTTGGAGGATGAAGATGCAATGGAGTACAAGATGGGTGAATATTGTTGATTTGAGCTCAAAGTCACTTTTTAGGGACTCCTAGATGAAAGGAGAAGAATATTGGAAGGACGTCTTTAGTTTTTGGGACTTCTACATGGAAGGAGGAGGACGTTAGAATGATGTCTTTACCTTTAGTACTTAATACTAGTACACAAGTTAGTCCTTCGTTGTGGTTTTTGTATAGATACTTGATACATGGTATTATGTTCTCAGGATTGAAGTACCATGTTTTGACATTTATAAAATGGTTAAATGTTCTTGTTATTGCCTTTGAGACAGATGAATTGCTATTTGAAATATATATAGTGTATGATATATAGGAAACAAAAAGAGGACATTTAGCAAGGGTTTTTTTCATCGCTAAAGAGTTATTTTGTGGGGTTCCTCGCGAAAAGAAAACTGATTTTTTTATTTGCGAGGATAATTTTCCTAGCAAAATAATTTTATTGTTCGGTGACAACATTTGTTTCCACACCAAAAAGTCATTTTTTTGCAAGGGAATTTGTTTTCTTGCTACTAAGTGTACCCTTTTGTGAGGAAATGTTTTGTCCCTAAACATGTATATTTGGCAAGGGAATTTGGGTGTTGCTTTTGAGTGCGTCATTTTGCGAGGAAATAATTTGTTACTAAACATGTATATTTGGCAAGGAAATTTGGGTTGTTGCTATTGAGTGCACCAGTTTGCAAGGAAAATGTCGAATTGCCAAACGTATGAATTTCCTCGCAAATGATTTTCCTCGCAAAAGGTTCACCTTTTTGTGAGGAAAGTACTTTATCGCCAAACGTTTGAATTTCCTCGCCAACGCATTTCCTCGCAAAAGGATTCACTCATTAGCAACAAGTGAAATTTCCTCGCAAAAAGTTGCAGATGATGACTAAATGGACCTGAGGATTCAGCAACTCCAGCTTTGAGTTGTTTGCAGTGACTGCAAGTATTGATTTTCTTGGTTTCAGCTGGTTGTTTTGGACTTTCCTCATTGTATGCTTTCCAGTTTTCCTCTTTAGGAGCTTGGTCTTAGGTTGGCCCCTTGCCAATTCTATTTCCTGTATAGTTTTCGTTCTCTGTCTTTTAGGTCTTTGGGGCATATGATTGTCGGTCTCTAGGGTGCCAACCTAGTTGGGATGCTAGTGGCCGTTGTGATGCCGTTTTTCCTTAGTCCTTTTAATCTTTGTATATTTTCTCCAAAGATTAATAAAATTCTTTGCCGATCAAAAAAAAAAAAGAAATTTCCTTGCAAAAGAAAAGAACTTCCTTGCAAAAAAAGAAAAAGAAATCTTTTAACAAGGAAACAAAATTTCTGGACGCAAAAAACAATCGGAGACTACCCATTTGCAAGGAACAGGCGACAAATGAGAATTTCTTGCAAAAACCTTTTGCGAGGAAATTTTGGCATTTAGCTAGGAATGTATTTCCCGCAAAAATCCTGATTTCTTGTAGTCAATAGAGCAAACGCTTATTAGCTTGTTGTGACCTTAAGTTAATATCCCAACTAGGTTGGCATCCTAACCTTACGACAATCATATGCCACACGACCCTAACAGTTGATAAGCAATCAACTTGCAAAATAACAAAAAAATAGAGTGCCATGAACAAGGCACCAGAGTTCGAACAAATTAAGTATAACATTGAAATGCCTCCAACAGAGCCTCTGATCAAGCATGAAAAACTATAAAATGATCATTGTCAGCACCTACCTTGAGAATCTGGTAGCTTCCTTTTAAATTTTCCTCTTCAATTTGAATTTCAATTTCCACAAGAAAAGCCGCAAGCATGCATAGCAGGAAGATGATAATCACATATCCGGTCAATCATTGAAGAAGTTTTACCTTGAAAAACACCGGATCACACTAAGTGATAAAAGCAGCTCCCATCCATGGATATCTTCAAGTTGTGTTTCAATCTTGAACAATACTAGAAACTTACGAATCTTTTGCCATTTTTTCAACTTTTTGTGTCTTTAGTTGGAGCGAAATGTAAGTGTGTTTGAGGACAAGTTGATATATAATATTCACTGCGATATATAGAATGCAGTCACTTGTCTTCCTTTTGGGTATTAGTTTCTTCACCGCTTAAGATCGATGATATCCATTGTTTTTATCTCTAGGGATTCAAAGGAGGTGTGGATCCATAGTCGGAAGTTTATTTTTGTTTCATTTCTTTCTTTTTGGTTTTATTTTTCCTTTGCATGTCTTCTGTCCTCCATATATATATATTGTACATTTTTTTTGAATAGGGTAGAAAAGTTTGTTTACTGCAGATAAGAAGTGGGGAGTGTGATTTTGGGTGGCGGTGACTTGGGAAGGAGAGGAGAGGAGAGGAGAGGAGAGGTGGTTTTGGACTGCGTGGGGAATGGAGAGAATGGTGAAGAAGAGGAAAATACAGAAAAGAACTAGGGGAGTAAAGTGGACTTCGGTTTAGAAGCAAAAAAAAAAAAGATTTGATATTGCCGAAGTTACCTAGTAGGAGATCGCAAGATAACAAATTCTCTCTCTCTCTCTCTCTCTCTCTCTCTCTCTCTCTCTCTCTCTTTGTTTTGCACGACAAAAGAAGATTTAAGTCGATGAAGTTTGAGATTGTTACCAAAGGAATGTTTATTGTTCGAGTAGAAAGATATAAAAATTGTGGTTTAATGCGTTAAAAATGTGAAAACGTTTGTTTTTTCTTGCTTCTGTTTTAGGTGGATTTGGGGGGGGAGGGGGAGAGGAAAAGGGGAAGGAGTGAGGGCTAAGCGAGATTGAGACAGCATCTAGTTTATCATTTGTACAACTTTGGATTTCGTCAGACGGTAAATTTGGAACTTTCAGTTTATGTTCTGCTAAAAAATCATGCTTTAACCATCCAAAAGACAAACGACAGACTAATTTCTCCAAACACGGTGAGACGTAATCAGCGTAATTTACCCGGTGAATGTATATAACTATATATGCTTGCGCTTGTTTTTGTGTGTGCTTGCGCTCGTTTTTGTTTGGGGATTGTCGTTCGAATTTCGCTTAAATTGATGATCTAGTAGTCGCTTCTCGGTATATCTTTGACGCGCATGGAAAACATGTTGTGGTTGTTGAATTTGGATGTGCTTCCCCCTGTTATTCATACCTTCTTTTTGGATAATGTTGCTCGTACCTTCTCATCATTCTTTCTCTGAACTTCTACATATCATAGTGTTAACTGATCGTGTCGTTTCCGTATCAAAAATAATTTATAAAACGAAACAATTACTACTACTCTAACGAATAGTGGTAAATATTCCGAGTATCGCTCCTCAGGGATTAAAAGGCTAAGTTGCAAATTTTCAATTGATTTCTAAATTAATTCAATAAGAAGAAGATGATTTGGTTTCCTAAAATTATGAAAACTAAATTAGACTTAAGCAATTAAAAAGTAAAAAGATTCGATGAGAGAAAAGTCTAGGGTTTGAATCCACTCGACCCTTTGTAACCTAGATTTATTACGATTGAGGATTTCTTATTCGGATTTACCGGATACCGATAGGGTTCGCAGGCCCATGCGATATCTACTAAAAATATTCGTGTATCATCAAGCGGCATAGATTATCTCCGCCTAGCACGAATCGTCTTACTAGTACGATCCGTCTCTATGGCACGAACCGTCTAATAGCACGACGCGTCTTACGATAGTATAATCTATCACAGTTAATTACCACGAATTCAATTAAAACCGTTGTGTGAAAAGTATTTGAAACCGCGCATGACAAATACACAATTTAATGGGAAAAGTTAAAACCAATTTCATAAAACTGAAATCATCTAATTCACACAACCAAATTCGAATAATTAAATCCAGCAAAAGTAATAAAAACTACGTTACTCGGAGTACAAGCTTCATCTACGCCCTAGAGTAAGAATTTAGCCGGACATCGGAATCGTTGAACTGGGCTGCCGTGCTCTCTGTTGTGCGTGATGTATGATCCCCCCCGGTCTCCAGCCCACTGCCTTCTTTTTATACTAATATACGCCGCACTGTGTCTTGTTTTCCAAGTCTATTGCTGTCCGTGGTGGGTTCTTCCCCCCGTAGAGCCCTAGCCGACTCCTTTGGTTATAATAAAATTAGGCTGCCGACAATTTCATTAGGATGCCCATTAACCCCTGGTCCACTGTTGGTCTAATTAAATTCTTTCACAATTGCTTAGCCCATCAATACATGCATATGTTATAATGCCTCCCACCAATTTGTCAACCACGTGTACTGTAAGGAGTATAGTAATAAGGTCCAATTTCATGCCATGTTTGATCCACGGGCTTTACTTGATTTTATTTGACCACGGGCTTTGCTTCGACGCAGAGTTAAATTGGACTTCGCTTTTATTTTATTTTATCAAGGTCTCTGAATATCTGCAAAAACACACAAACAAAACATTAAACTCCAAATAACAAAATAAATGGACTTAACAAGGATAAATTAGGGGGCGCCAATGTAAACATGAATGCGCCTATCACACCCCCCAACTTACACTTTGCTAGTCCCTAGCAAAACAAAATAAATGCAACTAATGAAATTAAACAAAAATGGATAGGTCTTTTAAACCCCCGGGCGGCCCCGGTAGGACGAGTGAAGTCTCGTGAGGGTTTTCAGCAGTGATCACCCACAAAACACACAAAGAATTGGATACTCAAATGCGACTCAAACTCAACCGACAACATCTCAAAGCACTGCAGCGACTGCCATGCAAGTCAAGGACAAGATGCTTTATTCATGCAAAGATTTAAACAAGTGAATTCTCATATCCAACCTAGCACAAAAATTAGCCTTCTCACCTACCATCGGATAGAGAATTATCACATAGCATGCGTGTAAGTGAGAACCACACATAGAAATTCACTAACCCCGAAAACAGTTCACACAATATCAATAGCCCGGTGTGTCTCTAAAAACTCACCCCTTCCCCTAACGTTTAATCTCTATTGTTCACTTCTTCTTTTTTTTTTAAACTTTTTTTCTTGTCACTTTTCTTCTCTTTTTTTTCTTGTGGTCGTGCAATGCCTGGGTCTGTCGGGCTTTCTAGTTGACCCATGTAACGAGCTTTAGGTCGGTCATCCCCATGCCTTATGGCCTTAGGGTACCAGGTTTTGAAAGACCCCTCAGACTTAATTGCTCGAGTCAAAAAGGCTTTAGGGAGGGACCCAAACTAACCACATTCAACCAATGCCTTCACAAGGTCTATCCATCTTTTGACGCGAACAACACGGTAGGAGCAAACCCCGATTGCCCGGTTATTCAATGAACGCCCGGATAAACATTAATAAAATAGCGCACAATTTTTTTCAATGGGAAAAGGGTTCCAATTAATCCACAGACAAGTCAAATCACACCGAAATATCAATGACGTGTGAACCAAATTCGAAGCCAGTGAATGCTCAAGTGGGACAGTGTTTGTGCAACAGCATGAATTCAAGTGATCAAAGCGCTATCCAACTATAGATGATACGGGCTAACCAAGTGCTTTCTATCAACATCTCATTCACAAGCTTAAATCGATTCATGAACTTGTATCAAGACGTCAACTCACATAATAATCATCGCAATACTAATCAGCAGCCATCAATCAAGAGTAAGTGTACTCAAGCATCCAAATTCCTTGGTTCATTTCTTTTTTATTTTTTTGAATTTTTTTTAATTTTTTAGACTCTAAAAAGCATAAAAATAAAATGATCCCTCCCCCCAACTTAAACCGTTCAATGTCCTCATTGAAAGCATGAACTAAAAGATAGGACGAGCAAGTAAAAGAGAGGAAAGGTATCACCTTGGTAGAGGAGAACAAATAGCAGGATAAAAGATAGCGAGAGGGAGACCCCCCAACTTGAAGCGTAGTACCTGCAATTGTTAGCCTCCACGACAAAAAGAAAACAAAAACGAGCAAAAAGAAAAAGAAAAGGAAAGAAAAAAAAAAACGACAATATAAAAATAATAAAATAAAACAAAATACACTATGCTCACATGAATATTGAGTGTCTATCAGACCATGAAGAGTTATTAGTATGAACATGTTTCCCCAATCCAAGCTCTTAGTCAAGAATTGAACTCGACCGTGCCACAAAATCAAATATTTAGAGTACTGCGATTGCCTTAATCGCTTGTGAAATTTTAACTCCACCATATATGCTAGTCGAACGAAATTGATTTTCATATTGTTGACAATGTCCACTAAGCATGGATGGTAAGTCAAGTCAAAATCATCAACACCGAGAAAATCAATTACTTCGATTCTATTAAAGTCTTGTATTGGTGGAGACTCAATAAAAGGATTGGTATCATCTAAAGCTGAGAGTATTTGATTAACATGTTCAAGTGGACTTTCAACACTATTGGGCAAGAACTCCTCAAGAGTTTTTATATCAAGAAGGGCATCATCGCAAGTAAATTCTTCTGAGGAGAACATTGGACATAAAGATTATCGTTCCAGTCTAGCTCCAAGACTTGTTCCGATTCAAAACCAACACCTTCATTAACAACAAGTGGCTCTATTTGGTCTTCTACCCTAGCATGAGAATTGACATCTTCAAACTTCATACTGCAAATCCAAAATTGCGACTCTTTAGCAAATTGATCATAATAATACCAACCCTTCTCAGTAGTTTTATCCAAAAATTCGCCATGGCACATCATGTCCACTAATTGACGTGTTTCACTATTTAAGCCCTCATAAAAATATTCTATAATGCGCCAAAGTTCAAAACCATGATTTGGGAAATAGAGTAGCAAATCTTTGTATCGTTCCCAAGATTGCAAATAAGATTCTTCTTCAGTCTGTGCAAAATTTACGATTTCTTGTTTCCGAAGAACAATCTCATGCGCTGGGGAAAAATCCTCCAAAAATCTCTTTTTCACCTCTTGCCATGTTCGTATGCATGTTAAATTTAAAGAGAAAAACCAACCTGTAGCCTTGTAATGCAAAGATCTCTCAAAAAATTTAATCTTAACTGCTTCAATTTTTAGGTTGGATAAAGTGGCACAAACCTCCTCAAATTTTTGGATATGCAAATATGGGTTATCACATGAAAAGCCATGAAATTTGGGAAGCAATTGTATCTCTTCAGGTCTCAACTCAATGTTCCAAGAATAATCTCTAAAATAAGCCATAGTATTTTTTTTTTTGTTTTTTTTTCAAATTAACAAAAAAAAAAGAAAAAGGAAAAAGAAAACTCTTAATGCAAACTACTCTACCAAAACAAGGTAAAAAGAATATAATGATAATAACTCACAGGGTTATAAAAAATTGAAGATCGGAATGATGGGGCATTTGGATGGTAACTATGCTGCTTGTCTCTCGCCTCCATGCCTGTAACCTCTCACTCCCTGTATCTAGAGAAAACAATGCTAAAAGAGAAAGAGCAATTAAACAAGTATGAGAAAGAAAAGAAAATACCTAAACTAGGAATTAAAATAAAAATCAACTGGAACAATGCAACCGTGCTTGTAATCCCCGGCAACGGCGCCAAAATTTGATCGTGTCGTTTCCGTATCAAAAATAATTTATAAAACGAAACAATTACTACTACTCTAACGAATAGTGGTAAATATTCCGAGTATCGCTCCTCAGGGATTAAAAGGCTAAGTTGCAAATTTTCAATTGATTTCTAAATTAATTCAATAAGAAGATGATTTGGTTTCCTAAAATTATGAAAACTAAATTAGACTTAAGCAATTAAAAAGTAAAAAGATTGGATGAGAGAAAAGTCTAGGGTTCGAATCCACTCGACCCTTTGTAACCTAGATTTATTACGATTGAGGATTTCTTATTCGGATTTACCGGATACCGATAGGGTTCGCGGGCCCATGCGATATCTACTAAAAATATTCGTGTATCATCAAGCGGCATAGATTATCTCCGCCTAGCACGAATCGTCTTACTAGTACGATCCGTCTCTATGGCACGGACCGTCTAATAGCACGACGCGTCTTACGATAGTATAATCTATCACAGTCAATTACCACGAATTCAATTAAAACCGTTGTGTGAAAAGTATTTGAAACCGCGCATGACAAATACAAAATTTAATGGGAAAAGTTAAAACCAATTTCATAAAACTGAAATCATCTAATTCACACAACTAAATTCGAATAATTAAATCCAGCAAAAGTAATAAAAACTACGTTACTCGGAGTACAAGCTTCATCTACGCCCTAGAATAAAAATTTAGCCGGACATCGGAATCGTTGAACTGGGCTGCCGTGCTCTCTGTTGTGCGTGATGTATGATCCCCCCCCCCCCCCCCCCCCCCCCGGTCTCCAGCCCACTGCCTTCTTTTTATACTAATATACGCCGCACTGTGTCTTGTTTTCCAAGTCTATTGCTGTCCGTGGTGGGTCCCTCCCCCCCCCCCCCGTAGAGCCCTAGCCGACTCCTTTGGTTATAATAAAATTAGGCTGCCGACAATTTCATTAGGAAGCCCATTAACCCCTGGTCCACTGTTGGTCTAATTAAATTCTTTCACAATTGCTTAGCCCATCAATACATGCATATGTTATAATGCCTCCCACCAATTTGTCAACCACGTGTACTGTAAGGAGTATAGTAATAAGGTCCAATTCCATGCCATGTTTGATCCACGGGCTTTACTTGATTTTATTTGACCACGGGCTTTGCTTCGATGCAGATTTAAATTGGACTTCGCTTTTATTTTATTTTATCAAGGTCTCTGAATATCTGCAAAAACACACAAACAAAACATTGAACTCCAAATAACAAAATAAATGGACTTAACAAGGATAAATTAGGGGGCGCCAATGTAAACATGAATGCGCCTATCATTAACTTAGACCAACGAGAGGGGCCTTGAACAGGAATCATCGTGTGTGTATACGTATACATGCACGTACGTGGCTCAGTCGTTGAAAACTTAGATTTGGTTGGACAAGGCTAAGGCCATCTCTAGTGCACTACCTAAAAAATGCTCTCTAAAGTGTACACCTAAGCACATGTGGGACCCTATTTTGTTTGCTAAGAACTTAGTTAGCTAGCTAAAAAGAAATTCACTTTAATCGGGCTTCCTAAAAATGCTCCCTAAAGTGTATGTGGGACCCATTTAAGTGGGCCTCTATAACCAAAAAAATAATAACAGATTTGATGTTATAAATGCCAGCAACTTTCTCTCTCCTCTTTCTCTCTATCTCTCTCCTCTTTCTCTCTCCTTAAGTCCCTCCCCAAATTTAGGTAGTCACTTAGGGCACTTTAGGTAGTGAGGGGTGCCACCTAGGATTTTAGGGAGCCAACTTTTGTGCACTAGAGACCATTTTTTGATGTTTTTCTTAGCTAACTAGTTAGGGCACTTTAGGTAGTGATTTTAGGTAGTGCACTAGAGATGCCCTAAGGTTCCCGTCCTCATAGCCACTCGTTGGAGCTAACATGCTATTAACACCACTCACACGTGGTGGGATCTTAGTTTCGGTCCCGATATAGATGCGATAGGATCTCTTACAAATAATGGTATATTGAAACGGGACAATATAAGATGATGGGATACCATACCTGCACTACCATTAAGTACGAAAAAAAGATGCTTGTTAACTTAGGATTCCTAAGTGGTCCCCCCACCCCCCACCCTCCTTCCCTCCCACCCACCCACATGCGTCGCATCGTGTATATAATGTTTTGGTTGGTGTGTTGAAATTTCTGTTTTTATTTGTCTTTTCCAAAATTGCAACTTTTAAGGAAAATCCTTTCACACTAGTTTTTACTTTTTTGTGCAAGGTGCATTTACAATTTTACCCTTCCAACCCAAATGTCGAAAAAAATCGCTCATGAAAGGTCAATCACGTAAATTTATATATTAAGAAGACAAAAAATGAAGTGTGGTTATAGAAAAAGGGGACCCTTGTTCAAAACCATAATCGTTTTTTCTCTTTTATCTTTGCAAAAAGCTTCAATTTTCTTGAATCCCGTAATTTTTCTTGAGCTAAACACGTGTTCAAATCCCGTATTTTCCTCCAAAATGTCAGTATCGCTTTTATCTTCACCTCACGCACAAAACGTTTGTACCAGTGTGCATCTTCTCGTCACATTCTAAACGTGTCGGTGGTTTTAAACGTATCATGCATAAAGCTTGAAAATACATAAACTTCTCTTTTCGATTAGTCTCTTTAATTACAAGGACGGCTCTAGGATTTTGAACCACTGATGACAATTATTTATAGTGCTGCTACGAAAAGTTATGTGTAAAAAATTAAGATATAACTCGACGAGATATATTATATGCTACTCCTTCCGTCCAAAAAAGTTTGGTCTGCTTACAAATTTTCAAATTTTATGTACAATACACATTGTTACCCAAAAATTGTAACTTTTCAAGTTTGTCTTTCATTAGTTGACTCTAATAAAATATAGAAATTAATCAAGTTTTGAATTTAAATTGTTTTCCGTAAAGTGGAAAATCTTGCCGCCAATGTAATCAGAGACCTTTTTCAAAATTTTAAAACGCACTTTAAACTTAAAAATTTTCAAATATTTTCCTTTTGGTCTCATTGTTTTGATTTTTAAAAGCATCTCAAGGGTAGAAATGGAATTTACCAACTTTCATTTGTTGAAAATTTTAAATTGGTACTATATTTTGAGACGGCAAAAAAAAAAAGGTAAGCTAAACTTTTTGGGATAGAGGGAGTAGATTTTTTTTAATATATAGGTTTTATCATTACACAAAGCTACTCTATTTTAACCCTTTGTGTCTTACGATGTCCAATGACGAGCCTTCGTATATTGAAAGTGTTGAATTTGGATTCATTATCAACACAACTAAACATATTCTTCTCGAGAAATCGAGGCCTAAAATAAATATAATCAAGACGTGGAAGTAAAAATCAATTAAATACTTTATTTTAATTTGAGTATTGTATTAAATTGTTGATCAAATAACTGACTTGGTAACATGCCACGTTGACATGTTATGGAGTACTCAATGCTTCATCTGATTACTTATTGCGCTTGTGCCTTAGCCAACAACGTGAGAGCGAGAAAGGAGAGAGAAGGTTGTGTTCCTTTATTTAATTAATAGTTTGAGATTCTCAAATTGTTGGGTTGAACTTATTTTGTTTTGTTAGGCTATATTGTTAAGTTGTCCAAATTTAACTGGAGTTTCATTTATTTTGACTTGTTATTGGGTGTTCCACTAACAAAAAACAATTTTTTCCAAAAACCAAACTTTCATAATACATTACATAAAAAATCGTGAAAAGCCAATTTACTCTAATAACTATCTTATTGTAATACCCCCTCTTGGCTCTTGTTTTTCATTTTTTTAGACTATTGTTAATGGGTTCATGTTAGTCACCCGATTTTTCGGATTCTTGTTTGTGATCATGAATCAAAAGAATATTGAACAAATGGATCAAAACTAGGGCTCCTTTATACTATATTGTGGCCCGTGGCCGAGTTGACTAAACCTTCTTTTGCTGAAACACTCTGTAAAGATGCTCTACTATATATGCAATTATTGTAGTATTCGATCGGGTTGAAAATCCACTTATAATTGGAAGTTTGTTAGGGGAATTTGCTTCTATTTAATGTATCAGTCCAATGAGCATTCAAGAACATTGTAGTTGGGGAATTTGCTTTTGTTTTGTGCATGGTTTGCCTTTACTATTCGAATGCGAGAATTTCATTCTTTTTCTTTAACTTTTCAAAATCTTTAGAATTCTCGAACTTTTTGTGAACACTCCAAAGTGATTTTGAAAAGATAGTAGTCAAAATTTACAAAATGAATAGTTTCCCGTAATCACCGACTATGTGATGTGATTGGTAATCAACATGGTTTACTTGACGATTCGAGCCATTCATTTTGTAGGTCTCATTAAAATCATATGGATCGAGTACGTATTTCTAAACGAAACATAATTGAGAAATGGAAGGTCAACGCATGCGTGACGGTCTATTAGTCTTATAATCCACACAAATCTCTTACCTCAACTTATTTTTTTTGTAGGTGAATGAAAACATCGAGTTTTGTAAAATGAACGGTTCGGATATGTGGTGGATTTTAAGTAACATGCTAAAGGGTTGGGTTAGTCTGATTGGCTAGTGGATTAGCTCCTCGCACAATTGATCAAGGTTTGATTTTGGGGAGTTAGGCCGTAAAAAAATTAAATTCTTGCCGAATCCCCTAGTCCCGGTACGGTACAAGTGGCCTATCTTTCACCGGACTAGAAAGGAGAATAGTCAAGATACTGGTAAGTTGACACGAACACGCTGACAGTGGGAAAAAACAAAAGGAAGAAGAGGGAACATTAACAAGAACCAATGTTCCGGCGCCACTCTTATTTCCACTAGGCATCGTATCAAATTGAAGAGAGAGTTCATATGAGCATGAAATTCGAGGTGCCTTCTAAAAAGTTGATAGTTGTTGGGAATATTGGAATCAAATTTCTACGGTTGAATAAATTTGGAGTATTTCTCCATTCTGGGTCCCATTTTTGGCTTTGCAATAACGTGGTGCTTGTCCGTGTCCACCACCTCAAGTACTCCTTTTTGCAATTTCGATCAACTCGTTTCCTGCTCTTCCTCTCCTTTTTCAAATGAAAATGCAGTAATTAATATTCCTTTAGGTGAAATTCTCCTTTCCACCCGTCCAATTCCTCCCCTCCAACCTTTTCCGCAACGGATCCCGTAATGTGCTAATGCATTATCAAAAAAGTGTGGTATATCTTGGTGAGCTTTACGCAAATCACATCGCCGTGATATGAATCGAGTTCGTAGAGTTTTCCGAACACTACATGTGTACAAAAGTTGAAGTTGTTTGAAAATTGATAACGAAGTGATTATCATGATAAATTTGTCTTACAATTCATTTTCTAAAATTACGCAACCATCCACTTTTGTATAACAAATATTGGTAAACCAAGAATCTAATTATATCTTATCAATTTAATTGTTTCTCCTCATTGATCTACTCAACAATTCATGTGAATTAAATGATTTACTCCCCTCATCTCAGAATGATAGTTCCCTTCAAAAAGATTTGCAAATTTTCAATCAAAAAATAAAATATTTCCTTAATTGGTTTTTTATAGTTTTTCGTTGCACCAAAGTAAAGATCTCGATTAGTTCTTTAATTTGGTGTGAAAAATCTCAAAAAATTATGAACAAAATACGTCATTTTTTAATCTAAAAAGTGCACGGCTATTTTTGTGGAAAACTATCATTTTTGAACGGAGAGAGTATATTATCGTGACATAACTGGTGGTCATTGATGCGCACTATACCCGATAATGCATAGGCCTACCATGCATAGAAAGTGATTTTCTTTCTTGAACGAAAGTTGTAGGAGAGAGAGGCCGGGGGGGAGATGATAGCCACTGAAATAAAAAGAAAAAATTTGGGTGGTTTTGCTGAAAGGTGGCAGATTGGGGCGGGATATTATTATTAGGTAATAGATGGATGAGAGCATATTAATTAAAATATTACTATATGGTCGGCAGCAGCCATCAAATATTACTTGGTGGTTTTCAGTTGTTAACCTTATCATTAATAAGTCAGTTCCTGATTTAAGTCAGTAATTGAAACAATGTTTTAATTGTTAACCTTCTACCAGTGAAACCCGTGTGGTTGCAAGTGGTGGCTAGCTCATGTGGTAGAACTCTTGGATGTCCCACACTGCGTATCGGGATCGAGTCTCATTCCCTCCTCCCCCATGTAGTAATAGATTAGGAATGACGAACAACAAAAAAAAAAATCCTGTGTGGTTAAAAAATTGTTTGAACTATATCTATAATTCTTAATAATGATCTATTTTTTTTGTTAGTGAACCTTTTCATTAGTTTTTTCGTGAAGTGATAAAATAACAACATTCATAGAAGTTAGAGAAACTAAAAATTGTAAAAAAATATTGATCAAAATTTATAAAAAAAATTCAGAAGAGGAAAAAAGTAAAGACAATAAAACCATCATTTTTAAATTTTCTTTTTCCATTTTAGTAGTAATTTTTTTGAAAAATATTTGGTCATAATTTTTTTTAAAAAAACTTTTGCTCACAGTCGCCTATCGTTGGTGATGGCCACTGACGGTTGAAAGGTTAGACTTGGCCGTTGGATATTTATGTGGTCCTAGATGGACGGAAGCCATATAAAGGTCGGCAGCAGTTATTCATTATTTCTATTGGAGTACTGGGTCAGAGAGGGTTTAGTGTTTTATCCCAGCTCACATGAACGCCTCTATATATAGGTACCGACCTTGGTGCACCGACCACGTACTGACGGCGTTGGGGATACCGTTGTGGGTCCCAAACGATCGATCCAAGCCGTTCATCCTTCTCAAAATCAAATTCCGAATGGGCTCTCGCGGGAATCGAGGTAATCGGACGGCTGTATGATCTTGTTCCAAAATCATGCCCATTTCATTCAAAAATTTGGAATGAAATGGGGGTGATTTTGGATTGAGCTCATACAACCATGTGATTGCCTCCATTCTTGCGCTGGCCCACTCAGAATTTGATTTTGAGAATGATGAACGGCTCGGATCGAACGGTTGGGACACACAACGGCGTCCCCGATGCCGTCGGTACGTGGTCAGTGCACCACGGTCAGTCTCACATAATCTTTTCCTAGTTCTCGCTCTACACTTGCCCTCTCAATTCTCTAGGTCTTACGAAATTTAGTAGTTTTGAATATTTTTGAAAATACTTTGGCCCTGTTCGTTTTCCAGTTTAATTTTAGTTTTGATGATATTATCATTTCCCTCATTTCTCTCTTTATCTCTTTCCACTCATTACACCTTATGACATCATTATCATTTCTCTCTCTATCTCTTTCCACTCATTACATCTTATGACATCATCAAAACTAAACTAAACTATCTAACCAAACACAGCCTTTCTCGTTCATGCTCTCACTTTTGCTCATGTTTACCCACTCCCATTATTTTTCTTATGTTTTTCCCCTACTAGTAGAGCTATTATTGCTGAAAGGGATTATTACCTCTAAGTCTAGAAAATAGATGTCTAATTACCACTAAGGTAAGTTATTTTTTTTAATTACCACTAAGGTTAGTCACTTTTTTTTTTGGAGTTTAGGTTTAGGCTGCACTTTCCTATTATAGAGCTTTAGTGGTTTATGCACTTTCATAAAGTACCCTAGAATTTTAGGCACTTTTATAGGGTACCCTAGTCGTAGGGTACCCTAGAGTTTAGGTTTAGGGTGCACTTTCCTATTATAGGGTTTTAGTGGTCTAGGCACTTTCATAGAGTACCCTAGGATTTTAGACACTTTCATAGGGTACCCTAGTTGTAAGGTAGCCTAGTCATAGGGATATCCTAGAGTTTAGGTTTAGGATGCACTTTCCTATTATATGGTTTTAGTGGTTTAGGCACTTTCATAGAGTACCCTAGGATTTCAGACACTTTCATAGGGCACCCTAGTCGTAGGGTACCTAGGGTAATTATGGTAGCGCTTTGACCTAATGGGAATTTTTCAGAGTTTGTTAGACCTGATGGTAATTATGGGATCCAAGGGTGACTTGATGGTAAATGTCCCAAAATCCCGTGTTCTCTTACCGCCTCCCTGCATTAATGGAATCAGGCCCAGTTTTCCAAAAGATTTTAGCACTCAGGTGCTAAAAGCATGATATTTTAAATCAAAAAACGAATGGTTCCGTGTATTGTTTTTCGATTTTTTTTGTATCAAATTAAAGTACACGAGGAGTACTTCAATTTGGTGCGAAAAAAATCAAAAAATGATACACGGAACCACTTTATTTTTTTATTTAAAATATCATGATTTTAGCACCTGGGTGCTAAAATCCTTTGAAAAACTGGGCCTCAGTCTTTCAGAATCACCTCCTCGGCTAAATATGTTGTAATAATCCGAAATTTTGTAAATAAAAAATTTCGATGTATTAAAGCGGTTTTATTTTTAAATAATTATAGTTTATAATTTGGTTTGGTTAGATTAAACGAATTAGATTTAACCTGTTTAATTATACTTTTCGCGCCGTAAATAAACGCGTACACACCGGGTATTTCACCACACTGCGTCCGGAAGCCTTACTAAATCCCCAACTCTTATTTTATTTTATTAAAGCTAACCTTGATTAGGTGGGAGATTACTTATAACCTAAAACTAATCTTTAAGTTGGTGGGAAATTTGGTGGGGAATTTCTTATAACCTAAAACTAGTCTTTAAAACCTAATTTTTGCTTTTGCAAAAGGTTGTTTGGACACTTGTGGGGAGGGTTTTTGGCTGGTGATTATTTGGGGGAGGTGAACCTCATTACTTCACTATAAATAGCTCACTCTCCTTGCTTCATTTCACACCAAAACCTCCCAACTTCTCCACTTTGTGCTTTCTAGTGTTCTTGAGTGAGTTCTTGAGTGTTCTTCTTGAAACTCATCCTAAACCACCACACTCCACCACCCTCGACCACCCCTAGATCTTAGAAAGGTAGAATAAGTTAGCAAGAAAGCGTTCGAGCAAAGGTCGACTAGTCGTTACGCCGCCGGAATTCAACTAGCTTATCGGCTTCCGACTAATCATCGGAATTAAGGTAGATACTTTATCTTAACCTTAGATTAGTATTTACTAGTTCATATTGATTATGTTATTATTTTGCTTAAACGTGCTTAATTATGATTAAACGTGATTATGTTGGTGATTAGTGATTTTATGAACAATTAGACTTTGAAAAAAACACACTTAGTCGTTACTATGCACGAATTAAAATTGACTATCAAAATGCACCGTTATAATGTTCGATGGACTTTTGGGAAACTAAATTACCCAGTTATAATGCCTGAATGAAAATCGACTTTCCAAATTTACGCAGTTATAATGCCCGACTAATTTTCTGAGAAAAGAGCTTTTCAAATGAAATGAGATTTTCCGGGATTATTGAATAAATATTCTTAATCTATTTAGACTAACAAATAGAATCTATGGCTAGCATGTCTAGTCAGGCTTTTTCTTGGTTTAGCCCAAACCAAGTGGCGATTCGACGAACGAATCTTAAAACACGCCAAACGGATTCAACTACTAGAGTTTTCTAGTAGGGTACTTTCTTGGTTTAGCCAAACCAAGTGGCAATTTGACGTACGAATCTTAAAACACGCCAGCAAATCTAAGAACGAGAATTAATCCTTATGTTTTGATTTAAATTCCCGGAAGAAAGATTTTTTGTTGTTAAGTAACATGTTTTCGTAAGATGGGTTACGAGCGGAAGGTTTATCATGAACGATTTTAAACGGAGGATTTTTTTTTATGAAATTAATGCATGTGCATGTTCTTTTTCAAAGACGATACGACCCGACACATTTTTCGAGAAAGTGATCGAATGTTTTTAAATGGAAGAGATAGAAATGAGAATGAAAATGTTGATGTGATGAAAGTTGAGATGTTGATGCTGTTGGAGTCCCGCCTCAGTTCCCTGGGGTGAACTGGTGGTCAAAGCCCAACGGAACTATACGGTAGTGCTGTTTGAAGTTTCTCCTCAAATTCCGCGGGTGAATTTGACGGTTAGAACTTACTCAGTACAACACATAGCAAGCGGACCTCATAAACAAACTGGTGGGGATTCAGTGATATGGGTAGCCGGGACTATGTCGTGTGTGACGCGGAGTTAGCGGACCTCATACTGCAGGAGTCAGTTTATGGGTGGCCGACCCTTCGAACGGAAAGGTTGGTGACCGTTAGAACGGGGTTGTAGAACGGGCCAATAACTTTCGAGAGATGTGAGATGTTGACATGGTTGAAATTTGAAGAAGAATGCTGTTATGAGAAAATGATACGAGATACTGACACTACACTCTGGATTCTGAAATGATACGAGATACTGATTTTATTTAAGCTGCACTCTAATTTGATGTGATACTGATGCATTGACACGCATGAACTTACCGTTTTGATAAATGATTTTCAACTATTTACCTGCCAACAATATTGTTCTAGAATTGCTAGTTTAATGTTGGGGTACGGTATCTATTGAGCGTCCTCGCTCACGGTTTGCCCTGGCATAATACGACGATGTTGCTTCGCAACTCTGACGTATTATGCTAGATTGTCACGATGGACAGGAATACCTTTACGGAGAACACGGAGCCGGAGGAGCTGCCGGAATAGAGATCCACCAGGCGGAGGAATTTGCGGAGCCGTAGAACCCACCCAGTCTACCTTTTTGTAATTCGTGCATAGTAACGACTAAGTGTGTTTTTTTCAAAGTCTAATTGTTCATAAAATCACTAATCACCAACATAATCACGTTTAATCATAATTAAGCACGTTTAAGCAAAATAATAACATAATCAATATGAACTAGTAAATACTAATCTAAGGTTAAGATAAAGTATCTACCTTAATTCCGATGATTAGTCGGAAGCCGATAAGCTAGTTGAATTCCGGCGGCGTAACGACTAGTCGACCTTTGCTCGAACGCTTTCTTGCTAACTTATTCTGCCTTTCTAAGATCTAGGGGTGGTCGAGGGTGGTGGAGTGTGGTGGTTTAGGATGAGTTTCAAGAAGAACACTCAAGAACTCACTCAAGAACACTAGAAAGCACAAAGTGGAGAAGTTGGGAGGTTTTGGTGTGAAATGAAGCAAGGAGAGTGAGCTATTTATAGTGAAGTAATGAGGTTCACCTCCCCCAAAGATAATCACCAGCCAAAAACCCTCCCCACAAGTGTCCAAACAACCTTTTGCAAAAGCAAAAATTAGGTTTTAAAGACTAGTTTTAGGTTATAAGAAATTCCCCACCAAATTTCCCACCAACTTAAAGATTAGTTTTAGGTTATAAGTAATCTCCCACCTAATCAAGGTTAGCTTTAATAAAATAAAATAAGAGTTGGGGATTTAGTAAGGCTTCCGGACGCAGTGTGGTGAAATACCCGGTGTGTACGCGTTTATTTACGGCGCGAAAAGTATAATTAAACAGGTTAAATCTAATTCGTTTAATCTAACCAAACCAAATTATAAACTATAATTATTTAAAAATAAAACCGCTTTAATACATCGAAATTTTTTATTTACAAAATTTCGGGTTATTACATATGTGATCCATGCTTATTATCTCACATACATGCCCTTCGAGAATTTTCTTGTAGGCCCTATTTTGTGCCTCTACTTACAATTCAAACTGTTCACATCTTAGACCTTACATTCACGCAAAAAAAAAAAAAAAATCAATTTTAATTTGAACATATATATACAGGGGTGGGCACATGTAGGGTCAAGCGGATTGAGATTTCCTACAACTAACTCCGCTGGATTGAAATTTCCTACCACCGTATATATATAATTTTGGACATTTTGGTAATTTTGCCCCAATACCTATACATTATTTTCTATATCTTACCCCAAGTAAATATGAAATAACTATGACCTTGCCCAAATAATTTTTAGGATTACCTCTAATCTTTTCCCTTTTTAGTGGTCCCAGAACTTTTTAACTCTCTCTCTTATGTAAAATGATGGGGACAGTCACACCAAATTATTTTCCTTTTTACATCCACTACATTGACTCCTCTCTCTCTCTCTGTAAAAAAAGAAAAGAAAAAAGATTGAGCAAACCATCTTTATCTCTCTCTGATATTTGGGTAAAACAAATTTCCTTTGAATGGAAACGGAAAGGAATCAAAGGATTTGGGTGTTTTGGGGGTGTGGTATTTCAAAGGAAATTTCGAGAGGTTAAGAAAGGTGAAGTCGGAACTGAATGGGTGACCAGTGAATGCACGATATTTTGGTTGTGTACATTAAGCGAGAGATTTTCGATAGGATTACAAATGAGGCTATCATGAATCTATTACAAAATATGAAAAATCGTCGGGGCGAGTTATAAACGAAATGATATGTTATGGTTGACAAACCACGTACTTTTTGATTATATATATTAAATATCTTTTGGTTAAGTATTATATTAGATCTACTGTAGATACTTGACCCCGTTGGTAATAAATCCTACATCCGCCCCGTATATATAGATACATAAACAAACTACATATTAGTTTATAAAATATTAAAATGTAGAGCCAAGTTAATTGTAAATTGTAACGGTTTCGTAAAGTAGGATTTCATTGAGTGTTTATAAATATTCGTTGAAGCTAATTCCGTAAATTTCATTTAGGATAGATCAACAAGCTTGCAAGCTGTTTCGATTTTTGACGTAGGCTCGTGATTGGAGCATACAAGAGCAATTTGGAGAGGTATGAATATATCGAGTTGGGGGGATGACCTGCTGCCGTATGTGCTACGCAGAGGCATAAAGAGATCAATAATTAGGCCAATGTTGGATTAGAATTTCAAATTTAGTGATTTTGGTACCGTAAGTCAGTAGCAGTTTTATGTTCACTTGTAAAATTGTCTTTTAGCACTGCTATATACACAGAAAATATACCCAGAAAATATCCATAATTTGAAGGACTATTTGCAAGGACACCTCCTCAACTTTCATGTTTTGGCAACATGACCCCTTAAACTAAAAAACTGGCCAACATAACCCCCTCAACTATCAAAATCAAGCATGTTCACCCCTTCCGCCCAAATCAGTTCAAAAAATAAAGAAATTGGATGGAAAATTGAAAAAGTAATAGAAAATAAAATTTTAACCCCAAAATCCCCTTAAAATTTTATACCCTACCCTTTTCCTCTCCTTCATACTTCCCATTCCAAGATTTCATTTTCTAGGTTCTCCCATTCCCAATCCCGGGTCCCATACCCATGTTCTCTCTCTCTCTCTCTCTCTCTCTCTCTCTCTCTCTCTCCAACCAACTAGATTTCAAACCAACCTAGATGTAAAACCCAAATTTCAAACCGAAATTTTTATAACCTAGATTCCCAAATGTTTGAAACCAGATTTCAAAACCCACCCAGATTTGCGTGTGTCTTTGAAATTTATAAAACCCTGCAAAAATTTATAAAACCCAAATTTTAATACCCAGATTTTTATCTTTATGGATTCAATCGAAGCACTTCTTTCCAAAAAAATCCCCAATTTTTTAAGCAATAAACAGCTTACTTTCTCGGTATAACATCAAATAAATCAATCGATTGATTAGGATTCCAATCAAACCATTGGGGTTACAATCGAACCATTTAGGGTTCCAAAAAGAATCATATAGAACTTACTTACGAAAGGCAATGGAACCATAATCGTTTAAAAAAAAAACATCAAGGTTTTCAATCAAGCAAAAAAAAACCAGCAAAAAGAACCCAGAAGAAATATTGAGCATTACAACAAACCCAGATCAGAATCAAGAAGGAAGACCGAGATATTTCACCTCAATGAAGTTTTTTTCTTTCGCCATATGATTCTTCACAGTTTCGAGCTTCTCAATCTAGGTTCTTTATGGCTAATTTTTTTTACAGTTTACACAGAGAGAGAGAGAGAGAGAGTCTATCTTCTGGTCAGGGTTAGGGGTCGATCATGGTTGGCGTGAGGGGAGGGGAGATTGACTGGCGTGAGAGAGAGAGAGAGAGAGAGAGAGAGAGAGAGAGAAATGAGGAGAGGAAACGAAATTTGCTAACTCTCCATCCCCAAACCCTAATTTTAACTAACAAGGGTATTTTGGCATTTTTCAGACGTTGTCGTCCATGATTTTAACGGATTTGGACGGAATGGGTGAACTTACTTGATTTTGATTTTGATAGTTGAGGGGGTAATATTGGCCAATTTATTAGTTTAGGGGGGTCATGTTGCCAGAAAGTGATAGTTGAGGGGGTGTCCTTGCAAATAAGCTTAATTTGAAATCCAATAGTCCAGATTCACTTAAAATAAATCTGGACCGTTAAATTTCCAATTCTAAATACTCATTCAATTTTCAATTCTGAGTACTCATTCTGAGTACCTAGACTTTCTGCTAATGTTTGACAGCTTTTTTGTCCTTGATTATAGATATGAATTATCTAATTAATCACATGCACGAACTTTGTCCTAATTGGAGAGATTGAATTGTACAAATCATGATCATCTCGAACCTCCAAATCAAAAAGTCGTACGTACTTGGTAAAAGGGATACGTGATGAGTCCGATGCATGACCTATAAAGAGAAGAGAAAAAAATTTGGGATTGGTGAAGCCAAGTGCTAGCTTTAACTTTAAGCAACAAAATTATATTGGAGCACTACTTATGATCGATTAAGGCCTGATTTGGCTAAATTTAAAAAATTGTTTTTTTGATTTTTTTTGTTTTGTCTTTATTCAAAAAAAATTTGTATTTTTTAGTTTTCGGTCGATTTTTTGTGGTTTCTTGGCTTGTCTCGACAAGAGGAATATAAAAAGTATAAAATTGTTAGCCAAACTTAAATTTTTTTTTAATAAGGACAAACCGAAAACTAAAGTTTTGCTAACAATTTTATACTTTTTAGATTCCTCTCGTCGAGACAAGCCAAGAAACCACAAAAAATCGACCGAAAACTAAAAAATGCAAATTTTATTTTTGAATAAAGACAAAACGAAAAAAACCAGTTTTTTGGATTTAGCCACATCAGGCCTAAGTACATGGATTATATAATTTGGAAAACCGAAAACATATGGATACCGACCCATAGGTACAGAAAATGCACAGATTGGGCTCGGAGATTTTGATTGAAACGGTGGGACTTTGGTGCGACCACTTTTAACCGTCCGATTGAGTTGAAATTTTATGGGTCCACTTGGAAAAATGTTCTAAAAAAATGAACGGTTCGGATCACTTGTGTGAGATCCAAAAGTGAATCTTCAAGCACGATCTGTGCATTTTTTGTGCACTTGTATCTGTACGTGTGGAAAGTTCCTTATCTACATGCAATAGAATAAGTGCTTCCTAACAAATTTTTTACTGGAAAAACCCCTGTACAGGTGCCACTTCTCTAGTGTTCCACCAATCAAATTCGAATATGAAAATGAAATTTTCTCCCTCCCACAAACCCCAACAAGCCAATGAAAATTGCAAACCCCTAATCTGTCACCACCTTATCCTTCACCACAACTATGCCAAGGGTACGAGTCAATGACAAACATTCATATAGACAGTGGGGGTACTGTTTTGGATATGGACGGAGTTGAACTTTCTCTGATTAACCTTACTTTACAACAAGACATATTTACAGCCAGTGCCTAGCCGGTCGTTGTAAACTTTAATGCGTAAGTCAGTCTAAAAGAAGTTTCTGAGTTCTATGACTAAAAATAATGACAGAGAACCTCTTTAGATTTTAGAATTTACTTTCTTCGCAAAGTGACTTGACTTTTAGTACAGGTAAGTTCTGCTAGGCACATTCAGTAATTGCTTCACAGAGTAATATCATGCATGACTCATCGGGTGCAACGTGATGGTCAAGTGGTCAAATTGATCTTGTGAAGTCCACGCGGACCCTCTGGTTTTACCCGAGCCGAAACTCAAATGACCCACCTTGGCCCGACCAGCAACACGCTCGTATCTGCGTGCTGGGCAAATGTATAGGAATCGGCCCAAATGTCTGACACCTTGGGTTAGTTGCATATCAATAGGCCCATTAAGATTGTTCTGGTTCGGCTCACTATAGATAGAGCGGAAAGCACACATACTAAACACATTGAAGAGAGGGTTCACATGCATAATGTAGGGTCCACATGCATAATAAAGGAAGAACATTGATGAAATACTTGAAATCCAAAGGTAACCAGACTCAACCAAAAACATGGTAAGGGTAAAAAGAAGTGTGTGGTCTTTAGAACAGCAATTGCAGTTGCTGCTCTGTCTACGTCAGCTTCAACTGAAGAGATTAGTAATAGAAACCGAATTATTCTCACGAATGCCCAAACAATAAGGCAAATGAACAAGCTTATTGGATACACATATGATGGTGAGGATGATGAGGTAGTTGGCAAAATTGCATAATTGGCAGCTCAGGAAAAGACGGGAGCTAAAGGAAAGCTTTGTCTCACTTCTCATTAATTTTTTGGTGGGATGAAAATTTTGAGTTCATGGATGTTGAAGCCACAGGAACTGTTAGGGCTCTCATTTTCATATGGAATACCAATAATTTTAATCTCTAGAAGTTTGAAGGGGCAAGGAATTTCATTATTCTGAAAGGATTTCTCTCTTATTCCTTGGTTGTATCAGAAATTCGTATCCTTGACGTGAGAGCATGATATGTTGCTGCGAGCCAAATAAGAGGTTTAAGGAAGCTTCTCAATTCAGCTTTGTGGGAGATCATTTGGTGTTGCTCTTTAAGGGGCTGAACGTGGGAGTTATTATAGGTATTAACCACTGAATAGCCTTGGGGTGCCTTGCTATTTCCACTACAAGAAAAAATGTCTACAGTGAGGATTGAGTTTCCTCGCCAAAGCACCAAATTTCCTCGCTAAAGGAATTGGCGAGGAAAAATTTTCTCGCCAGGTTTCCTCGCCAAAAGGTCATCGCAAAAGATATTCTAGTGAGGAAAAATAAATATCCTTGCCTAATCTGCCAATTGGAGAGGAAATTTTTTCTCGCCTATTCTGACCAATTGGCGAGGAAATATTGTTTTCCTCGCCTATTCTGACTATTTGGCGAGGAAAAATTTCATCGCCAAAACTCTAGAAACTAAAAAAAGAAGGAATCCAATTCCAGCTTCTTCGCCTCCGCGGGGAATCGAACCCGCAACCTCCTCTCAAGCAACGCGCGCCCATCCACCACACCAACTTCCATTTCAATGCAAAGTTCAACAACTTTCAATATATAACCTTTTGTTGTTCTTTTCACCTCACTATTTTTTTTAAATCTTTTTGTCTAATTTTAGTCTCTTTGTAGTGTTTCTTTAAACTCTTTTCTTAATCTTTTAATGTTATTTGTTTTTACTGAAGTTTTTATTTTTTATAATTTGATATTTTCCTATACCCTTTTATAAGTCTTTACTTGTTAGAATTACTTACCTTTGCATTTATATATTTGTTTGTTTTTAAATTTTGTGAATTGATAACCGATTAATGAATTTCGTTCTTCCCCTTCCTCTGGCTTTTCATCGCAAGGAAAAAAAATTGTTACCACAACTGACTCATGAGAATGTTTTTGGGTGGTCTCTACTTGTGTAGGCATTGACTTGTTACGTTTGTGTTATGTTTGAGTTTAACTAGATCCTATTAATGCAATAGGGTATTAGTGAAAATGAGGTTAACTTCAGGCACAAGTATTTTGCTATTGCTATATATGTTCGGTCTATTGCTGTATTAGTAGTTTGAAATGATTCGGTAAATGACTTCCCCAAAAATATGTTAATGTCCTGGGGTGGTCTATAGTAGAGAAGGACAAGTCACTTTTACTGTCTTTCTAACATCTTGTGTCGTGTCTTTAGGTAAGATAATGGTTTAGTTGTTATAGTTGGTGTATGAGTTAATGTTCAAAACACAAAATACTATTATACTGTCTTTGGTATGGGCATTAAGGCCAAATGGTAGTTCATCTAGTTGAGTTCAAACAACCTCGACGTGTCGTGCCTTTAGGCACGGGACATTCCTAGTATTAATACAGACTAGGGCACAAATAATGCGTGTGCAAGTCGAATGATAAAAAATTAGTCATGTCCGATTCCTTCGGAGGATGGATAGATAAGAATTCACCTACTCTAATGACAAAAAATTTTGACTTGAATGATCTTGTATCAAGAGTTCCTTGAATATCTGGACTTGTCGAAGTAAAGATTAGTTTCTTATTTACCCTTAGAACAATTAATTTAATGTGAAAAATTATATTCGTCGGATTACTCTGCCATACTTACAATTAGATATTCGCGACGATATTTGTGCTACTACTTTTCTATCTTCCATTTTTTTTTTCAAATCTAAATAAATCAAGCAGCAACATTTGGAAATATATATTTTATTTCTATACCAGTCAGATTTTCTAATTTTGATACTTATGTAATGATTGTAACAAATAAATCTTAATTCACTTTCTAATACATGATAGTACGATACCCACCTTTGTTTCAAAATGGATGATCATTTTAGGAGATCAAATCATTATTCTACTTGAGTAATAATAATAATAATAGATTTATATGCAAATGACATGATCAATATGATTTGTATACATTTAGTCTCACTAATTAGTGTGTGCATAAGACGAATAAGTTCTTTTATTATAATTTTATTGTATCATAAATAGGATAAGTGTTTAATTTGAACTACTTATTTATTTTACGATATTAAATACCGATTATAAATTTACACAAGTATGGTTTTGCGAAACATTTTTTGATCTTTGAAGTGTCAAACTAGGGTGAAATAGAGTAAAAATAAAAATGAAAAAACTATGACAGTCATATGCAATGAGTAATTATTCCATGCTTCTAGAGTAATATGTGATATTAGTTAAATTACCATGCATTTACGTGTAACGAGTGATTATTACGTCTTATTACAACCAATGAGACATACATGGCTTGAAAAGTTATCAAAAATTGACTTGCGTGTACCCCACCTCTAGCATGGGGAAAACCCCAATATGGGTACAAACCATGGAAATGAATCAAATCTTCGATTTTTAGGCAAGGAAACATTTATTTCCTCACCAAATCTTAGCTTTTTGGCGAGGAAAGATAATTTTTGTCGTTAAATGGGTGCTCTCCTAGCCAAATCTTAGCTTTTTTATGACGAAAAATAATTTCGTCGCCAATCTTAGCTTTTTGGAGAGGAAAGATAAATTTCGTCGCCAAATGGGTGCCCTTCGACGAGAAAAGGTAATTTCGTCGTCAATCTTAGCTTTTTGGTGATGAAAGTTAATTTCGTCTCCACATGGATGCCCTTTAGCGAGGAAATGAATATTTCCCCGCCAAATCTTTGCTTTTTGGCGAGGAAATATAATTTCGTTGACATAGAGTATTCTTTGCCGACGAAATCAATTTTCTCGCCATAGAGACCCATTTTGGCGAGGAAATTTGAATTTCCTCACCACATTTCGTCGTCATTGGTAATTTTTCTTGTAGTGTTCCTTTTTTGAACAGCAAAAAAGATTTTATTAATCTTTGGAAACAAATTACAAAGATTAAAAGGATCCTAGACACGAGACATCAGGAAAGAGAAAGAACCGACTCGAAAAGAAGGCAGCTCTCACTCCGATAGACAAAAGCGGCTAGGAACCAAAGGGAAAATAACAACCAGAGGCTGACAAGAAACCAACCAAAACCCCCAAAAGGATAAAACACCACAAAGCAAATCATAAAGAAACTCAACCAAAGCCTAAAGAACAGCCAAACGCGTTAAAGGAAAAACCAACCAAAGCCCAAAGAACCACCACAACGGAACAAAGGCCCAAACAACGTCAATGACTTTCATCAGAAAAACTTCTTATGACTTCTTCATCATCCCCCAAATAATCTTTACCCAAGATCTTGTTAATTGACCGAGTAGCCTAAGCTGAATCAAGGTGAAACTTGTTAATGCCTTAAGAAGAAATAGATAAAGCAGCGGCTGCAATCGCAGATCTGAACACAACGCATTTCTTGGATAATCAAAGGGTGTTTTTGCTGCTATCTTCGGAGTATCTTATCACTGCCTTGTTGTTGCTTCATTATTGCCAAGTATCAATTGGGAAGGCTTCAGGTTGTCTTGGATATCAATTGATGCTGATCGGTTGCTGTGAAATCTGTAATGGGCATCATCTGATCCTATGAATTGGTAGGAATCGAACCAGCTGCTGGAATATGAATCTTCACTGATTGAAGTTACTAATCTGGGAATCTCTTTTGGAGTGCTATTGATGTTGCTACTGTCTTATTTTGAGGAGGAGGATTCTAATAATGATGGGATTATATTTCTTTCTAGCTGCCTTCCTCAAATGTGGATCTGCTTTTGTTGCATTGGAAGCCTTTTGGCTAGGGATGTTGGAGAGAGATCACAAAATCTGAGAAGTTTATGGATTTGTAGTGGAGTCGTCTTATTTTCTACATTTTTTGTTTGGTTGGCTCCTTGTTAACCATTTGTTATTTCCCCTTCGGGTCCATGGCGGCAAAGGATTATCGCGGGTAGGGTGCCAACATTCTTGGGATGTCCTCTCGTGTTGTAATGTCTTTTGTTTTGGCCCCTTTTAATCTTTCTAATGTGTTTTCGAAGATTAATAAAATCCCTTTTTCGATGCCGTTCAAAAATATATATATAGAATCCTACCCACTATGAGAGTTTATGGAGGATCGTGAAAAGAAAATAAAAGTGTGCGCAAATGTACGTCTATGCACTTGTGTACATGACAACTACATTAATACAATGTGCCAACGGTCAGAAGCTAACAAGAACGATTGATGCATTTGGATGGACAAGAATTGCAATGTAGTGATTTGATGCGAATTATTTGATTGTAGAGAATCTGTTAATGGACAAAATTTTAACATTGATTTTGGGAACTTTGTCCTCATGAATTTGGATATGATGAATCCTTCTTTTCCACCTCAAACACATGCATGTTTTATTGAAGTTTGAAGCATTGCATATTCAACCTGTTACAATTTTGGTTAAATTAAATTAAGTATTACGTCCCTGTTTGAAATTCACATCTAACCTAGCAGAGTTGACTATAGAAAAGCGAAGTAGGCGTAACTTCCAAATGACAAATTAGGGCAAAGGGTTTGAATATGTACTTAATTAGTATTATCTACATGTATTAAAGTAATTAAGTGCCTTATCTAGATTAATTAGAATAATAAGCACATAGTAATTATTTTTGGCAGAAAAATTATACAGCTGCCACTTCTGTAAGCAGTAAGCATACCACCAAGCAAATATGATAAAGAGGAAAAAAAAATTAAAAGAAATAATTCTAGCTCCCTCCCACCAACCGACCCAAACCAATGAGAGGATAGCGCGCTATCTAACTGTGAGTCCCCACCACCTATAATCTTTGTTGTTTCGTCCTCTTATTTAAAGAAAATATCTCTTAGGTACCCACTTGGGTTGTGACATTTGTCCTCTTCTTCCACCGGAAATTGTTCCTCAGCCACAAGTTCTTCCCCCTTGTTATTTTCAGTAAACCTGATCATTACTAATTATCATATTTTGCCTTCGAAGTAAAGATAGGGTCGGGTGGTTACCTTTTATGACCCTATATATAATTCTTTTTTTTTTTTTTTTGTCTTCTTCTTCTTGTATTATTAATTTATTATAGTTTACAACTTCAATTTATTATTTAGTCACCCCAGACCAAAGGCTCCGTATATTTTCCGTCTCTATCTCGGTTGTCACTGACGGTCTGACGGATGTGTAAAGTAATTGCAAGTTTGAAGAAGGAAAAATGATTTTCACATCCCCTATTTTGATAATTGCACACCTTTTCTTATTATTTTTTGAAAAAATTCACATAAAAATGTAATACAAGACAAGAAAGGTTGTGCAATTATAAAAAAAAAAGAGGGTGTAAAAACCATTTCCCTTGAAAAAACCATGGTAAAAGAATACTGTCATAAGTAACAAAATATATACCAAAAAAGGGTTTACTCAAAAATTTGAGCGCCTCGTGGCCATGGCCGCCGTTGTGTTAAGTGCTCCTCTCACATAACGATCGGTAGGTAACGAAAAAGTAGAGCATACTATAGTTCCACATTTCCACTTGACAATCAACCATGCGAAAAATCATGTTTATTGAATATTAAAATCAAACTCTCTATTTTAACTTTACTATATTAAACTATTCCCCTCAAATCTATAATATATATATATATATATATATATATATATATATATATATATATAGGATCCCGTTCTACTAAGGACTCCCTCAAACTCGTAATTTGCGGACCTCATGGATCGGGGTCGAATTTCAACGATTCGAACCGCTCAATGTGTTTAAAACGTGATTTTAAGGGTCACTGCGAGGATTCATCCAAAAAAAATACTCGGAAAGGCTTCATTTGAGCATTTTTTGATAAATTATATATGTACGGTTATTATGAAAAACCGCTCGGATGAAGCCCTTTCGGGTATTTTTTTTTGTGATTCCTCGCGTTGGCCATGAAAAACATGTTTTAAACACATTGAGCGGTTTGGATCGTCGAAATTTGGTCCGAAAAATCAAAAAAATGGTGGTCCTCACGGAGGAAATCTTTGAGGGAGTCCTCAATAGAACATCTTCGTATAGGATCCTCTATATATATATCCTCTCAAAAAGTAAATCTCCCGCCTGGGGAGATGTTTTCCAAGCAAATGAGTGGACCCCGCCCCCTTTAGCCACTAACCTCCTGCCACGTGTCATGAATTACCCACTTCCCCTCCCTTCTCTCTTCTGACGCCACTGACACAGCAGCGGAAAAAACCAATAAAAAACAAAATGGTGCGTGAACAGTACTGTAGCAAAGTTTCAAGTTTTACAAATTTGTTAAATATTTGTTAAGTCTGATTTTAAGGGGTTTTGTTGGATTCACTCATCAAATTTAACTTCAAAGTGGGTTTGTTAACCAACATAAAAATGCTCTTAAATCTAATCTCTCTCTCTCTCTAAAATTTCTGCTCTCGCCTTTCTCTAAAAAGTTCTCATCTAGGGTTTTTGTTGGGGGGGTGGCGCCGCCGCCGGCCGCTCCCCCCCTCTCTCTCCATATATTCCTTCACCTTTCTTCCATTTTCATGTCCTCTTCACCATTCTTTTGCTGTTAATGAATGGCAAGGTTGTGGTCAGACGGTGGCAGTTTTTCGGGTGTTTCGTGCTGAGGTCAAGGATCTGGACGCCCGACCATTTTAAGGTCGTTTTTTGGGTTGTTGCTCGACGACCATTCATCGGGATGGCCGCGCTACACAGGATCGGCGTCGATAAGTTTCTCTCGGTCTCTCTGTCTTCTATCCTCTCTTTTTACCCTTGGTTTCGGTTTCCTTGCCACATACTCCCTTCGGTTCCTCCTCGTTTTCCCAGTCCTCATCCCTTAATCTCCTTCTTGCCTTCCGGTCTGATTTAACTGTTGGGTTTCCGGATTTTGCCTAACGGCACGGTGGCTGCGTGGTGGTGGATGGTGGTGGCGTGGGTCTCCCGCCATGATTGTCTCTTGGGTCTTCACGACTTTCGCTTAACGGCATTGGGTGCTTCCGCGACAGTGGGTGGTTGTGCCGGTTTGCCCCTTCTTGGGTTACTTTTGGTGGTGTGTGGGTTGGTGGTATTTTCCGGCGGGTTGGTGGTGGTTGCTGTCTGGACTGGTGGTGTGGAGGGTGGCCGGCGGCTGGTTATGTGGCAAGGAATCTAGGGTTTGGTGTTGGGCTTCTCAGACTGGGCTTTTGGCTATCAGATGGATCTCTATTGTAATATCTAGGCTTTTGGCCTTTGGGGTTTTTTAGCGTTGTAACGTTTATCTTGGCTTTTAGGCCTATTGTTTGGGTGTCTGTGCCCTTAGGTGTTTTGTCCAACTTTGGTTGGACTCCCCTCCCCCTTTCCCTTTATCTTGTTGTACCCTTTGACAAGATTCCTTAATAAATTTGTTGCCGATCAAAAAAAAAAAAAAAAACATAAAGATGCTCTTAGAATAGCAATGGATAGTGACCATTAGACCAATTACTTTCCCGTACGACAAAAATGATTTCATCATGACCTATACATGTCCGGTTAACTTGTAATTTCTTTCAATTGATATTATAAGTACTACAGAAGGGTTTGTAAAAGCGAATAATTCCCTTCGTCCCATTTTAATTTGTTGTGAAAAAATTCAAAAGATAATGTACGTAAATACATGATCTTTTATCAATAAAATTGCACGTCATACTTAGGGTTTATTATTTTCGAGACAAACGGAGTATTTGATTTGCCGAGTGAGACTCATGCAACATGAGAAATCACGCAATAGAATCATCCCCATGAGACGAATATGTGTTGGCACCACAAATTTTGCCATGGAAAATCTCAAGGAAATATTCGAGGAGCACTGAATAATTCTTCCCGTCACCATCATCCTTCGTGTTGAGTGCTGGAGGCAAGGCGCCTCATTATTTTTGTCTCACTTTCCCGTCCAATAGTAAACGAGTCAACGTCATCTCAAAGTGGCGCATTTTATGGTACGACTTTTTCTATTATGCGCCACAAGACTCCTTGTTGTTCCTGGACCTATATATATTGCGCCCCTTGCGTAGGACTCTCCCTATCCCTCCCAAATTCACAGAACCCACATAGAAAACATTAACCTACCGCCCCCCCCCCCCCTCTCTAGATCTTTCTCTCTATAAAAGTTGTTCACGACTGTGGCTAATTAGTGTCTCTTCATTCATTTCGCCGTCGTTTTTCCACTCCGGCCGGTGAGTTTTGCGGGTATGACAAAGGTATACCCAAATGCAGCCACGAGTTCAATTGCCGCCGCTGATTCCTTTGACAGACTGATCAAACCCTGTTCGAGTTCAGATGGGAGCCCTGTGGTGTTAACCGTGTGGAAGAAATCCTTGCTTTTCAACTGCAATGGTTTTACGGTGTTCGATTCCAAGGGTAATCTGGTCTTTCGCGTTGACAATTACTGTAGCGGAAGCAAGGGTGAGATCAGCCTCATGGACGCCGCCGGCAAATCCCTCCTCACCATCCGTCGCAAGGTATACATATACAACTACACATAAAGTCCGTGGCTGTGTCCGAGCACCCATTTCGGCCGTCCAAAACTGTTTTTGACGATCCAAATTTCTCTCCCTTCTCTCTCTCCTCTTTTCTCTTTAAAACCGGAAGCGTCCAAAAGTATTATGGACAGCTGGCGAGATGGTGCTCGTGCACGGCCACGTGATGCCCGCCCGGCACCCAAAAACTTATTAGATCTTATAGAGTAGGCGTTTGATATGCTCATATCTAATGACTTCGTAATTTTGTTTTTGTAACAGAGGCTGAGCCTATCGGACAACTGGCTCATATACGACGGAGAAACCTCCGTGAATCCAATCCTGTCCGTTCGGAAGCACGTGAACCTCCTCAACTCAAAGTCCTTAGCCCACGTGACCTCAGGTTGCGGCAGCAGCGGCGGTGGATCTAGTCCCGTATCGTCACCAAGGAGCCCTTTATACGATATACAAGGGTCATACGCGCAGAGATGCTGCGTCGTGTACGACGGCGACAGGCGGCGGGTGGCGGAGATCAAGCGGAAGGAATCCTCGGTGGGAGGAGTGGCTTTCGGCGTCGACGTGTTCCGTCTCGTCGTTCAGCCGGAGATGGAGCCCGCCGTCGCCATGGCCCTTGTGATCTTGCTTGACCAGATGTTCGGATCTTCCAAACGCTTCTCTGTTTGAAGTCTGTCATGTGCAGACCGGGTCACCTGTACCACAAATTGTCTATATCTTTACCCGTGCAATTTTAGCGTAACTACGCTAAAATTGCACGGTAATAGAGGTACAGACACTTGTTTGGTAAAGAAAATTTGACCTCCGTCTCGTATATGTATATACTATATATGTATACTTACACAGAGTTACACGTAGGTATACATATATATTGCCCTAGGAACCAGAGAAAGAACCTAGATCCAGCCTTTATTAGCATCAGATTTGAATTGTATCGGCAACCATGTTGCCGTGACCTTCTATTTTCCTGTTTTTTTTTTTCATGTGAAGAGAGATATTCCCCACCAGCTCATTGTTGTTGTTTTTCTGGTTTTTTTCATTTCCTATTTTTGGGGGGGCTTGGTTTTTTCCTTTTATATAAAACACCAAGCTTGGAGCTGTGGGGTGTATATAAATTTTTGTGAAAAAATTAGAAAAAGTTCGATGAAAATAATGGAGTGATGTAGTTTATGTCCTCTTTTATTTGATTTGATATATTTTGTATACAACCAGCAAATAGGAAATTTGGGGAATCAAATCATCTGTTCCTCTATATATATATTCCGGTGCATTTCTGATCATTGGATCATGTGAAAATTTTAAAACATGCAAAAAAGCAAAAAATAAAACACGTACAATCCAATGACTCAAAACATTTTGGCACAGAGACACCATTTTTTTGGAATAGGGGATCTCAGACGGAAATTTGGGAGATGATCCTCAATTCCTTTGGCTGTCATTTTTTTTTTTTCCATTCTCAAGCTTATTAATTTGGATGATTGAACTCGTTTACTTTTTGGATTCGACATTGGTTAACTGAACGGGGTAAATATTATTTGTAGCGAACGCCTTCAAATTGTGTTCGGGCAAATATATCTTGATTGATGCAAGAAAAATTAGGCAACTTTTTCAAGAAGCTCACTCGTCTTAGGTTAACATATATCTGGTGGACTTTATTGTTGATCTATTGGCTCCTTCACGTTCACCCAGGGACGGAGCTAGAAATTTCACTACTCATGGGCGAATTATTTTTTTAAAATCTTTTGCAGGGGCGAGCCTATGATATTAATAGGAAGTTTTTTCGTTTTCTATATAATACTAAAGGTTTTTCTTTTTCTTGCAGGGGCGACCGCCCCTACTGGCCCCCCTCTGGCTCCATCCCTGCGTTCACCGTATTCACTCTCACGTGTAGTACTTTGTTCACATCTTATACAAAGATGTGTATGAATCATCAAATGGGATAAATTTAACTTGATAAATATAGAGTCGCGTAGACGCATAATTTTTATTCTAACTAATGACCAGTACGATTATGAAAGATTTATCTATTTCGTCACAGTTATGTGGCAACGAAAATTTAAATTCCATAAGCCTAGAAGATGAATATTTTTTCTTTAAATTGTTAGCAGCCTAATAAACCTATCACTATGGTTCAGAAGACATTTCCAAAAAAATTTCCAAAAAGATTCTTTCCCCATCTTTCATCTCTCCAATCATTAATCACATTTCTCTCTCTACTCATACCCCCTCTTTCCAATCATTATTCTCATTTCTCTCTATATTTCTCTCCAATTATTACACTTCTCTCTAATTATTACTTTTTCCAAAAACTTATCCAAACACTATCTCCAAAATATTTTTCAAAATATTCTTCTCAAAATTATCAACCAAACACAGCCATTCCCTTTGAACTATTGTTGCAGTAATGTTTGAGGCATTCCTCATTTTTTTTTTTTTTACTAAAGGCATTCCTCATTATGTCATTCACGCTAAGTCCATGACCAAGTCTAACGTGAATAGAAACGCAAAGTACTTACGATTATGAAAGATTTATCTTCTAACAACTAATGACCAGTATGATTATGAAAGATTTATCTATTTGGTCACAATTATGTGTCAACGAAAATTTAAATTCCATACATAACCCTAGAAGATGAATATTTTTCTTTAAATTGTTGGTAGCTTAATAAACCTACCACTGTGGTTCGGAAGACAAGGTCCCTTTGAAATTTTGTTGCAGGTATGTTTGAGGCATTCCTCGTTGTATCATTCACGTCAGAGGCATTCCTCGTTATATCATTCACGTCAGGTCCACGACTAGGTCTTACGTGAATAAGAATGCAATAATTCTACTTACCCCTTCAAACAAGGCCAAAAGATAATCAATTCTCGACAACTTAAACATCAAGGCAAAACAATAAAATACAAAAATTCGAATGAAGAAGAAAAAAAACAAAAAACCAATTGCCTTATTAGGTCAAGGGTTAGTAATAGTTGGTCCCTGAGATCCCTCCATTGATTACCAATTTTTAATCGACCTTTCCAGAAATCAAATTGTTGATAGCGCAAGTTGCATGCGTAGCCAATTGATGATGTTTTTCAAATATAGAAATCCGTGCTTAGGTAAATATAGATTAAATAAGATATCTCACGTCAATTGTGGGATCTCAGGAACCTCGAGAGACGTTAGCAACTCCAACACAAGCTCCCCTCTCTAAAATGAAGAGTGGAAGTGACATATTAAGGAGAGATTTTGTAATTTATGTCCTCTTTTTCAAAAGTTGTACTGTTTGGAGGGACCCATCCACCTTTTTGTCACATCCATTCTCTAAATTTAATTTCGGCTCTCTACAATGCTCTCATTTTAAAGAGCCGAAATTAAATTTAGAGAGTGGATGTGACAAAAAGGTGGATGGGTCCCTCCAAACAGTACAACTTTTTGAGGAAAAGAGGACATAAATTATAAAATCTCCCCTTAATATGTCACTTCCACTCCTCATTTTAGAGAGGGGAGCTTGTGTTGGAGTTGCTCTACCGCGTTAATATGGTTAGATTAATAGCCGGCCGGTTGACAATGTCCATTAATAACATGTCTAAATTAAGTCCATTGAACAATGTTCAACCGCAAGTGGTGGTTAGCTCATGCGGTAAAACTCTTGGATGTTCCACATTGCATTCTGGGATAGAGTCCTCCTCCCATTTAATAGATTAGGAATGACAAATGACAAAAAAATAATAAAAAAAATTTCAAGCACTTTGTAGAATTCTAAACGTGTCGCGCTCGAGTATCCAGCGTCCGCACGCGCATCTCTGACTCCTACAAGTACTGTGATTGCTCGAAGGTAACAAAGACATTTTATATATTAAAAGAAATACTTTTTTTTTTCTACTAACCAAATATAAGTACCTAAGAAACTTTTTATGAGATGACAAATATATCACTAAAATTAACACGACATTCAAAAACTAGTGTTACCCAAACCTGCGGTCTTGAGGTAAACGTAAAATCTAGGCTTTGATATAAAGTTGTAACGTCGTGAAAATTGGGCACGTTAATTAATATATTGAAAATATTTTATTAAAATGTCAACTTTATTTAATTAATATAAACTTAAAACCTCAAGTTTAATAACATTTAAAGGAGGAAATTCTCTAATTTATTACAATCCGGGGAAAAAAAAAACTTTCAGAACATAACATTGTTTGGCAGAACACTAAAACTTACTAATGATCTAATGAGAAACAATCAGATCCATCTAAAAATAGTAAACCACTGATAGCGCCAAAGCTCCACCGGTGCATCCTCATCAGTCTGCTCCACGGCTTCATAGCCTGTGGACGGCTCCTCGTATCCTCTGTTCTCAATACCTAGCGTAAAACGCCAAGGTCACAAAGTAGCACCGTGAGAGAAAAACACTTAATAGGGCACCCAAAGTTATCCCGTTACTAAAGTATGTTTATGCAACTCAGTAACATTTAAAACACATGACAAAGAGATTTAATAGCATCATCATTAAATACTAAATATGATAAATTTAATGGATTCCACGATCATTGATTTGATTCAATTCTATTGTTACACAACACAATCTCACTTATCATCTTTCGATATATATTTTCTTTCTTTCATCCAACAACACTATTCATCACCGGCTCCCGCCCATAGTATACCTCAAGTGCTCGATCACACATCAAAGCTACCTCGAGTATACTGCGCATGGCTCACGACCGGTCACAACATCATCACCAAACTCTATCCGACATCGATTCCCACCCACACTATACTTCAGGTGCCCGACCATACAGCAAAGCTATCTTGAAGTATACTGCGCATGGCTCAAGACCCATGCCGAATAGGCACGTTTGAACCCACTTTCTCATTTCCATATTCATTACTTCTATCCATCCATATAATTAAACCAAATAATGAATGTAACAGAATTAGGGTTCATATATCAACGTAATTCCACAAGTCACAAAAGTCCAACAATTTAACACAATGGAAAAATAAATGATAAGTTGCAAGTTTTGCGACAATATGACAGTCCGGAACTTAGTTACTAAAAATATATAGTAAATTGATTGCAAAAATCATGAGCCTAGTCAAAAGTATAGGATATCTAATTTTGTATTTCATGCAAAGCCTAACAGCCATCTTAAATAAGGTCACCTATTTTATGACAAATGGATCCTGGGTTTGGACAAGCCGCTAAGCCACGTTATGCCTTATGTTGGGCCTGACTCTCTCAAGGTTTCTTTTCTCCTGCATTTGACACCAATAGGTCCAATCTGGAATGTGAACAAAATTTCAAATATTTTTTCCGCCCTTTCTTATCCTTTAGATCCTAGCCATCAACCTTCCAACTGGAGCTGAACCGGACTGTTATGTTTGGCCTTTCACATCTTTGGGACTTTATAACGCCAAATCGGGATACAGGTCTTTGTATGATGCAAGTAGGGGTAATGCTCCGTCTTTGATCTCTTCCGCTTTGATTTACAAGGATCATAACCTATGGAATATGATTTGGAATCTCGATCTTCCTGAACGCATCAAAATTTTCATTTGGAAATGCTTAAAAGGGATCTTGCCAACGCGAAAGGGTCTAGCTATCAGGCTTAATGGGATACCCTCACTTTGCCCCCTCAGTGACTCCGAAGATGAAACTCTAGAACACTTGTTTTGTTTCTGCCATCATTTGATTGGAGTCTAGAATGCCATTGATTTTCGGCAAACCATCCAAACAGCTACCGATGGCATGCTTTTTAAGGAGTGGGTTTTAGATTGGATTATCCGGCTTCATTCGCATAAACCTAAGCTTTCCTTTACAATTCTGCTTTGGACTATATGGAAGCACAGAAACTCTCTAGTCTTCTCATCTGTTCCTTTTCATAGAGATGTTGTTCTTTCAATGGCAAAAGATAGTGCATGTTGGTTCCAAAGGGTGCATGTTGGTTCCAAAGGGCATCGAACTATCTGCAAAAATCTAAGCAACCATCGCCTCCGACCAACAATTCTCTGAATGGCAATTCTCTGTCTCTTGTTTTAAAAACTGACCATGATCACTTGACGGTTCAAAGAATAAGTTTTCTTCATGTGGTTGGGGCTTGGAAAGAGGGTAGTGTTTGGAGTGGAGTAGGTTTTACAGCTAGTCTCCCTAACGGAATCCTTATTGTGTAACACTCTTTATCTACATTCAGCATTAGCCCGCTCCAAACAAAAGTTAAAGCAATACAGCAAGCGATTAAATGGGTTTTAAATCACAATTTTAATGTTTTCTATATTTATTCTGACTACTTTAATGCCATCATGCAGATAGGGAGGAAGAGTGAGTGTCATTATTATGATGCTTTTTTTATTCACAACCTAACGGAGGAGATTGCCCAGTTGACTTTTTGCAGAATTTCAAAAGTAGCTCGGAGGGATGTTCAATGTGCGCATATCCTAGCAAAGCATGCTCTTGCCAATTTTGTTCCTCACCCGGATACCGGTGATGGAATGCTCTTTTAGATGCTGTTTTCTTATGCTTGTTGCCTTTATATTGTAGGTTCTCATCTTGCAAAACTCTTGTGTATCAAGTTGTGATTTATTTATGCTATTTCTATTTCTTGATAATAAAATAAAATAAGGTCAAAACGGGTTCAAAGGCAGTGCGGTCCTACTACCCAGAAACAATACTGAAATAGCTTCTTTAAAAATTCATTTCTTTCTATACAAACCTCGAATAAGAACTTTTTCTATATGAAAGTTGCTTAAGCTTTCGTAAGTTACAACTTTTATGTTTTACGTTTTCCTGGAATCTGAGTCGAAGTGGCCCAAAATTTATAGAACAGAGGGCAGGGTACACAAACTCGTTTTTCGACTATAAACCATTTAAAATCCTTTTCTTTTACGTTATCAACTTGATTCCCTATAATATTATTGATCTAATCATAAATACACCCTTCAAATTAATAACAACGATATTAAAACCACGTAAACAAGACTTAAGTAAAAGTCAAGCTTTGGAGGCCCTAACTTTCCCCCGATGTCTTTAGCATGCTACAAAATGTTAGGAGTGTCACCAATCCGTTGAGTTCTCGGAATAGAATCTGTGGGAGGAGAGGTGTTGTTCCCGAGAGAGTTATAAAAATGAAAATGGTGAATATAAGTATGCACCAATTGAACGAGATATTTACCGCACGACAGGAAGATGAACCGAGAGTGAAAGCCGGACAGAGATTATGGCATGAGTGGATATAATGGGATGGAAATTTCAAAGAGCCGTGGGTGGTAGATGTAGGAAAAAAGAAAGAATAAGGAAGGGGTAAGTTATAGACCAAGGAAGAATAAGAATAGGAAATGAGGGAGTATAATAGGAAGATTTGGTAAAGGTAACGTTGATGGAAACCAAATGATTAGTGGAATATAAAAAGGTATTTCCTGACATTCTTATTGATTTGCTTTCCTATCTTAATCTAGGAATTAAACATATAAGGAAAACAAATTATGGAGTTAACTTGCATGGAATACGTGCAATTTCAAATGCCTAAAAAACATATTTTTCTATATAACTTTTTAATTTGTTTTATACCAAATTAAAGTGCTCATTAAAGTACTTTAATTTGATGCAAAAAAAATTAAAAACGTTATACAAAAGTTCATTTTTAAACGTCTGCAAAAATACATTCCTAAGTGGATCACTTAAAAGGGACATAGCGAGTATATATGTACATATGTATATACACGTCACAATATATATAGAGTCCGGATCTCATCCGGGATAGCTACGGTTCGGGATTGTCTGGACGAGGCATTTCCCGATCAAATTTTGATGATCGGATCCGTCCAATTTGTTTAAAACGTGTTTTTAAGGGTTCCCGCGAGAAATCATACCAAAAAAAAAAAAAAGATCAGGAAGGGCTTCATCCGAGCAGTTTTCAATTAAATACAGTTTTATCGAAAACTACTACGATGAAGCCCTTCCCGGTCTTTTTTTTTATGATTTCTCGTGGGGACCCTTAAAAACACGTTTTAAACACATTGGATGGTTCCGATCATCAAAATTTGATCAGGAAATGAAAAGTGTGGATGGTGTGGATGGTAAGAGTAGTGGATTGGAACATTGGTGTGTGTGTATATATGTATATAAATAAATGGAAGAGCATTGTCCATGCCACTCCTACTCTTAGGAAAGGTATGAAATGGTCCGTTGGTAAGGGGGATACTGTGAAACTTTGGCTTGATTGGTGGTGTGGTAATGGGCCTCTTATTGAGAAATATCCTGGAAATCATATTGACCCCGAGATGAGAGTGAATGCTATCATAGATGCTAATGGCAATTGGGACCTTTCCTACCTTAGGCCCATTGTTAATTCCCAAACTCTGGAATTGTTTCTCTAATCGCCGTTGGAAAAGGGGAATTTCGGAATGCTCAACTATTGATTGGTTTAAATCTAACCTTAAGTTGAAAGGTAAGGCAAGTATAGCGAATGATGTTTCGTGGAAAGCTCTTTTTATCGTAATCATTTGGCAAATTTGGAAAGATCGTAATAAAAAAAGTTTTGAAAACCTTGACATGGATACCATTGTGAGCCACAGAAACATCATATCCTATGTTTCCGAGATTACCTTAGCATTTAAATTCTCCCTTTTCAATGGCAGCTCAAACTCTATGCTTATTCGTTGGTTTCCTCCTTTGACAGCGGGTGTGAAACTCAATACCGACGGATGCGTCTATGAAAGCAATGGTAAAGCAGGATTTGGTGGCTTATTCAAGGATCATGAAGGCAAATGGCTGTTAGGGTACTAAGGAAAGCTGAATGCTGTAACAAGCTTGGAGGCCGAATTATGGGGAATTTACTGAGGGCTCACGATCATGTTCGAGAAAGGCTACAACAACATTCTAGTTGAATCAGACTCACTTGATGCAGTTACACTAACCAATGGAGACTCTACTACCATTCATCCTAATAGCACTCTAATTGGAGACGCTCAAATGCTTCTTATGCGGACTCAATCACTACTCACACACATCTTCCGTGAAGCTAACTCTAGTGCTGACCATTTGGCTCATCTAGGTGCAGAGCAATCTGAGGATCTGATGGTGACGGAAGAGTCACCACAGTCAGTTCGCATTTTCGTGCGCGAAGACTGGCTCGGTAGGAACCATGTTAGGGACTAGTTCCTATTTCATTCTTGTATGAACTTTAAGTCTCTGTTTTTCTTTGTTGTTTTCTAAGTTTTCGAAGCACCAAATATATATATATATATATATAAGTAATTGATCAAAATAATATATATTTCTTACTAAAATAAAAATTGGGATCTTTACAGTATCGATGATGATAGTAAAAGAAGCTTGTCTTGAAGGGATTGTTATTTCTGTCTTGTGCCCCCTTTTAGAGCTCAACTGCATGTCGAGTGCACATTTTCCCTTTGTTATTTCCATAAAGACTTCCTCAGTTAAGTAATTACAAATTTCCAACAACCAGCAAGATGACGGGGCCGTTTGGCCACCTCTTTATCAACTTATTGATTTCTCCTTTTTGCATTCTGGGTGTTTGGCAGCAACACCCAGAAACTACTTTTCCAGAAATCGTTTTTCCATTTTTCCATTTAGAAGCCAGAAATCAAAAATAGGTTTGGAGGTGTTTTTTGATTTCTACTTCTCATTTTCCCTTCCAAAACACATTCTGCACATTTCTTCCAAACACTCCTCCCACATCCAAAACTCATTCTGACCAAAAGCCAAAAAACCAAAAAGCCAAAAAGTCAAAAATCAAAAGCTAAAAAGTAGGCTCCCAAACCCCGACATTTGGGTGGTTATATTGATCATGTAAAAAAAACATACAATTAATAACAATTCAAGTAGAAGTTTTTCGTATCTGGTTTTTTAGTTTGCGCTAAAGGGCTGCAATTATTCTCCATGAATCTCAACTTGATTTGGAGGTTATACATCATTTGGTGAGTGTTTTTTCAGGTCACAACAATATTTTGCTTACTTACTTTCTACTTGTTTTCCATTGTTTTCTATATCTTTTTCTCTAAATCATGTTCTGAACAACTAATGGTAATCTTTCATGGTGGCTCCATAGTTTTAAATAGCGGTATTGGTCGCGATATCGGTTGCGGTATCGGTGTATCGGTATCGGGACGTATCGGCGATACGTCGCGGGAATCGGGTTTAGCGGTCGTGAATTTTGTAACTTCTATGAGCGTATCGGCCGATACGGTACGGTACGTATCGGTATCGGAGCTTCCAAATCCTGAGACAAACCGGCTGATACGTACCGTATTGGCCGATATTCAAAACTATGGGTGGCTCCCACATTTGGTTTCAAATGAGTTATCCGCATAATTGTTTTTCTCCTTCCAAAAACAAGTAGGATTAAACTTTGCTTGGGAATAAATTGTCCAATCCATTATGTGGTCTAAATAAAACCAGATTCTTTACAACGGTAAGGTAAATCAGCTGACCTCGTGCGTTAGGACATAACTGATTCCATATATTGCGCAGATAAGTAGGAAAAAGCGAGGGCTGGCCTAGTCCTTCACATTTGTAACAAATCAATCTCACTTTGCCAAACATATCTCTAACTTCCGCCAATTCTTCTTCTTCTCTCTCTCTCTCTCTCTCAAAGAAGAAAGAAACCCTCGAATTTGCTTCTGCTTGTTTCGTGTTTGTTTTTTTTTTTTATCCCTCAGTCTCTTTGGCCATAAGAACAAAACGGTCAACAATGATAACAGAAAGAAGTTGACATTGAAGGGGGATTTAGTAGTTGAGAGACTAATGGAAGGATTAGATGGAATTATAGAGAGGCTGTTGGAAGGTGGGAAGAACAGAGGGAAGAAGATTCAGTTGGCGGAGCCGGAGATCCGCCTTCTTTGCACCACCGCTAAGGACATCTTCCTCTCCCAACCTAACCTCCTTGAATTAGAAGCTCCCATCAACGTTTGCGGTACATATCTGCATCTCTGTCTCCTCCTCCTCCTCCTCCTCCTCCTCCTTCTCTACCCATTTTTTCAACCATTTTTCTTTTGATAAACGTGTGCGCATTTTCAAATGTACTAAACGTAAACAATTTCATGTTATGAGCCTCAGAACATGAAATGGTTATAATTTTGAGGCATTGGCTATGATTTTCAGCATCGTCTACTCATTTTCTCTCATGATGCACATCTGCCCTTTTCTTGCTTCTGTCATGGTGGTTCAACATTGATGTGCTGGAAATCCTAACATCATTTTCATTTCATAGTGAAATTCCAAGATGGCCACATTTGATCGAACATGTTCTACCATAACGTCTATTTGAGAGCGGTTGTAAGGAGCGGTATCACCGAACAATCCTCATGACATTTCCTTCGAACACTTTTTTTTTTTTTGATCATCAAAAAGTCTGCGTACGTATATGGAAGATTTCAAACAAATTACAGGACTGAAACCAATACAACCGAATATAAGACACGAGCACAAACCACATAAGGGTGTACAAGCTCTGGAGTATCATACTGCACAAGGCAGACCAACATTGTGTATCGGCGTAGAGTCCCTCAGAGATTCGGCAGTAAAGCATCCTAGAGGGAGCCCAGCCCAATCCATTAACAATGAGACCAGAAGAAATCTTCAAAGAACCACCGGAAACTGGTAAAACCAGCCGGAAAACAGAACAACCAACTGAACAGAAAAATAAAAGCAACTAAAACAACCCAGAACATAGATCTACAACCCAGACACACAACTCAGTTGAAACACCGAGTCAAATCGAGTCAAGCCGAGTTACCCCGGATTAATGTCGAGTCACTTATTTCCCAACACCCAACCACCAAATCTGGGAAGTCCAGACTGGTACAAAGCCAACAGAGAACCGCCGGCAAAACCCACATTTCTCTGAAATAAGCGATTGCAAAGCCACGATTCGAACACATGACGTTCTATTTTCAGAGCGATTGCAAAGAGTAGCACGAATTTCCATTTGCAGATTACAGGATTTTTTTTTTTTGGTCAATCGTCATGCTTAATCTATCACATGGGGAGGGGAAATGAGACTGGTTCCCGGAATGTAGTGTGGGGCATCCAAGAGCTTTACAGCATGAGCTAGCCACCACTTGCGATTACAGGAATGATAAATTGTGTTCTTATTTTGCTTAATTAATCTATGGAAAAATGTGCAGGAGACATACACGGACAATATCCAGACCTCCTTCGCCTATTCGAATTCGGCGGTTTCCCGCCACACTCCAACTACCTTTTCCTCGGCGACTACGTCGACCGAGGAAAACAGAGCATCGAAACCATATCACTCCTCCTGGCTTACAAAATCAAATACCCCGACAACTTCTTCCTCCTGCGTGGAAACCACGAGTGTGCCTCCATCAACCGCATCTACGGCTTCTACGACGAGTGCAAGCGCCGGTTCAGCGTCCGGTTGTGGCGTAGCTTCACTGATTGTTTCAACTGCTTACCGGTTGCGGCGGTGATCGACGACAAGATACTGTGTATGCACGGGGGGCTCTCGCCGGAGATGGAGAGCTTGGATCAGGTACGGGGTATTGAGAGGCCCGTTGATGTACCTGATCAGGGGCTGTTGTGTGACTTGCTTTGGGCTGATCCGGATAGGGAGATTAAAGGGTGGGGGGAGAATGATAGAGGGGTTTCCTTTACTTTTGGTGCTGATAAGGTTGTTGAGTTTTTGAAGAAGCATGATCTTGATCTCATATGTCGTGCGCACCAGGTAACTTCTTAAATCACAAATACCCACCCGTATGTAAGGGTGCAAATGAGCCGAGCCCGGTTCATTTACTAACGAGCTGAGCTTATACAAACATGCTGAGAGTGTAAAGCTTGGTTCATTTAATACAAAAGCCTAAAACTTAAGGATGAGCACGGCTCAATTACTAAACTAGTGAACCCGAGCCTTGTCCTAACGAACTGAGCATCTAGCTGCTTGCTAGTAATTGAGTTCGTTTGCATAGGTTTGAATGAAATACCCTTTTGGAAAAAATGCACCATATTCTCATGGACAAAGCTCCCATCTTTACCGTCCAGTCCCACTCTTTTTTCTTCGACTCACTTCGACCCATAAAAATGATCGAAACTTTCATTTTTGTTGTCCTGAAGATCATTCACACGCAAAAAATCAGTTTGATCCAGTAGCTATTGTGTTGAAAATAAGCTATCTTTTTTCCGAAAATAAGTGACCCGTCGAGTTTCTTTTCTCCGACAATCTGCAAATAAAATTTATGGAAACATCGCATCGAAAAAGAGAAATCATAAGTTCAAGTAGGATCAATGTTCGCTACCTCAGTTGAATCTTACTGATTACAGTTTAGCTCCCCCTTAACTAACAGATGTGAACTGACTAAATTTGAACAGGTGGTGGAGGATGGATATGAATTTTTCGCCGACAGGCAGCTAGTTACCATATTCTCGGCGCCAAACTACTGCGGAGAATTCAACAATGCCGGCGCACTGATGAATGTGGATGCGAGTCTGCTCTGCTCATTCCAGATTCTCAAGCCATGGAGAGGGAAGCTAGCTTTTGTGGAATAACTGGTTTCTGAAAACTGCAGGCTCCGGCTCCATCTCGTCTTACCGTGTAAGGACGAAGCAGAAACATTAGCTAACAATCAAGCATCAGAAGAAGAAAAAAACCCAAAAAAAAAAAAAAACCTCGTATATATGATTCTAGGAATAAACAAGTAGATTATTAAATTCAGTTCAGTATGAAGTATCAAATTAAGCATGTTGTGCACAAGTCCCATTTAACCAAGTGCGTTTTGCCCGATGATAACGTTTTCCCTTCTCTTTTTTTCCTGCTCTGTCATTAGCCAATTTACAGCAAAGTTCTATACGCATGAAATTTCTCATCCCCCCATTCCGATTTATGTTTGGTAAAAGATTTGAAAACCTTTGTGTTTTGTTATATAGATAAGCCTCTGAAAACCTTTGTGTTTTGTTAGTTCTATTGGCCTCTTTCATTTGAATGAACACAAGTCAGAAAGCCCACTCCTAACCTAATTTTCAATCCGAATCCTATTACTCCAATCTATATGAACATGGAACCATTGCTAATGTGCAAATACATAGGTGAGGGTTCCAATTTGCAGGAATGTGCGGCCCGATTGCAGCGGGTTATGAGACAAATTGTCAACCAATCCGTACTTCGTGAGTTAAATTCCTGTGGCAGCTTTGAATGAGTCATGTATCAATTCTCTCTCGCTTTCGCATGTGACCCACCCGCGCAGCCTGAATCGCCGGGTGGTTAGGGTTTTCAGCAATTTCATACGGCGCATAAAGACGAGTTGGGAGGGTGGCAAATTTCAAAATGAAAGCAAAACGAGATGGCAAAAAAATGATGGCACAAGACTAACAAGATTTTTGTAAACAAGAGCAACAAACAACTCAATACATCATTGCATGTCAAAAAAACAAGTTTAACAGCAAAATCAGACCAAACTTTCAAAAGTTTTGACTACAATGTGCTGTGGCGAGTTCGTTGCAGATTGAGAATATTTTATCCTCAGTCCACGCAACCCACCGCCACCACACAACTTATCACCCTCCCAACCCAACCCGCCTATCCTCCCGAACTGCGGTGGCGGTGTGGGTTGGTTTGGGTTGAATCAATTTGGCGGGTTGACAGGTTTTTGCACACCAAAAGTAACTTGTTTTGCCTTGGTCAAATAGGGAGGCGAGTTGTGGTACATACACTGAAGCTGTGGACATGCAGCACTTGTGTAGCGCCAGTAATACTCTCTCCATCCCTATTTATTATATCTTGGTAAAGAATCTATGAAAAAAAGTTTCTATTGAAACCAAATTTCACGTTGGCAATGTAGGACGCAGGGGGGTTGCAGTGCTGTGCAGAATCACAATCGTCCACAAGTGTTTTCAATAGTTAACTATTTGCGCGAATAGTTTGTTTTCAATCTGAGCCGTCCATCCAAGCAACGGACAGCCCGGATTCTGCGCAGCACCTGCTGTGCACAAGTTGCACGGTAGGCCCCCGCGTGCAAGCATAATTATAAGGAAACGAAGTCATTGCATTGTAATCATTGTCTTTTCTTACTTTGTTAATACTACTAAATTAAAAATTGATGGGTAAAAGAGTACCCATTTAAATTTGAAGTGGGACAACTTTTTTGGGACAAGCAGAAAGTGCAAACTGAGACCAATGAACGGGGATAAAAGGAGTACATGTCGATTGTCGAATAAACACATTTCTACTAACGTGTAAAGTTAGAAATATGAAAACAACAAGAAGAAGAAATGGGAAAAAATAATGTGCCATAATCTAAGCCGTGTAACGTGAATGCGTTAGCAGGACTGGGACAAAGATTAGGAGCTCGAGCATCTTCAATTAACATCCCAAATTAGTAAAAATCGTGAGGGTGAGAATTACAAGCGTTGAGCGAAAATTGAGAGCAATAGAGGAGGACAAGATTATGTTGATGATCATAATTTACTATACTGTATGATTATAAAAGACGTATATTCTCTTTCTCCACTTTAAGTCTTTCACGCCAAGGCTGAGGGGTAGTTTTCCATTTGCTAAAATGGGAATTTGCTAAAATCAAATGGAAGATTTTAACAAATGAAGTGGGGAGGAGATTTTAGCAACAATGAATCTGGACATAGAGATTTTAGCAACAATGAATCTGGACATATGTGTATGTCCAGATTCATTGTTGCTAAAATCTCCTCCCCACTTCATTTGCTAAAATCTTCCACTTGATTTTAGCAAATTCCCATTTTAGCAAATAGAAAACTATGCCTGATTTCAATATTTTCAGAAAGCCATAAGATTGGGCTATCGTTGTGAGCCGTTGGTTTTCAGATACACCACGATTTACATTGAGGCTATTGTGACAGAGACACTACTCCCTTCCTGTTTACCGGTGAGAAAATTTCCCTCAATTCCTTTGTATGAAAACAAAAAATGCCTGTACAGTGTTCCTGTGCATTTTCGGTCATTGAATCAGCCGATAATCTTTGAGAGGTAAAGATTTTCAAGTGATCCAATGACCACAAATTCTCTGGAACACAGGTATCCAGAAAGAGATATTGGAACACAAATTCTCAGTTCCAACATCTCTCCCCCTCAACAGTTAAGCCTACATACACACCAGCCAGACTTGGAAAACTATTGGTGGTGGTCTTGGGGCACCGCCACGTGGTGCCCCAACAAGCCTCAACACCACACATCTTTGTGGGTCAATCACTATATGTATGAAGCCCACAAAAACGTGTGGTGTTGAGAGGTGTTGGGCACTACCACAGGGTGCCCCAAAGACCACGGAATAATTACTCGGCAAATTCCAGATTTCCAGTCCTTACTTTAATACTTTTCATACTCAATTGGAGAGGAATAGCTGGAAGGAAGTGGCTCAGAATCCTTAATTAGCCTAAAACCCAAATGAGCCACCAAAACAACATCAACATTCCCATAAGTATTTCTAGAAGCTTTAAGTATATATACATGTATATTGCCATTCTGTATATTAGCCTCTTTCAACAACTTTTATACAACTTCCGGTTAGTTTCATTTCAATTTCCAACTCAAGAAATTAAAGAAAGAAGAAAAAATGGAAGTACAACATACTTGTTCAAAGGACACGAAAGGTAAGCAAGCTTCTTCTCCTCCTCCTCCTCAAAACAGTCGGAGGCAAAGAAGATACATATGTTTGGCGGTGGTTGCTTTCATATTAGGTGTGTTTCTGATACTGTTAGTGCTTGGGCTCACAGTCTTCAAAGTTAAACGTCCTGCAACCACCGTTCATTCCATCGTCGTAAAAGATTTGCAGACGTCACTTGACATTCCAAAGCTCAAAGCGTACTTGAACATCTCATTCGATGTGAATCTGTCCATTAAGAACAAGAATAAGATAGGATTCAAGTTCACCAATAGCGGTGCCTTCCTCAACTACAGGGGCCAAGTGGTGGGAGAGGTTCCTATACCAGCAGTGGAGATTTCGGCAGACAAAACATTCAATATGGATTTAACTGTCACCTTTATGGCAGATCGATTGCTTTCGGATTCAGATTTGTATTTGGACAATGGACATCATCAACGGTACTTTGCCCTTCAGCACTTCAACAAGAATTTCCGGCAAAGTTGATATAATCAGAATTTTCAAAATCCATGTGGCTTCCTACGCGTCCTGCGAGGTAATCATTGACGTCAAGAACAAAAGCGTGGCCAAAAAGACTTGTCATCTAAGGCCAAACTATAGAATTTGAGAAATCACGTAAGCATAACTTATTAGTTTGGTAATTCCAAATTCCAATGCATTTTTTGTAGTTTGAGCAATTGAGATGGAATACAATGAAAACACAACGGTCTCTTTGTTGTTTGTTTTCCTTACGGAGTTTTGTTGCACTTTGCACATATTTAGCCTTAAGTTTTGGTGACTGACGAAGGTGGTGCATCTGTCTTTTCTCATGCACAACTCGATGTCTCTGACTCTCTACCATTTTGTCCATCAAACCTTCGATAGCCATGCCGACATTCTCAAACTTTCAAGTCTAATATCTGAGCTAACAATCTTTCGTGTCTGTAAATTTGATATAGTAAACAGAAATAAGGAAACTTACAATAGATACAAGGATGCGATCGGCAGAACTTTTTACTAATTGTGTATATTCTTTCATACTATTTTGTTAACTCATGGCCTCATGGGTCAGGGCAGGATTTCTCATTAGAGCATTTCATCCTATAATGCCCCTCGTGTCTATGTTCAAATGTCAATGTGTATTTGTGTGCAATTATTCAAGTAAGATCAAACAAGTTAAATTATTTCATTTTCCCACACAAGATCAAAAAGAGTAGGATAAGGACATTAGCCAAAAACGAGTATGGTTCATGAACTTGCAAGCTAGCACAAGTGGTTGAGTGCTTGATCCAAGTTCTATCTAGTCTTAAGTTCAACTCTTCTGATCCCCACTAACACACTAACACTTCTTTCATTTCTTATGTAGAGGTTCACATACCTTGATTCCTCCCTTGCGCAATTTGCTGGCGAGTATCCACTATCAACCAAAGCCACCCTTGACATTGCATAATTTGCAATATATTCTGATTTGACGTCTCAAGAGCTGTAAGTAAAGGTTCCACTATATCTAACCGCGAGAACTACTAAGACATAAAAGTTCCACTGCAAAGAAGAGGGTGCAAAAGTTGTTTCTCACCCATGAGCAGCTTGACATATAAAGTTCCGGCACCAACGCAACCGATATAACGACAATGAAAAATCACCGTTAATGGGGCAAAAATTTAACCCTATCATGAGACGTATGGTAAATGATTGAAAATGATTGATCGAGGGTAAATGATTGATCGGCTTTGTTTTAGATTTCCATATCAACAGGCAAAATTGTATCCTGAAGGCAAATCAGCCTTCCAGTACAATCATCATTATAATCCATACTTAGGTTGAGTTTCCACTATGGTATTTTGGGTATTCTTTGACTACAAGTTGTCAAATCAACAAGTCATTCTTCTCACATACATCAACTGATTTGACAACTTGTAGCCCAAAAATACCCAAAATACTGAAAATACCGTAGTGGAAACTCACCCTTAATACAATTACAGATCACCTCATGTGGTTTTAAAGTCAAGAAAGCCCCATCTGTGCTTTAATATGGCATAGTCAAGATTCCAATATGGCGCGAAGAGTAGAAAAACAGGTATTACTTTCCAGCCATACCACAGCTGGGAGGTTACAGTTTACTTAACCAGTCCCTCAACTGTTGTACTTACGGCAACTTAGGGGAAACGGTTTCCACTTCTGGTATGTCATGCAATCTGCATATCACCAGCAAAAAACATGTGAAAGCAACAAATCGAAATAAGATACACAAAAGGGTTTTATCAAATGGTCGTTGACCAATTTTCTTTCAAGAGAGAGTGAAATGACAGTAGCTGCTGCTAGCTTTCTTGTTGGGAAGAATGTTAAGATTGAGCAGAGAATAGGGAGAGAAGTGAATTAAAGAAAGTAATGCAGTACAAAAGGTAATTGCAGCAGCATGTGCAATCTAGCACATTTACTGAAAAGCTCCAAATCACCAAATTCAAAATAAACTAAAAGTAATTTAAGAGTGGAAAACAACGCGTACACAGCATCAAAATATTAGCAACTTGTGTAAAATGTTGAACTGTAGGCCTAAAAGTTTCGAGAAAGAACATTTTCAAAGAGGAAACTCTACCTGTTTATCTGCTTCATGCAAAATGGTTGCGGACGCATGAGATCTCTACTTCTACTTCAACCTGAAATCTTTATCCTTAAAAAGTACCAGAATCCATTTGCTTTGCCAAAGATGTGGCTCACAACAATTTTCAATGGCAAACTCAAATTGGAATCAAGCTCAGGAACGTCATAAGCTTGGAAGTTTGGAACATAGTAAGCACAAAGAAAGAAGTTACTTGAATTAAAACAGCCTGCCACAGGTTTCCCTTTTCAAGACTTTCTACAGAATTACCTCACTGATACAATTGGAAGTTGTTGTAATGAAAACATGCGAAAACAGCAATAATTCTACTCATAGCATTGATAATAGAGTAACAGTTTATGCACTAGTCTTAACAAGTACACAGCTGCTGCTCCATAGAATCACTTCCTCAAGTGATGTGGGTAACAATTTTTAAGCTCGAGGTAACAAAAACACCACCTGTGGGAAAAGATATTTCCTTTCCTTTCCTTTCCTTTCCAAAGTCACAAGTACCTGTGATTACTTATTCTAGACGTTTCTGCCATCTATACGCTTCATCAAATAAATTTGGATCAATGACATGAATTTCAAGAGAAGCGCACACAAGCAATAACGGTAGGGAAAACATGAGAGAGAGAGAACACAATTTTCTCTAATAAGTAAACAACTCCCACTATCAAACTAAATTTAAATCCACCTAAAAAATACTTCAATAGCTTAAAGGAGAGAACCTACGTTCCCATCGAAACAAATCCTCACAGATCACAAGTTTCAGTGTTTCAAAAAATAGAAATACAAGAAAACCAATCCATTACAATATGAGTTAGCACTGCAGTTACCAAAATACAACTCCTAGAGAGCAGGATTCCCTTCTTTGTAGTATAAGGGGTTAGTCGATGGGGAAGAGTGAGTATTCCTGTACCACCCCTTATTGGTCTGAGCCACAGAGGTATGTGACGAAAAATGTCCTCCTAATGTCAGCTTTAAACCATTTAGCAGAACCAAGTCAGAATTCAAGCTTTCTGCATAAACCCTGGTCAATAATCCTTAATTTTTTTGTGGTTCCTGCGGTCTTCACAGGAGCACTGGGACATGTTTCAGCGATTCCACTAAGACGGGTAGCAGAATCAGGGGTGTTAAACCCATCAAAACCTGGGTCCAGAGGTAAAATTTCAGTAACAAGCCCCTCTGTCTGCTTCGAAACAATAGCTTCCAAAAGAGTATCATACACTGCTTCCAGTAATACGTCATCATCTGAGATGGTTTCGGCATCAGTTTCATCATTCTCATCTAGGATGAAACTTACGGAAGTATCGAACTTAAGCCGCCGCACAACATTGATCCGTGATTCTTTTAGGTACTTCTTACAATGAGGAGCCATTGCGAGCTTCTCTGGACCGGGAGCAAATGGGTCAAAAACACCCTCCACTGGGGTTTGGGGACTAAAATTGATAGAAGCACCCAAGTTATCATTTTCAGGCGAGGAAACAAATGTTAATGGGGATGTAACACCGAAGAGGAAGTCCCCCGTCTCTTTATTTGAATCTGGAGTTATAGGCCCAATGGCAGCCACTGTAGATTGTAGGGATATCTGAGTTACATTCTCTTTAGCTTCAACAACAACACAATCCTCCTCCACTTTCTTTGCGATTTTCTGAGATACATTTACCAGTTCATTCTGTTGATCCATGGTGACTGTAGTATCCATTATCTCCCACAATGAAAAGGAAACAAAACTGTAACAAAAAACAAATAGGGGAGAAAAAATGAGGGATTTTCTCAAAAACAAAATTAGGGCTCAGGAACTTAACAAAAAAAAAAAAGAAATAAAGACCAGTGGCAGTAAGATGAATAAATCGAAACCCCAAACTTGTCACGGAATGAGCTCAGCAATTAGATTGTGACTCATAACCTAATAGCTTTCAAAAATTAGGGTACACAAAGAAGCCTGATCACCAAGTTATATTAAAAAGATAACAAATTTGGGTTTGAAAACAAAAACCCAAACAAAAAGCGGATGAGGAGATTCAAAAAGAAAAGGAGAGTAGGTTTCTACGGATGCGCAGCAGAAAAGCATCTTTAACAATTTTACAGATACAGATAAAAGATGGAAAAAAGCAAACATACAAGCATAAGTGGCTGCGGCGGCGGTGGAGGAACGCGGACCGGCGACTGAGAGTAGAGAGAGCGTCGTCTTTTTACGCGGTGAAACTGGGACAAAGAATTCCACCGACCTTTTGTGCTGATTTTATGCGAGATGGACCGCAGTTTAGTCCAAACACACATTTCACTTCAGTTCAAGATTTGACTGTGCTCTATGTAGGGCGAATTTCACTTTGGCCCTTCTAATTTGGGACATTTTGTACATTACCCTCAGTATGGTTTGTAGCCAGGGAAGGCAGCGGAGGCCCCGCTAAAATCAAGGTGCAATAGTTCTGGGGCTGTTTACATATAAAATTAATAAATTCAATAATTAATTGACACGTAATTTGAAATACCAAACGTTGGCAAGTATTTATCAATTAAGATACACTGGATTAATAAAACAAAAGTAAGTGAATACGATGTATTGTTTCTCAAATTGGAAAAGCAGTTATTGGCGGTTAGCCGGTTACGGACCATTGTTGATGAAAAGATTGATTTCGAAGCCATGATATCAACTGCTAAACACATAAACTCCACGTGTAAATTTGTGGAACTAAGCAAAATGGCAGTTAGAACACGTGGAGTATTCTTTGAAAGGCATTTATCTCTTCAACCCGTAATCATTTGAGTTAGTTTGAGTAACTGTGCAGATTCAAAATCAAAGCTTTTGGAAGAAGAATTGAAAGAATTCAAATTCAGACATGCAGGAGGGAAAAAACTGCCAACTTGAAGAGTAGAAGTTAGAGTTCAAAGCAAGTCAAGTTCAAATTTATTGAGCGGGAAGTTCAACTACAAGCAGCGTCTATAAATAGAAGAAATTGAAGAGTGAAAACCCCCGGACAAATCTTCAACAAACAGCTATCAAAAAACTGATGCTTGGTTTGTTCATTGGCAAAGTAGTTTAGGATCTCGAACTCAGTTCGAAATAGATTAGGAAGTAGATTAGGAAGCAATTAGGATCACTCTCGATTGTTCTTATAACAATCACCTGTTCAAAGTTCTTGTATTTGAAGTTGGAGACAATTTCGAAGTAAGTTTACTTTTGATTTACCAATTGAAGTATCTTGTTTCTTTGTTGTTCTTTGATTTCCTAAGTATATTGGTTCACATTTCTTCACTTGTTAAGAAAAATCCTCTTGATTGAGGTAATTGAACCAATAAAGCACAATCGCCTGATTAGATTTGGTTTTTTGCAAAGTTAATCTGAGGGAGGAGATTAAAACTCTCTCTGGCACGCTCGCACACAATTATTTTTCATTATAAAGAAGTAAAAGAACCAAACAGGGGCCTAAAAAAATTATTATGAATGCACGCCTCTTATTTGAGTGTATTATACGCACCATTAAAAAGGTTACGAATTATTAATAAAAGTTACGTTTTTTTTTTAAAGTTATGAAACATACCAAATTGTTCTTCCAGAGAAGAAAACCCCGGAAGATTTTATTTAAAATTCGGACCATTAATTGCGAGATTGACGGTTTGAATGTTATACTACAACCCTAAAGGACGCCCCTGCACTACAGGTCCCTGGGTCCTATTATTTAGTCCAATAAGTTTTCTGCCATCGAATTGTGGTTATAAACGAATAAAGTTGTTCAACAGCAGTTCAAAACTTGGTTCTTTAAAGATTGGGCTCGGTTTTGTTCTAAAAATGAGTCGGGTTCGAACATGATTTTTTATTTTAGCAAATAAACCGAGCTCGAATTATTAGTTGTAACTCGGCTCGTGTAGATAACTCAACTCGTATGTATGACCTCGACTTGTATATAGAAGTTTAATTAGTACTCGAACAACCTTGATTTTCAAATTCTAATCAGGCTCGAATATGTTGGCTCGATTCAAGGTCAAACACCTTCAGGCTTGGCTTCGCTATTTTGCATCCTCAATCAAAACGGTCAAGCGACAGTATTATTGCTCCATATCCTGTTACTAGTAGCCCAAAAGTTCTCACCACAACCCTAAAAATTTTCACCTTCAACCTCGGCGTTGCAATTTCAAGGATCATAAAAAATGATCCACAAAATAAAATATATATTAAAGGACCGAAGACAAAGAAAACCAAAAAACAAAAATTAGAACCGTACCTTAGAAGTTAGTAGAGGTTAAAATAGGAGTACAATGTTCATTGACAAAACGATTATTACATAAAAAAAAATGATGCGAAATTTCTCAGTCACGCTGCAAAAATTCTGAGGACGTCGTCATATTTCTCTTTGAGAATTATTAATTCCAAGAATAGGAGACTGTTACTTAATTTTTACTTTTTCTTTTTTTGGTAGAACATTATTCTCCCTTCAAATCATCTCTAGGAACTTGATGAAGGTGAGAGAGAAAAGAAAGGAAAGTTAAATTTTCCCTCCTCTTTTTTGGTTTGGAGAGAAACAAGAAAGAAAATAAATTAAAAAATCTAAGTATTGTGAATAGTAAAATTTTCCTCTCATTTTATTTTGGGTTAAATATCTACATCCCCCTTAAACTATCAAAAAAAATTTTACTTCCCCCTTAAACTACCAATTTAACTCCCTTCCTCCTTCAACTATCATTTTCTTATTTACTAAGGACAAATCACGTTTTCCATCCAAAATTTGTGACGGAAACCGTTAACCATTTTTTTTTTTTTGGGAACTAATAAAAAAAGAGAGGGTAATATGGACATTTCGTATACCTACAACAATGAAGCCAAGATCTCCTTGTGCTCTGCGTCTGATGAAGTGTCATCTCTAGATGAACTAACCCTAGTGATCTTCCAACAAACCCATCCAATGCTCAAGAAAAAAGCAGTCAATATCATGCAGGCAAAAATAACAATCCTTGAATAAGAATTATCAGCCATACAATGGTCATCATTGCTGAAAAATCCACCGCCGTTCTTCCTCCAATAACTAGACTTCCCAGCAAAAGACCCACTGACCCAATTACCATTCTTTATCCAATCTTGACCGCATACCCAAATATTATCAGTCTACACCTTCCCGTCGTTTAACATCTTTCCACCTTTCCCAACCAAATCCTTCAAAATCCCAGAATTCGCGAGCCCTAATCTAGGTTGTAAAGGGAGGTCCAAAATTGGTCTCTTTGAATATGCCCACAATAGGAACACATAAATCGACAACGACGAGGAAAATAATCGCTTTGTTTGGTTTAGAGTTTTGAGAAGAATACTTTGAGAAATAATTTTGAGATAGTGTTTGAATGGGTTTTTGAAAAAAGTAATAATTAAAAAGAGGTGTAATAATTGGAGAGAGATAGAGAGAGCGAAATGAAAATAATGATTGGAGAGAGGGGTATGAGTAGAGAGAGAAATGTGATTGATGATTGGAGAGATGAGAGATGAGGAAATAATCTTTTTGATTTTTTTTTTTTTTTGAAAATGTGAAGTGAACAAGGTGATGTCATTGACGAGTTTTGATTTGGTTTAATGACGACTAACAACGGTAGTAATAGCATTCAGCCCATGGTTCCGTCTACTAGATCTGCTCCTACTAGGGGTGTACATGGTCCGGTTTGCACCAGTTTTGTAGAAATCCGGGAACCGAACCATATTTAACGGTTCCAAAGAATTAAGAACCATAACCAGACCATTACACATATAGAACCAAACCACACCAAACCATTAGATTGGTCTGGTTTGGTTCGGTTTCTGGTTCTAAACCATGTTAGCATTCAAAATTTGCAAAAAAAAAAATTATCCACAAAATTTTTGCAAATCCTTCGTAAAACTACTACCATTATACCAACGCACAAATAGATTAAGGAGTCCATCAAAAACTAAGTAACTATTAAAATATCATTATTGATATAGAAGGCAGATGCAACATTAAAACTTAAAACTAACAAAATTATCAAGTATGTGTTGGTATATATTATATTATATTATATTGTATAACGGACCGGTTCGGTTCAAACCACGGTTCTAATTTTGAAACCAGGGACCGAACCAAAATATCCGGTTCTCATTTTTTTAGAACCAAAACCAATCCATTATACCATAGAACCAATCCAAATAGACCGGTTTGGTTTGGTCGGTCCGGTTTCACGGTTTTTTTCGGTTTTCTTGTACACCCCTAGCTCCTACTGCGGTAATTTTCAGTCCACTTGAGTTTGTGATTTTTAGCTCCATTTTGGTTTGTTGCTTAAAAGAAGAGTTTTTTCTATGCTGTGTTTTTTCTCTAGTTGTGATACTTGAGGATTGTGTCGATAACTGTTTTCTAGAGTGATTTTAAGGAGGGTTGCTGTTCAATTTAGTTTTCATTATAGTCCAATGCAACTTCCTTTTCTGGTTGCTCTTTTGGAGATCCTTTTACTTGGACTCTCCTTTTGAACTATACAGAACTAATAAAAAGACTAATATAGCCTTAGGACTAACTTTTCCATCCATCAAGTGGATGGAAAATGTGGTTTGTCCTTAATAAAGAAGAAAATGATAGTTGAAGGGGGAACGGAGTTCAATTGGTAGTTGAAGGGGGAAGTAAAACAAATTTGATAGTTTAAGGGGCCAGTATATATTTAACTTTTTTATTTTCTCTCACTTTCCATCCCTTTCCACAAGCGATAATGATACGTTCACACCCCACAAGCCACATCCAGCCACTCCCTTGCCACTGTTCACGTGGGCCCCACGTGGGGGCCTACCCACTTTACCCCAGGAAAAAAATAATTCCGAAATTTTCAAAATCCCCATGGGTTTTTCACGCTCATTTTCGCGGCATTCTTGAGAGACACAGAAGAGAGGAAGAAGATCGTGACCCACGACCCACCCTCACCCTCCGACGTTCGAGTACCCTTCACCAGCGAATGCCCCTTCACCGGCGACTGAACTCCGGCTCAAGCCAACCCGAAATTTTCAAGATCCCCAATTCCTGGGTTTCACACTCATTTTCGCGGCACCTTGGAGAGACAGAGAAGAGAGGAAGAAAATCGTGACCCACGGCCCACCCTCCGACGTTCGACTGACCTTCACCACTGCTCTTCACCGGCGACTGAATCTGCGGTCTCCCTTTCCGACTCAAGCCCAACCCGACTCAAGCCCAACCCGTCCACCGCCAGTCGACGCCACCACGACGACTCAAGCACCACCGGACTGAAGCCCAACCAGAGTAGAACACTTGGTTGCTTAAATGTTTTTAATTTACTCTATTTTTTATCGTATCGTGTCTGTATCGTGTCTTTTTTGTATCGTGTCCTGTATGTATCGTGTCTATATTGTATCCGTATCCATATTGTGGAATGTATCCGTATCCGTTTGTGAATGGAATGTAATTTACTTTCTTTTTATTGTATCGTGTCTTGTATGTATCGTGTCCTGTTTGTATCATGTCTGTATTGTATCCGTATCCGTTTGTGAATGGAATGTAATTTACTTTCTTTTTATTGTATCGTGTCCTGTATGTATCGTGTCCTGTTTCCTGTATGTATCGTGTCCTGTTTGTATCATGTCTGTATTGTATCCGTATCCGTTTGTGAATGGAATGTAATTTACTTTCTTTTTATTGTATCGTGTCCTGTATGTATCGTGTCCTGTTTGTATCCTGTCTGTATTGTATCCGTATCCATATTGTGGAATGTATCCGTATCCGTTTGTGAATGGAATGTAATTTACTTTCTTTTTATTGTATCGTGTCCTGTTTGTATCCATATCCGTATTTTTATCTATCAATGAAATCTTTTTCCGTATCCATTTGATAATTGGATAAGTTATTTGGTTGCACCTTTTCTTTATTGTATACGTATCAGTGTTTAAATGCAATTTCTGAAAAAAATTGGGCAGCATTTCCGCTATTTTCTTGCATACCCCACGTCTAAGCGTGTCATCAGACAATCAACTAATAAGGCACAACATAAAAGTAGGCCATAGAATAACCGACAATAGACTTGAAATTAACCTTGTCATTCATTACATAACCATTACATAACCATTGTCCGAAACGGACTTCAAATTAACTGTTTTACAATACGTCACCATATTACATAACAGATTACCTATACAACAGGTGGAAAACTAGTAATATACAAATTACAATCATCTACACAACGGAATTGATAACTCCAATACGAACTGCACTCCGTATGGCTAAGATGAGTTCCCTTAAGTTGTTGAGATCGACGTTGTCACGCCCTTGAAATTAAAGGATAAATCATTGGGAAAATCCACGTGGATGGTCAACAAGTCCATGGACCACGTCATAGTTCAAATTTAAATATAAAAGAGTCAAAGTCCACAAGTTACAATAGTCTAAGGGAACCCGATAACCCAAATAGACAAGTACATAAGTTTTAAGTGTGTTTACAACCCCTTGTCAAAAGATAAGACTTTATAAAGTTACAAAATCATCTTGGCAAAAATACTACTTCTAAGATGACAATGTAACTCCTCCTTTAGCTTTCAAAACAATGCATGCATGCACTTTCAGCACTCCACAATCATGGTCCTTGATGGGTACCTGAGAATTTGTAAGGTTGAGCTCACTAGCCCAGTAGAAAAATGTCTAATAGTCCTAAGTGAAATGAGATGCATATGGATGATAGACGAGAAAGCACAAGTCATGCAACAAGAGTTACGAAAGAATTAGTATGGTGAAAGGATTAGAAAGTGTCACTTAATCAACTAGATTTCACTTACTCTCGTGCCTCGTACCCATTAACACCCGACACGTACCTGACACGTCTCTTGTGTCCTACGCGCTCGATATATACACCTCTCATTTCTTTAAACATTCAATTATTCTTCGGGCATGCCATATAGGCCCCGTGTCACTCCGGGCATGCCATAAAGGCCCCGTGTCACTCCGGGCATACCCTTTCGGGCCCCGTGTCATCATTACCACATTTGTACTTCATTTTATGCTCATTAATATCCTTATGGTGTCCATATGTCTCCTCGTCTTACTTTCATGTCTAAGTTTCGCGCAAAACTCATGTTTCGTGTTACCCGAATGTGTCCCTAAAGGAGATTTTGACCCCCGAGTGTCGAGGATGTCCAAGTGACCCCCCCCCCCCCCCCCCCCCCCCCAGACCCTAACATGTGTCCAACAACTTACACAAACGAGCCACAAACAATGGATCTTGATTCATGAAATTTTTCATAAAATATAGGTGTCCTATTGATAGAGGGTTGGGTCCTATTGATAGGAGAGGGATCAGATTGACCACTATTGAAGCATCAGAAAGTCCTATTGATAGAAGGTAAAGTCCTATTGATAGAGCGTCAGAGGCTCCTATCGATAGGAGAATCAAGTCCTATCGATAGAGAAGCCATCAGATTGGCCAAAACGAAAAGTGAAAGGCTCCTATCGATAGGGGATGAAGTCTTATAGATAGGACAACACCAGATCCGAAATTTCTCAAGCAACGAAATGATCAATGGGGCTTCTTTTGGGCATTTTCTTGGTTCCAAATGAACATGTTAAGATGTAAAAGAGGTTCAAACAACATAGTAGCACAATATACCATCAATTTACAAGATTTACAAGTTTTCCCCAAATTCAAGCCATGAACAACAATGGGTTTCATATAAATTACAAGCATCATGATGAAATTAAGCAACAATAGAATGGTTTATCTACCAAATCAAGAGAAGAATAACATATAAGCTAGGAGATAAGGAGTTTCAACACAAATTTGGCTAGAAGATGGATCTTGCTCAAAGAAAATAACAAGACAAGGAAAACTTAGCAATCCCATGACTATACACACATACACACTACATTTACACTTAAAAGGGGTAGAAATTTTCCTACCTCAAGTGAAGAAAAGTTCAAAACCCAACTTGACTCCAAGCCCTAGCTTCTTCAAACTCTAGAAATCACCAATCCAAGCTTCTCCAAAGCCAAGACAAGAAGATATCAAGCTCCCAAGATCAAAGGTTGAAGGATTTGTGCAAGGGGTTAATGGATTTGTGGGATTTGTGGGAGAATTTGTTGGAAGAAATGAAGAAAATGGAGGTTTAGAGAGAGAGGTTATGGCTGATGTTGGGGAAGAAATGTGCTCTCTCACTCCTCACACACACCACAAATACATACACACTATTAAATTATTACACCCCCAACCCTTGTATTGACTTGTGTATAGCATAGAGGCCCCAACTAATTAAATACACTCATTAATCTATCACTTAAACATTTTGATCAATTCATCATATTTCCCCAACTTTATTTTCAGAAAAATAATTAAAAACACAGGTCCTTACAGACGTTGTATTGAGTTCCAGGTCCAGTTGCGTCGCCGGTCATATCATCTGTCGAATGTGAGACATTTTCATTCTTGTCGTCGCACCAACCATTCCATTTCCTGCAAGGCTATTCACAACAAAACATAATGAGATACATTGGAAACGAGATAAACCAGAAATGGTGGAAACAAGCATTCATGTATGTATCGTGAATCTGTGTCGTGTATCTGTGTCGTGTATCCGTGTCCGTGTCATGTATCCGTGTCCGTGTCGCGTAACCGTGTTCGTGTCGCGTATCCGTGTCCGTGTCGCATGTCCGTACCGCGTATCCGTGTTCGTGTCGCGTTGGGCACGTTGAGGAGAGAGGACGTCAAGGATACTTACACAGTGAAGCTTGGTTTGTATTTTGCACACAAGGGTCATATTAAGATTTATGAATCCACATATCTTGCAAGTTGCAATAGAGTTAGTCTTACCTATTAGACCACGTGATTATCAAGGCATCATTTAAAACAAGTTTTTTTTCAATTCCTAATTTAGGCCTAAAGGTTTCATTTATCCTGTGTATCTTAAAAATCTTGACCGAATCAAAGGGATTGGCGATTCAATTTGATTCACAATTTCATGAAGGACCTTTTCAATTCTCGGTTGGATTTGTGATTTCACAACTCTAGAACTATTTGTTCATGGTGTACCACAAAAAAAAAAACTTGGGAAAGGTGAAAATTGTAACTACATTAGCCTAAAGGCAGAGAGTTGATTTCTAATATATATATTTTTGCAAATAAAAAGTCGAACAAATATTACTGGCTATCCTCCTAGAGTTTCTTCAGGTGAGAAATTTCAGTTCGCTCAAGGAAGCGTAAACATCATAACCTTCGCTTTAAGAGTGATAATTTGAAAGCATTAATATCCTCTTGTCTAGTTCCTTAGCATTATCAAGAAATGCAGGCAAAGATACACTGAAAGAGTGATAATTTGATGTCGAGATTCATCGAGGGTCCTTTCTTATGCATTTTTGGGAATGCAACAGCCTTCACTTACCAACTGAAGAATACTAATTAGACAAGAGGATATTAACGCTAGGCATTTGTCAAGCCAATGATTGACCAAAAAAGTACTATGGCATATGATGCTTTTTGCAACTTGTTGATACTGATATAATGCTACTACTAGTGATGTGTACCAAGCAAACAGTGATGTGTTTAGGGTACCTCCTGGGTATAATGCTACTAGTAGTGATACTGATATATTAAATGGGTTAAGTGATTCAATTGGGGATATCATGTATGGGAAGCTTAATGATGCTGGTTTTGTATTTGGTGCAACTGGGAGTGATAATGCTCGTAAAGAATCGGGTTTCAATTCCAATCAAGTTAACGCTGCTACTGGTTGTACTACATCAAATGGGTCAAGTGCTTCAATAGAAGATGTCCAGTGTTATCCTGTACAAATCACTGGTTGGCCATTGGAAAGGTAATAACAGCACAAACATTTTCACAAACAGGTAATGTGCACTAGTTTTCATTGTCATTCATGGGTGCCTCAATGCCATGAAACTAACCTAACACAAGCACAGCATCAAACAAGCACTACTGAACGTGATACAGACAAACATGCAACAATGACACATACAAAACCCCTACAGACGAAGTCCCATTTCTTGAAACCCAAAACCGGGTTCAAACAACTTCAATTTCAAAACCCTAAAATCGGTAAATACAAGCACTTCACCTGTTCAAGTACCCTAGTCGGACGTTGGAACCCAGTTGAAACAAGCAAAGAGAGAGAGAGAGAGAGAGAGAGAGAGAGAGACCTGGTGGTTGTGGCTCAATCGGACGGGTTGGTGGGGATTTTTGAAATTTTCAGTCGTCGTGAGAGAGAGACCTGGTGGGGATTTTTGAAATTTTCAGTCGTCGTGAACTGGTGGTTGTGCTGGGGAGTGACGCTGGCGTTGGAGTCGCCGATGAAGGGGGCAGTCGAGCGTCAAAGGGTGGGTCACGATCTTCCTCTCTCCGATCTTCTTCCTCTCTTCTCTGTCTCTCAAAGCTGCGGCGAAAATGAGAGTGAAACAGACGATTTGGGGATTTTGAAAATTTCAGAAATTTGTTTTTTTTTTTCCCTGGGGTGAAGTGGGTGGGGCCCACGTGAACAGTGGCTGGGGTGTGGATGGGAGTGTCTAGCGGGGAGTGAACGTATCATTATTCTTCCACAAGTTCCAAACATACCCTAAAGAGTGGTTGGGCTGCCCGTGTTCTAAAGCTTGTACGTGGGTTAAAAGAACTGAACCCGACGCATTCATTAATGGCCCATTGGTTTAGGCAATCTCCAACGACAACATTGATCTCATTTTACAGTTATTGGATCTCTATTTTACAGATAAAAAATGGAATTGTGTTGGAGATACAAAAATATCGATTTTGGAGGATTGAGTCTCCAATTTGGAGATTTGGAGATGCTCTTGGTCCGGACAGGACAGGTTACGAAATCCTGACTCTGAAAATCTCTATTTTCAACCAAACAACCAACTCTACTATTAATACATTTTTATAACCAATCTCAATCCCAATTCGATCATCACTACCAATCACATTCAACTTATAACACATACTTTAATATTGATCCTTAAAGGTGGCATAAAGCACTTGTTAACAACAACCTGGGATAATTTAAATTTGGAATTGGTTTGCGATGCGAAGAGCTTTGCTTGGAGAAATAGAAGGAATATGTATGACACACGCAAAATTTGAGAAAGTAACACACCAATAGTCTACCGTAGTAGGTATTCAAGAATCCTCCTTTGCTCATCTTGTTATCCAACCGGATGTTGCCCGTTGAGAAGGTGTTGCCGTTTGGCCTCCCCTCTCTGAGTCGAAGTCTTCCTCTTTATAGATGCCAACAAAATTCTTGCTAATAAAAAGAAGATTCCTTTCCAATTAAAACTCTCCTTCTTCAGTTAAAAACCTAGTACCCTCCTTTATATATTTTCCGTGACTTCCCTTAGAAAAGGAGAAGTCTTGATTTCCAAAAACTCTTTCTTGGTCAGCACTGATCTCCTTACCCAAATAAATTAATCAATTTGGAAAGCAATTGGATTTCTTCACAAATTGTAGTACACGTGCTATAACCATCCAAAATAGTTGCCAACCAATTTTCCTTGTAAGGAAATTAACTTTAATGCAATTTTTTGATCTAATATTGTAGATGGACGGACAAATCACATGGGATAATTTTATCATGGACTTTGTGCTTATTGAATCCGACTTCTGAAATATAAGTTGTTATCACCATTTCCTGCAAATTAATAATTTAATGTGAATTACAAAAAGATAACAATAATATCTAATTAAGCACGATAAGGGACTAACAATATGCAATTTGGAGATTGCTACATGTTAATATTTTGGGCTTATCAAATTGTGACATGCTGGTTGAGAAAAATTAGAATATCTCTATGTTAGCAATTGGATTTCCTCACAAATTGTAGTACACATGCCATAACCATCCAAAATAGTTGCCAACCAATTTTCCTTGTAAGGAAATTAACTTTAATGCAATTTTTTGACCTAATATTATAGATGGACCAATCACATAGGATAATTTAATCATGGACTTTGCGCTTCTTGAATCTGACTTCTGAAATATAAGTTGTTATCACCATTTCCTGCAAATTAATAATTTAATGTGAATTACAAAAAGATAACAATAATATCTAATTAAGCACGATAAGGGACTAACAATATGCAATTTGGAGATTGCTACATGTTAATATTTTGGGCTTATCAAATTGTGACATGTTGGTTAAGAAAAATTAGAATATCTCTATGTTTATCATTTTTTCCCTACAGCTTTTTCCAAGTGCAAATAAACCCAGAGAATTGTGGGTTTTTTCTACAAATTGGGGCCTGGATCCTTATACCACCCTCTTGGGGATGGTCTACTAGGTCCATAACCACTCTTTTAATGTACAGGATGAACCAACATTTAGCTTCAACTATATACAATCTTTTTCGATTCATCTCAATATTTTCTATTTATCCAACTACTGCTGATTGGTTCTGCAATGTGAAGCAGAAGTTTTAAGTTCTGAGTTGAATTAGCTAATGATAAAATATCTTCCTTTATTACATGCAAGTGAACTAAGGAAGTGTTGCTTTGGTTTGCACTGACTTGTATAAGCAAGCTAGTCAAGGTCAATCACTAAGAATTACTCAAAACCGTTTTACACTAAAAGATAAAGCCTACAAACAAGAGAGAATACAACGCACTGAGTTTTCACGTCAAGGAGTAGATAAGTATACACTTTGAAAAAGTCGTATGCACGAGGGTGTTCATAGATCAGGCAAAAAGTACTTTTTTAGAATCAGGTTAGTCAAAGGTCATGAGCTTAATCAAAACTAGCTACACTTGACTCTCAGCCTGCCTGCCATCCATACCAGAATAAATAGAGTTTTCCAAAAAAATCTGCTAGTGGAGTGTCACGCCCTCAAAATTTAAAGGATAATTCATAAGAAATTCCACGTGGATAGTCAACAAGTCCACGGGCCACGTCAAAGTCCAATGTTTATTAGTCAAGTCATCCTCAAAATACACAATGGTCTATGGGTAACTGAACCCCAAGTTAAGAAAATATAAGTGTAAAGTTATTACAATCCCAAGTCAAAAAAATGTAATATCAAATGGAGTTACAAAATCATCTAATTTCAAAAGTAAGAAGTCGAATAATAATGCTTTAACTCCTCCTTTAAGCTTTTCAAAACATGTATGCAATCACTCCAAGCACATCCAAGTCAATGCTCCGTGCAGGGTACCTGAAATTTTGTAAGGTTGAGCTCACTAGCCCAGTAGGAAAACATCTATCGATTCTGAATGGAAATGAGATGCTCATGACGTGCAGACGAGAAGCTAAATCATATGATAAGACCAAAAGATTTCTAGCTAAGCATAAAGAATGGCGCAAGGTTCAATGATAGCCAACTTAGATCCACGAGGAAGAAAATCATTTAATAAGATTGATAGAATCACGGGAATGGGTTGTGAACGTCACAAAAGTCGCTAATCACTAATTTGGACCAAGTACTGCTCCATTGATCCATTCCGTATTCGACACATCACATGTGTTCCCAAAACATTAATTTCATACATCTCATCCATTCATTTCATTCATTATACTCCGGGCATACCATAAAGGCCCCGTGTCACTCCGGGCATGCCATATAGGCCCCGGGTCACTCCGGGCATACCCTTTCGGGCCCCGTGTCATCATTATCACATTTCCAATATCATTTCATTTTCATCACTATCATATTGATATCCATGCATAATCTCATCTCAATCCGACACTCAAAACACGACTTCGATAGATTTTCGCCAAACTGGAGTCATTAGGGATCTAACACATAATACGAAACCGGAAGAAAACTTAAGGAATCATCAAATATGCTAGGTTAAACTCATGACGCGTATCGCAAGATGTCTCAATAGTCTCTCCAAATTAGAATTTAAACCTCTAAGTATCAATACTAGAAAGCTGGGGTATCAATACCCAATTTCCAAAAATGGGACAGAACCTCTGGGTATCAATACCCCAAATTCGGGTATCAATACCCAGCCCACTAGTGAAACAAAACTACGGGGTATCAATACCCCCGCGTCCGGGTATCAATACTCAGCCTCTTAAGGGCCGAAAATCACAAACACGCTGGGTATCAATACCCCAGAATCCGGGTATCAATACCCAGCCCACAACCAACAAGCTTTGAGTAGATTTTGGGTATGAGACCCAAGATTTAAACCAATCAAGGAGTACATAAATCAACTCATAATCATCCAATGGAGGAAATATATCAACTAATTCAAAGGATAATCAAGTAGGAGTATGAATCAAGGTTTATACCACATGAAATTGAGTAGAAAATAGGAGCAAAGTGGGTTGTTCTCAAGGAAATCAATCAAGACAAAGAAGGACTTAGCATTCAAGTGATTACACACACATATACATCAAATTTGCATTGAGAATTGAAGGATGATCCCCTACCTCTTGTGATTTAGCTTGAAAAACCTCCAAGTAGCAAAACCCAAACTCTAGCTTCAAAATCCAAGGAAAGTTCTTCAAATACCGGAGTGAAATAAGCACATCAACGCGTAGAGCATGAAATTTTATGAAGGTTTTGTGAAGGGAGTAAGTTTGGAGCTTGAGATTTGGCTTGGTTTATGAAGAGAGAAGTTAGAGAAGCTATGGAGGAGAGAGAGAGGGAGTCGGCTAGGGTTGGGGGAGGAAGATGAACATTTTCTCTCTCTTCTCTCACCACACACACATATAACACATGATATAATTACACCCCAAGTCCAAATGTGGCTTGTGTAATTCAAATACACCTAAATCAACTTATATATCACCCATAATCCAACACTTAGTCAATTTGAATACTTTACACAATTCCTCACATTAACCCATTGTTATTTTCGAAAAATTATTTAAAAACACGGGTCCTTACATGGAGGAAGACCTCTAGAGCAAAGCATACAAACAAGAAAGTCAACTAGCTAAGCTAGTAAAACAATCCATAAACGAAAGGTTGTTTGGTCTCCACTTTTGGGGCGGGAGTGCTAAAGGAGTTGTAGCCCTTACCCAATACTAGTTAGGAACCAAGGCACAAAGAAGAATGAGAGATCTAGTGTTTTTTCCTGTGGAACGCGAGCATTGGAAAAGACTACCATTGCATAAGTGACCCCTCTACACTACATAGTAGACCAAAACAAAGAGACCCTGCAGATTATGAAGGAGTCAATGGAAGGCAATTATGCATACAAAGAAGGGAAGAAGAAGTAGAGCGATAGGAGTCGATCGTTCAGCACCGGGCAGAGATAACGTAAGAAACCAATAGTGAGAGCTAGCTGATATGGATTCCAAGTAGTGAATAGAACCAACTACTCAATTAGAAAATGGAATAGTCATTCCATGGTTCGGGAATTTTAATAAAAAGTAACTGGTGTTTTACAGGTGGGGAAAAATCTAACGGGTGAGTCCGATGTCAGGTCCTAAGACTGACGGCGTACATAAAGCTAGCTAGCTACTAGAGCTAGGGTTGGAAATCCAGACCGACTCAGATAAAAATGACTTGTAACTGTGCTCTTAGAATCAGAAAAAGCAATCCATAGAAAGAAAGACACTGGACACAGAGCGGGAGGAACAAAGACAAAGGATACAGATAGAGAACTTCAGATTGGAAAGCGGTCCATTCCACAGTGAACCTAAAGGACTTCTCTTGAAATAGTAACTATTTTTTATTTATCTAGTCAGTTAAGTTTGGTCTGTTAACCACTCTCTATTATAACTATCGTTTAGCTTATCTAACTCTATTAACTAAGACATAACATCTAACTTATCTAACTCTATTAACCACTCTCTTACTGTAGGATGCTTATCTCACCAACATAACCACTTCATTTGCCCCAAAAAATAATAATAATTACTTATTCTTTAAGCCCAAAAAATTGGAAGTCTAAATAATAATAATAATTACTTACTGTAGAATCATGTATTAGTTTATTTCCTAAATAATCTATAAACAACGTGACATGGACGATTCGAACATTTGTATTTTAAATTTGAACCATACAACTGATTCTCAAACAAAGGTCCATTTCATTTCTGATCTTCTATTTTTTAAGATAAATGTAATTATCAATACTTGCGTTTGATTTGTTTTGCACGAATGGTTAATAATAAATTAAAATTTATAAAGTGAAGAATTTGACTCATTAAATAAGACTACATGAGTCTCATATTCACATTGAGGAGACCATCCAATGGAATCAGATTCGGAGTTGGCCATTATTTTTCATTGGTCATCTTGTCTTTTATTTTTATAGACCTTGATTTGAGATGCATAGAGAAAAAAAACATCTTGATGGATAATCAATAGAACAAGAGGCCTCGATGTGCTAATGCACTATAGGAATGCAATGCATTCTGGTATGTTTCACTGAAATCTTAGAGCATCCACTATGGATAGGTTAAATCGTATGTTGGGAATAAGTTAAGGCAACATGTTAACTATCTAGCTAGTAAGCTAACATTTTTTGCACGTAGTGGATGGGCTAGTACATGGGTTAAATCTAGCAAGTGATAAAGGGTTTGCTAAATTTGGCCAACCTTCTAGCCATTCAAGTTTGAACCCTTGTAACAAATTAAAATATTTATTTAACTTATACCTTAACTAATGAACTCTTTTAGCTATCTCATAACATTTTACATGATCTCATTACCTAACTTATATTTTACCTAATTCAAATGATATCTAAATTTAGCCATATGGGTACTTTAACATGTAAAAATTTAACCTATATATCCATAGTGGATGCTCTTATCATTGTACTTTGAACCATTCAGTTAATAGAGTTCGCTCAACACCACATGATTTCTAAAAATCAACCTAATTAGAGTATCTCCAAGAGGCTTACTACTTACGCCTTGTTGGCTACTATGCCTAGCCAAACCAAAAAATCATATTCCAATAGACTTGTTACTTAGCTATCTACTCTAGCTTTGTCCCTTTTAGCTTGCTACTTGTAACAAGGCATTTGTCTCTCCACTCTACCTTTTCCTCTTTTTTCTCCTTTACCTTCTTTCATTTCCCTCCATTTTTACCTTACAAGTAGAGAGTGAAGAACAAAAGAAGAAGGTGGTATTGGAACCCATAAGTGAAAAGTGATTAAGCAAAATAAAAGTGTACCTTATTTTGTACTTTTGGCTAGTTAAAGTGTCTGGTAGTATTGGAGATGCTCTTAGACATTGCTAATCTAGTGATTAGAGTAGATTTGTGTCGCAGACTATTAACGAATGCTGACCGACATGGACTATTGCTATACGATCAATTTTCACGAAGGATCTACTCAGCAAATTTATACGAACCGAATAATTCGAATCCCGATATTAATTTTTACTATCGTGATTCGAATCAAAGGGCCCATTATCACTATAGTAAAAATTAATACAGCAATTACCCCAAAAAAAAAAAAAAATTAATACAGCGTAGCGAGATGCAATCTAAACACTTGTAGTGCGCAAATGCACTGCCGACAAGGGCCCATTATCTCACATGCACTGAGGGTCGATCCAATATTTCACATACTACTAGTATTTAATTATCCAAACTGCTGGGTAAATAAATTGGGAATGTTTAGATGCATTAATTAATGTATTAAATCTACATGTGATATTCTTTTAGTGGATGAGTGCATCTATATATTATCATATATTGATGTGGTGATGACATTTGTAATTTTAATGTAATACTTCAGTTTGTAAGTTATTTAATGTCTCTAGCATTGTTCCAATAAATACAAAGAGTGAGTTTTCTAAATGATAAAATCTATTAACATGAATATTTGTTACAATCGACAGTTGATTTTATTGAATGAGTAAGATCTTTTTGCTAAAATCAAAGATTTTTTTTTCTCACAAATTTTTTGTTTAGCAAAAATCTTTTTTATTTAATAAAATCAACTGGTAATTTTTACAAATGTTGACTGGTAATTTTTACAAATGTTGATTGTAGCAGATTTTATCCCTTAGGAACTCACCCAAGTCTCCAACCGACAGAACTCACTATTCAGAGGATTCCTTCTTCGGTTTTACCACATCTATCTAGACTGGTATAAGAACCAAAATTGGACGCTAACAACCAAAAAGGGTAGGCGCGAAGACGCTTTGATTGATGGGTACGCCATCTTCCTAATAAATAAGTTTTGGGTATTGAATTGTTTTTGTTTTTTCGGGTGAATTTTGCAGAAGGGGATCTCATAAACCCGGATTAGAAAAATTGAGGGCGGGGTTATAAGCTTTTGATTGGTGGGTACGCCAGTCGCCATGTATCTCTCTCTGTGTGTGTGTATATATATCACATATACCGTGTGTAATTTTTCCAATAAAATTCCGGGTAATGATCTTCTTCTTCTTCTTCTTCTTCTTCTTCTTCTTCTTTGTTGTTGTAGGGATACATTTTTCAGAACAGAAGTCTCATAACGCAGAATTGAGTAATCGGTGGGTTATACACTTCGATTGGTGCGTACGCCATGTATCTCTTTATGTATCAACGTTTGTAAATTTTCCAATTAAGTTCTGGGTATTGAATTTTTGTTTTTCCCATTGTTGGGGTGAACTTCGCAGAATAAGGATTTGTCTCATAACCCAAAATTGGAAATTGGGTAATAAGTGGTTACATCAGGATTTCGCTGAGGAGAGACTTTGGGCTGAGTTTTGATTTGCAAATCTGTTGGCTGCATATTTAACAGACTCTGGGTGTTATTCGTTACAAATGTTGAAATAAATATTTATGTTTGGGATTTGATGCGTGAAGCTTATATTGGGAAATATGGAGAGGTTTCTAGCGCAAGTTTTAATGGAAAATCAGGGTGGAGGAGGAGAATCGTTGGCTGGGACTATAAAGATTGCCGTATTACCCATTGCAAAGGTTTTTACAATTTGCTTCTTGGGATTTCTTCTCGCATATTTTAGGCTCTTACCTGCTGCTGGAAGGAAGCTCCTAAATGGGGTAATCGATTTACTTTTCCCTTTTCTTGTCGTATTCGATTTACTTCTCAGTTTTTTTCTGCCTGTTCAACAATACCAAAAGAAGGGGGGAAAAAAAAAAAGCTACCCGGTGCACGAGACTTTTGGGGAAGGGTTGCATGTACGCAGCCTCACCCGCAGGCGGAGAGACTGATTCTGCAGCTCGAACTGTGACCACTTGGTCATATTGGGCAACCTCACTGCAACCCCCGCCCTCCCTTCATTAGAACCTGTATTTCCCTTTGTGTGTAAAAAATACGACTTGATTTAGATGTCTTCAACCTGGGGTTCCGTACAGAACACTGTCAATTTTACAAGCCAATTTGGTTGTGTATGAAAAATCTTATTTAGCTAATCACGATAATCAATGCAATCACAGAAAATAAACAATAATCTATGAACATGCGCGAGAGATGCTGGAATTGATGTCTGATTAAGTTTTCCTTTTCAGAAAAACATTGCACCAATCTTGTTATTGAGCATTATCTGATGATCTCTCCCTATGGTTTGTGGTGCAGTTGGTTTTTTCACTTTTACTTCCGTGTTTGATATTCTCTCAACTTGGACAAGCCATCACTTTACAGAAAATGATTGACTGGTAAGAACTCAACATTCCTTTTGTTATGGTGGATTATTCATTTATGCACAGTCCTATTGTTGTTTTGTGGAATGGCGTTAGCTCACGTAGTTGGTGCCTAAGTAATTTTTTTCTCCTTGTGCAGGTGGTTCATTCCTTTTAACGTTGTTCTGGCTACCTTATCAGGGTCTTTAATAGGTCTAATTGTTGCATCCATCATCCGTCCACCGTACCCATTCTTTAAGTTCACCATTGTACAAATTGGAATTGGTGAGATGCTTCATTCCTGAGAAAAATCTAAACTTGTCAATTGTTCATGTATAAACAGTGCATAATGTGTTTCTGTTAAGTATGTATCTTGGTTGGTTGGGTTTTTTTTTTTTTCTGATGACCTGATTTTCATTTATATTATCAAAATGGAAAGGTCTAAATCCAATCAAATGGGTGTGATGATATATGCCTGGTTACTGCTCTTACCATGCTTGCAAGTTGCAAATGGTTCTTCCTGTTTGTAGGTATTGCATTTTTTGTCCAACTTAACGGTTCACACATTGCTGGCATCTGCTGCTCATAATTGTGAGGTTCCTACTTTATACTAGAAAGCATTTACACTTCTCCTCGTGCGAAGAAAAACGTTGGATTCGAATGTCTATTACAATAGATAGTTTCCTATTCCGAATAAGGGAAGAATAAGAGAAGAGTCTTTCAGTCTCTCTTTCTGTTCGTCTTCTCCTTCTCTTTCTTATTCTTGGACTTGAACAGCCTGCTACTACCTGCTGCCATAATTCTGATTTTGGATGAGTTACACGTAGGAGAGTACCCCCTACTTGTCCTACATCAGTTTGGTATCAGACCCGAAGTTCCTAGTAGTTTATTAAACTCAAATCATGGTGAGTATAGGGAACAATAAGAATATGAAATCCTTGAAGGCTACTGTTGAATCAATTCTTTCGCTTCTACAACAACAAAAAAGCATTGCAATTGGGCAGCAAAAAGATGAAGCTTCGACTTCCATTGCTCAGGATAACAAATGGAATGGGTGGTTGATCAGCCTACAAACTCTACGGTACATCATTCTCCCTACTCGAATCCCCAAACCTTTATTGATGGGACAAGGAAGTCTTCTCTCGTTGTGCAAGAACAAAGCATTGTGAAGCCAAATAACCCTAGAATGCATGGAAAATTTGAAGCCCAAGATATCGTTCAGTTCAGGGGTGTCTTTGATATGCCAATTGATTTTGTCATTCCAATAAAATTCCATGACATAATTGACAAGGCACATCGGTTATCGTCCTTTTTGCTACCTCAGACAAAGAAGGAAAGGGAGTTTGAAGTTGAAAATCTTCATACCAAAGCTTGGATGGAAATTCAGAGCACATGGCTTTTCATACTTGGACACTTCAAAACTTGTGATCGAGTTTTTTCCAACCACGGGAGAATGATGCAGTCCATAAAGGGAGCAAGAAAGAACAAGATTAAGGAAGCATTCACTTATGGAAATTGTTTAGTTTCAAGCCGAACTTACATGGGACAATTGGATTAATTTATACGGATGTCTGTAGTTTTAAGAGAGTCTCGTTTATACTTACTTAGTTAAGTATGCTACTGGTCATATTTATAGTTAAGGGTATTTGGTGATTTAATAAATGCTGGATTTTATTATTAAAATAGTTAGTTTCCTATACGTATAGAGGAAGAATAAGAATTCCTATTCCTAGTTGGTTTAGAATATTAGCAGTTGCTAAATATGATTAGTTTCTAAATTTTATGCCCTAGTCCTTATGGAAGTAGAAGAGTCCTTATCAGTGATCCTATCCTATCCTGATTTATGCCATATTCCAAATTAAGCCTTCTTTAATATCTCAGAATTTCTCTAGGTGGCTGATATTGACATTATAAAGTAAATAGCTGGGGACTGATAGTTTGGAAATTGAAAATGCTTTATGCATAGAGTTTTGGTTATTTTCATTTTTGCAGAAAAAGTGTACCGGTAGCAAGCTAGACTTGTTTTTCCCCTTGCTCTGTGCTCTTACATTACCTACACTTTTACACAGGGAATATTGGGAATATACCGCTTGTCCTAATTGCAGCTCTGTGTCGAGACAAGTCAAATCCTTTTGGTGACTACGAGAAATGTGCTCAAGATGGGAATGCATACATCTCATTTGGCCAATGGGTAAGTAATGCAATTCTTTTTCTGTGACTGGCTCATGCAGAAGTCATTGGAACTACAAAATTCTTTGCCGACAAGATATTTGGATAATAATCTATCCACCAAACAGAGAATTCATGGAATTGCTTTTTGTGAGGGGTATTCCAGATACCCACACTTTTCGTATGTCCTGATTATGAAACCTTTCAAATTTGTGGTCTAGGACCTCTGACATTTGAAGCTAGATCTGTTCCAGAAGAATAATGAAATTATTATTGACAGATATGATTCTTTTGAGTTATAAATGCTCCATTAACTAATCGGATTTGTTAATTTGAAATCATAGCTATGAGTCACTGCAAAGTTTCCTGAAGGATGAGGAGTCTCTTCTGCCTAGGGACATGTTTGGAGGGATAGATAATTATGGGATGAATGTAAGCGTGTAGTCTTGTTTGGATCCTGGCCGCATAATGCATCCACAATCGAGACAGTTTGGATTTCAGGTGTTTTGTACTCACTTTGGGTTTTGGGGTTGGATACCGTTAGGGGAACAAACATTTACTGTGTGTTCCTGCTGCTATAGCGAAAGAAACCATCTATCATATTTGCATGTAGACATTGTTAAATAACATGATATACATTGTTGGACCCGTTTCGTAACACCTTAAGCTTTTGGAACAATCATGTTGTTGGAGGTCTTGGGTTCAAGTTTCTTTTTACATTTGTTCCCCGTTTGCATCTTGGTTCTCCCATAGCTATTCTGTTTCACTATTAAATATGAATATTTGCATCTCCTAGTGCAAAATGGGTTGCACGTTAAAGAACATCATATACATGATGTCACACAATTGGTAGTCGTTGACATTGTCATTTTTTATTTACCAAACAGCTGTCAAATTAGATTATTTATTTACATTAACTGGACTATAACTAAAGATTTGCATAGTATAGTAATGAAGTCCGAGTCGATCCACAGGAAAATAAGTGCGTCAGTTCCCAAAATTAACTTCTAATTTAGTTCGAGCTAAAGATGAATATTTTTGGGTTTAGAAATACAAAATGGATAAATTGAAATAACGTGAAATGAAATGGAGGATTCGATAGGATAGAGGTGGTCCTAGAATTTCGATTCCACCCTGGCTTTGTAACAGTATTGCATAAGTTTAAGGTCTTAGTCAATTCATTCAATTGTGATACGCGGCAGCTACAAGCCTCACAAGTATCGTCAAAAGGATAAGTATAATTCGTCATGGACATCGCCTATCTTGATTACTGATTAGGCATGTACCGTCTTTGACTCTAACTAATAATCTTAGCACGACCTGCCACCAATCGGCTTTGACTATTCACTAGGTAATCTAAGAACAATTTGTCACCAATCACGTTCGATTCTACAGTACAATAAACTAAAGTTGTCTCAGCACGATCCGTCTTCTTAGGATAGACTACCTCATTTCTTAATTATACCTTATGTGAAAACCATTGTATGGTGTAGTGTTCGAAATCACAGGAACCAAATACCCGATCATGAATACTCAAGAAAATCATTTAACAAAATGAAAGATAAATAGCCATACAACTAAATGAACAAATTGAAACGAAACCAAAATTCAAATACAATAACTAAAGTTACTTGGCCAGGATTTCCTCTACATTCCAAGAATAAAATGGAAGAACATTGTTACAGATTTGTGGAACAGAGGCTCTGCCTCTGCTCCTGGAGCACTGCTTCCGTTCCTACTTTTGGCCTTCTGCCCGAATTCCTCTCCCTCCTCCATTCTGGCTTCAATCTCCATTTATGTAACCAATTGGACTGCCATAATATAGAACATAATATACAAATGGGAGACAATGGCAAGTGAGGAATTAATGGGGGGATAGTGTCAGTGGAGCAAAGATAGAAATGAGTCTGATCAATATTGGATGGACTCCGTAGTGGTTTAGCTTCCACTTTAAGGCCAAATTTGATACCCACACTTCTGGGACCTACAATCACAAAAAATAATAAAAGACATCACATAGTAATAATCAAGGACATAACAAATGTACATTAAGCAGCCTAAATGTGTTCATTTCGGCGCTTATCAATACATTGTTCAGCCCATTTCCCAACGGCTTAAGCTTTTTGAAGCACGTTAAATACTAGATTTTTGTATTTTGTCTTTTCTTTTTTATTTGTGTTACTCCTATTTTTTATTGTCACTGTCATGGTATTGGAGTTTCTGCTGGCCAAACGAAGGTGAAAGTTCAAGGTGACCATGCCTCCTTCATAATATTTCCCTACTCTAAATTTCCCTTTGGTTTGTTCAGGTGTCTAAATGTTTCTGACATTAATAATTCTTCTATGAAATAGCATTCTTCATACAAACTCAAGTCCAATGATTGCTTGCTTATTTACTTAGGTTGGTGCAATAATCCTATATACCTACGTTTTCCATATGCTCGAACCTCCTCCCGAAGGTACCTTTGACATTGCGGACGTAAATCTTCCTGTCAAGAACCCTGATAAGGATACTTCTCCAGAGCAAGTTCCCTTGGTTAAGCATGAGGCTGTACCTACAAATTCAGATGCTCCAAAGAAAGGAAAGGTGAGGACCTACAACAAATAAATCAATATGTTGTGGAACTGTTTTCCCCCTATTTCGCACCCCTCTGCCAAGATCATGGTGATAAAATGAAATGAGGGAAACGCATTACCCTTAATGTGATGAAGTGACATTTGGCCGGGGAAAAATTAGTTTGTCTTCATTAAATTAACGCATCTTTATGTTTCTTTAGTTTCTTTCATGTGGTACATGTATATTTAAATGACGGTTAGAGGACTCGGACATTTGAATGTCGCCTCCTTTGGTTAAGGTATCGGATACTTCTATCTTCAAGCCAGAAAGTCACCTGGTTGACAGATGATTAGTTCTCTACTCTAGGATAAGTGTAATTCATACAGAATAGGTATTGCTATGTACTGCAGTATCATAGCAGTGCATTGTTGTTGCAAGTGGAGTGGTACCCCAGTGGTAGGCACTTTGTTCTCCCATGAATTTATTTGAGTGGGGTTCGAACAGCATTATCAAAAGAATTATACTCCTTTGGCTCCGTTTTCATTTTAGCTTATGTAACATTTATATATTAATTATACTCCCACCGTCAAGTGATGGGAGATGCAACAGTTGTATCTTTGACATGTTATTCCCACATGATAGTTTTTTGTTGTAAATAGATTTAAAAATCAGATTAAAAAAATAATTCCCACTTGGCGTTTGCATTTCACAGTATCATCGCTCAAGTGTCGGCAACAATTTTAGTAATAGGACATTTTAAATGACACAGGATATCATCTCCCCAATATTACAGGTTGCTATTCGTATCATATGAATTGTGTCAACTTTCTTATGCAAATTTAAAATTCAAGACTGACTTTGATACTTGATAGCAATGTTTTTTTTCCATGACTCTGTAATTACTGTACTCCCACTGTGGTTATTTTTGTAAAATTTCATGCTTCTTCGTGCAGATCCAAGGTTTCTTAGAGTTTGTATATGTGAAATTGAAGCTCAATCAAATCCTTCAACCCCCTATTGTTGCTTCTGTAAGTTCAAGCTCATTAATTTCTTTTTGATTGATGTTTAATTTCCATTTTATGTGCTGGGTTAGTAATTTTGAGTATGATCGATCATGTTTCGTAATTTCAAACTCATCTTCTACCTTAACTTTTTGTTGAGAGATTTTCATGTAGCCATGCTCTAATAGGTTTGAAGAAGGGATTGAATTTCGTTAGAAAACTTGATAAATGAGGGTTCTCTATATGCCTGCTTGTTTGTCAGTGTGGCTGGCTCTTTTTCATCTATTTGACCATTTCTGTGACTAACATTTGTTCCACAAAATTGTTCAATCCCCTCCAAACCCCCTCGGGCTCCTCTACCCTTTTCTTTGACACCTCTGCATGTACTAGTACTGAAGTTTTGTATGCATGTCTTTGTTGCAGATTTTAGCAATGGTAATTGGATGTGTCCCCTTTCTGAAGCGATTGATTTTTACTACTGATGCTCCTCTTTACTTCTTCACTGACAGCTGCACGATTCTCGGGTATTCTCCGTTCTGTCTCTTCTTTCTTTGATGTTTTTGTTTTTGTTTTTTCTTTCCTTTGGAATTCTTTTGCTTATTATTAGTTATATGCAACTGTCGGAAGTTGAATGATGGTGTCATTATGCTTACTTGAGCTAATAGATTTGCAGAAAACTGCACTGTTGAGGTCATGAGAACTTTTAATCGTACTTTTGTAAATGGTAAGCATCTAACATGCAAGTTACTGAATCTGCTGGGTGTGGCAACTGCTTTAGTGAATATTAGAAATTAGGACATAGTTCTCCACCAGCAAGATTTTGTAATTCCTATCGTTGACATTGCTGGTAAATAAGAAGGGTACTCCTCGCTGAAGAATTTTGTTTTCTCATGCTGAGATACTCATTTTTGCGTCAAACGGGCTTCAGAAGCTTTCATGTGCTCTGGAGTTTCCAGAATTATTTCCCATAATGTGTTCTCCGTTATTCTTGGTCCATCTTTTCATTTTGAGATGTCCTAAATCGTTAGTCCTTATTTGAAAGATAATTAGTTCTCTGAAACTACGACTTACAAGTGACTGATTAGGAGTCTAGAATTGCATTCAAAAGTGAGAAGAAAGGGGCCATGTGGATTTAAATAGAATTCGAGTGCAGTTGTGTAGTTGGTGCACACTTCCTTAAAAATTTCCTATTCTCAAAAGGGACCAAGAACTTGGGACAGACGGATTCTTTAGTCTTTTCTGCATGGCTGGAACAAAACAGCTTACAAGATTGATTCACTTTCTATTACACTTTAAATAGATCCATTTACCAGTATTCAGACGTAAGTGAAGGTTTATACTCGAAAGATGCTTCTACATCTATTGGCAAGACTGCTAAATGCTACCAGTAATATCACTGTTTTGTTGTGTACATGATAATTTCATTAAACTAACGATATGGTTGACTGTCAGGGGTGCCATGATTCCATGCATTTTGTTGGCTTTGGGTGGCAACCTTGTAGATGGTAAGTTGCCTTTCGCCCTGTTAATCTGCTTTTTCGTTTGGAAAATTTGATTTATATGGCCCTTGGTCCTATATGTTCTGAGAAAGCCTTTCAGTTGCAGTAAAAGGTTTATCAATGTGCCCGTCATTCCTAGCACTTTCTTCACCTGGTGTATTGTCATTGGGACTCTTTTTTAATGAGGTAGATGTCTAAAAAAGTTTTGCTTACTTACAGGACCAGGGAGTTCAAAGCTGGGTCTACGGACAACTAGTGCTATTATTTTTGCACGGTTGGTTTTGGTTCCTCCCACTGGACTCGGCATTGTCATGTTGGCTGACAAGCTTGGCGTGCTTCCTCCTAATGATAAGATGTTCAGATTTGTACTTCTCCTCCAGCATACAATGCCCACATCTGTGCTTGCTGGTAACACCCAATTATAACTATTTCCATGCCTTCTTTTCAACATGACAAGGCAAATGCAATGCAGGAAGAATTAGTCTAAAGATTTCTTTTTTTTTTTTTTTTTGGTCCAGATTTTTTTCACATTTCAGAATAGTAGAAAGATATGGGCCATATTTGACACACGACAAAAATAAGCTGGAAATTTTGTCTTGATCTCTTTTAAGTGATCTTCTTTCAAAATTGGTCCATACATTTTAACCTTATCAATTCTACTCATCAAGATGAGTCAGTAAAAATTTTGACCAGAAGCTAAAAAAGATCATTCATGAGAGAATAAATTCCTCCTGCCCCTAACTTGGCTAATTGCCTGACATTGCATCTGCATGGGCATTCGTATCTGTTTCCTTTCCAACTAATGCATATGCCAAAGGTAATCAGTAATCTAATATTTCTAATGCCGTCATGATATGACCCCTGGAATTTCTTTCTCCACATGAGGAATACAAACCGAGTCTCTGGCCACTTTTACCTTTCATAATATTATTATACATGCAACTTTCCAAATCGATGTATTCAAAATCAATGGTTGTCTTGTGAAATGGTATGATGTTGCAAAAATTCACGCTTTTACTTGTTTCTGGTGTAGGTGCTGTTGCCAGTTTAAGGGGCTGCGGGAGAGACGCGGCAGCTGTATTGTTTTGGGTTCATGTCTTTGCAATCCTTTCTATGGCTGGGTGGATCGTTCTCTATCTCCATATACTGTTCTAAGCACCATCATAACGTGACTCGTCGTTGGCTAGTTGTTTGTCGACATCATGGTTATTAGCATCAATTCTATTGAAGGTGAGACAGCTTCTCCGAAGTTCGGCAAGCGACTGCTCGAGCCATTTCCAACCTCATTTTGGGTTTTTCCCAAGATATGTTATAATCGAATATTGATAAGACTCCTATTAATTATTCTTTTTACGCGGTTGTACTCAATGAGGTCTATATTATGAACGAGTCTGATCATCGAAGTGGATCTAAAATGACCAGTCTATATTCCGTGCACCTTGCTCCCTTAACTTGAGAGAAGCCGTCTCCCTTATTGGAAGGGGGCTGCATCTTCCTCGAAATACAGATTCTCAACAGGCCGGCTTTGGTCTCTCCAGGCTTTTACATCTTTGTAACAAAATTTTGGTTGGCTAAATCAAGGTTATGAATACTGTACCCGCTTGAGTATCAGTTTTCTTATTAGTATGGTACGTGTCGGTACCGGTGAAATACCAGTTACTGTTTCGGATTTATCGTTCTAAATAATTACCCTTATTTAAATATTTACGTTCATCGATAAATTGAATATGGGTATTGAATATTTGAATATTCCTACGTATATTGAAATGTTTTACATAACCGTGGTTAAATTTTTCGATTGAGAATCAAACCCAACCTTACAGGTTTTGTAAGTGGAAGTACATGCCCTATTATCTTGAATTTACTTCTAGACAACGGTAGTACAGTAATTTAAAAAAAAAATAAAAAAGACGAAAATATCCATTAATCATACTCCCTCCGTTTCCATTTGCTTGTCTCTTTTGGGGAAGTGAGTTTTTAAAGGGTGTGAAAACTGTATTGTCTTTTTTGTTTTGCCCCTAAATCCAGTCATATTACTGTAATCAATTTTGTGGGGCTAATTTGTTATATGAAACTCAAAATATATGCAATATGGATCTTGTTTGATAGATATCAATTAGTTTTATTATACAAAGTTTTCAAAATTATAAGAACTGTTATAAAGTAAAAGATAATGGACAAGCCAATTGAGATGGAAAAAGTGCTTTTTAAGGGTAAAATTGTAAAGTGACCCTGTTTTGATGAATGTTTTTAAAAATGGGACAAACATTTTAGAACATCCCAAAATGGAAAGGAGGACCAGCAATATGGAACAAAGGGAGTATAAAATTACAAAGGCGACTCCGCGCAAGATTGCAAGCATTCTTGACATCTTGGTGGGTGGCCTTGGTTACGCTAACATGATCAAAAGATGGAATAATATCTAAATCATTCAAATTAACATTTCTTAAAGAAACGTTAGCACATTAGATAACGCATGAACTACCTCCAAGTTGTCCGTCAAGAGAAGCATCTCCCTAAAACCTTTGGTCTTGGCCCACCTTCAAGCTTGCGAACCGTCAAAGCCTCTACACCTGTCGACGACAACGCGTGAACATGTGTAAAGCCATTGGCGTAAGGCTGGGCCCTAGGCTCCTCCACACATCAAGCCTCTACTGTAAAGTTTAGTTTTTTTTCCCTATTGTTTAATAATCTTCTTGACCGTTGGATCTCACGATAGAGTCCACACTGTCAGATCTGGAAAGTTTATTTTGGAAAGTTTTAGCATAGATCTGGTTTTTTTAAGGGTTCTCTGTAGACCTGATTTTTTTCAAGGATTCTCTATTTACCGTGTTGTGGGATCACCATTTTGTTTCTCTTCCTTATTTCTGTTTCGACATGTACCAACTGAGAGAATCCGGTACGGCCAGAAAACAGAAGGTAAGCCAGAATCGTCCGAGATCAGCTGAAAAGTTGGGCAAAACGGAATTGGAGGTTCAATGTCTCGGTTTTGTGCCCATACAGTATATACCAGCCGGTATGGTACGGGATATCTCGTCTAAACATCAACGTAGACGAGGTTTGAATTTACCGATATGCTCTACTCCGCTGAGGATATTTCTCAAATAGCATACTAGATAATTTTGCTGGTGTGAACGATCAAATGTTTGGGATGGGTTGCAAGCCTGCCTACAGAAAGACTTCGCCTGTCAATATCTATTGAACACAGAATTGCAGTTATTCTCAAGCATACATGTCAAAAAGTGCAGTTATTCTAAATAGAGAAACAGATTCTGCATTTGCCGCTCATTCATATGACGGCTGTAGCTGGTGGGTAAGGATTTATGATTACAAAGCCTTCAACTTTTTTTTTTTGATAATCAAAAAATTTATTAATCTTTGGAAATGAATTACAAAGATTAAAAGGATCCGAGACTAGAAACGCCAAGGACCCAAAAGCCTTCAACTTTTTCATCTCCTTGCCAAGTCCTTCATCCAAATACAGCTCAAAGGAATTCCGTTCCTGGGCCCTTTCACCAAAGATAAAACTTGGCACCACCAAAATTTGAGGCCTGTCACCTAGACTCTTTTTGGGTCTATCATTGTGCAACCTATTTGCTGGTCTGTCATCATGGGATGTGGATTATAATTTTAAAACGTGAGTGGAAAGGGTCCCACTCTAATACAATGTGAAATTTTCTGTCCAACTCAAAACCAATTGGCAATAAGTGGAGATATCCCAACATTATGTTTAGTAATCAACCATTCCATCCTTATGAGCATGCAGATAAAACACACCCAAGTCTCAAACAAGGCAGTAGATAGCAGGGACTCAAAAGCTCACAAGATTTCATAAAACCAATTCAGGGTGTTAAAAATGTACTATTGTAAGTCGACTTTGCCCATACAAGTCTTAAATGCTTATACAAGTTCACACAATCAAGGAAAGAAAAATAGAAGCTTAAAGGTGCCCCTCAACATGTCTTTTACGAAATCCTGAAACGGCAGATGGGCACGTTATTCCTTTAAGAGCCCCTTGGCAAAGCTTGCTACATCACTGCAGAAAGATCTCAGCAAGTTAAAAATATGTTTAATGCACACAAGCAATTTTCAACGAACGTGATGTGATGACTGTTTAAGCCTATCTGTGTCAAGTGTTGAAAATCAATTGTCACACAATTTCGAACACTTGGACTAAATCAGGCGAATATTCAAATTGTAACCTTCAACTATCCCATAACACTTCTGAGAACTGGAAAATGAAATCCATACCATAGTCACAAGTGAACAGCTATTGATATTGACACGGATAAATTGAATAGGCGGACCTCTTTGCTAAGTCTATGAAACCATCCTAGATGCTAGCAAAGAGCTTCAGACCAATTCACTGGGTGCCTTTCGAGCTCATTCATGTGTATACATGAAATCATGAACGGATATGAGAAGTGCGAACCAAGCTCTGAGTATATAGGATTTCAGCTCATAAAAGCTGATCAACATCCACCTACTTCGGTGAGAAATCATACAGTTTGTGATTCAAAAATTCACCAGTGGATAGTAAGAGCTTGCTATGGCCACAATTGCTTTCACCCCTCATTAAGATTCTGAAAGTATTGCTTCATGTAGTAGGTCAAGCATGCTAAGGATCTTAAGCAGTTCATTTACCGAATTAATTATACAATATATACTCCCTTAGACTTGCACTTGCACTCACACTCAATACTTGCACCCGAGTCCATGCGACATAGATAACATGTCATTCTTCTTTCAGCCACCTCTTTATTTTTCCTTTCTTCCTACATTCATTCCTGCCTCTTTCTTTGTCCTATTACATTCCAGAGCTTTGTTGGGGATAATTGGTACACCTCTGTTTTCATATTTGTAGTTGGGCTTTGAAGTTTCAGATCTATATGCAACTTCTGTTTTTTCATTATATAGGTACGTGATTATTTCTATATATGTGCAATCTTTGCTAGGATTAACTCTTCTATCTGATGTAGGACGGGTTTAAAGAGTATTGCCACCAACGATAGGACTCGAGGTGGGTTTGGGTAGGAAAATAACAATAGTATTGGGGATAAGGGAGCAAAGAAGAAAAAAGAAAGAATGAGAAGAAGAGGACAGAGAAAGAGTGCTTCACCCTCACAAGGATTAGGCTATACTGCAAGAACAGCACCCAATCATGATGATTGCAGGTTCGATATTGAAATTCATCAATCAACTCTATTACATCAATATTTATAAGCCCCTATTCTACTTTCTAGAAGTCTAGGCAGAATGACCTTATGTAACAGCAATAACAGAACCTATCTAGTCCTCAATCATTGAGGGGTATGGGCGGGAGATGATTGGAGACAAACCAAACATTTGGCAATATGCACAAAGTGGCTGCTCCCATAGTACTTCTGACACAGTGGCCCCCTAAACTTCCAAGGAGCTACAGGTAGAGATGGCAATCTCGATTGTTAAGTTGTGGGTGTAAATGTGTAATTAGATTGTATCTATCTACTCATGCAATTAAGTTAATAGTTTAGGATCATAGTGTAATTTAACTTTTTCACACTTGTATAAGTTCCACGTAATGAGAACAGAACCCTACTTTTTGCCTCTCAATTGTTTTGTCTAATTTTACATGGTATCAGAGCTTTCGATCTAATCGCTACGCTGTCGTGTATGAGTATTCTCCACCATTGTTGTGAGTTGAGTGAGAATTCTCCTCAACGACAAAACCCATCAGTCATCACTATCACCATCAACGAAACCCACGACCAAAAAACCCTAAAATCGAGTTACTGTTCATTGCGGTTACTGTTCATTGTGGTCACTGTTCATCTCAAGTTGGTGCCTTTTTATTAAGATCGACTGGTACTCTCGTTTTTTGCTGTTTTTTAGTCTTTACAACACCAACACCACTCGCTTTTAGGTCTTATAGTTGACTGAGTTTACTCAAGTTGACTGGATTGACTCTATTTGACCTTAAAATCGACTGGACTTGCTTCGAGATGATCTGGGAGGTCGCGTTTTGCTCTCTATTGCACTAGAAGTTGACTGGTTGTTCACGTTCACTGGCTCTCGGTTTGCTATTGGGTATCTGGGTGTTAATTGGCACTGTTTGACACTGCTTGGAACCATTTGGGGGCTGTTCAATACTGTTTGGACAGTATTGAGTACTATTCCACACTTCTGGAGTATTATCCGGTTATTATCTTGAGGTTCTTTAATAGTTCGTTACCGTTTTTTCTCTGTTAATATGATGGAGGCTTTCAAAACTGCCCAGGTTGATGTTTTTTTCTCAGGGAGAGTTACAAACTCTCAGGCGCCTTCTAGCGAAGCTTGATGCTCCATCTACCACCGCTTCTGCTTCCACTGCCACTGATTTCTTTGCTCACAAAGGTATTCATGCTAATGTTTTTACTGCCTCTAGCTCTTCTCCCTGGATAATAGATATTGGTGCAACAGATCATATGACAGGTTGCTCATCACTCTTTGACTCTTATTCTACATGTTCTGGTAAGGATAAGGTCAGAATTGCTGATGGTTCTCTATCTGCTATTTCCGGGAAAGGTTCTATTCATTGTTCTCCAACCCTTTCCCTTTCTTCAGTTCTTCATGTTCCTAATTTTTCTACTAACCTTCTATCTGTTAGTAGTCTTACCCAATCTTTAAATTGCTCCGTAACATTTTTTCCTACCCATTGTGTTTTTCAGGAACTGGATACAAGAAAGGTGATTGGCAGTGGTAAAGCACATGGTGGCCTCTACTTTTTGGAATCTGCATCTCACCCATCTCATTCACCCCGATCATGTGGTCTAGCACTGCAAGCAGATACTGGTTCAACTCTCTCTATGTTACATCAATGGCACCGTCGGTTAGGTCATCCTTCTTTTGGGATTTTGGGAAAACTTTTTCCTAAATTAATTAAACATTGTTCTCGGACTCAATTTTTTTGTGAAGCATGTGAGCTTGGTAAACATAAACGTTCCTTTTATGCTCCTATCAATAGAAGAAGTGACTCTCCATTTATGGTTATCCATTCTGATGTGTGGGGTCCTTCACCTATTACTTCTTTAAAAGGTCATCGGTGGTTTGTCACTTTTATTGACTACTATTCTCGTGTCACTTGGGTGTATTTACTTAAATCAAAAAATGAAGTTTTTTCTTGTTTTAAATCTTTTCATGCGATGATACGCACTCAATTTGATATGCATATCAAAATTCTCCATAGTGACAATGGTACTGAGTATATAGATAAGAGCTTTCGGGCCTTTTTGGATGAAAATTGTATTCTTTTTCAGACGACTTGTGTTGACACTCCACAGCAAAATGGAGTTGCTGAACGCAAAAATCGCCATCTAGCTGAGGTAGCTCGCTCTCTTTTATTCACCATGAAAGTTCCCAAATATTTGTGGGGAGAAGCCATTTTGACTGCAACTTATCTTATTAACCGCATGCCATCCAGTGTTTTTAACTTTAAAACTCCCCTTGAGTGTCTCCCTAGCAGTTTTCATGCCACAACTTTTCCCCCACGTATTTTTGGTTGTGTGTGTTTTGTTCATGCTCCTCATCCCTCGAGTGGCAAGTTAGGTCATAAAGCCCATAAGTGTGTTTTTATTGGATACTCTCCTACCCAGAAGGGTTATAAATGTTATGATCCTCATTCTAGGAAATTTTTTGTCTCTATGGATGTCTCCTTTTGGGAAACAGAGTCGTTTTTCTCTCCCTCTACTCCATCTCTTCAGGGGAAGCATAGGCAGGAGGAAGAGATGTTTTATGGTGAGGGGGAGATGTTGTTTTATAATAATCATGGTAAGGGGGAGAATGAAAAGTCTGGAGAGGAACCAATATCTGTCGAACGAGCTATACATGACATTGGTGGTGATGAGGGAGAAGGTATATAGCGACTGCAAGGGTCTAACTTAAAGACCTACACTAGCAGTAAAAAAGGAAAGTCCACCTATGCAATACCACCTTGTCAATCACAATCACTTGCTCCAGTTCCGAACTCCTCAGCTGACTCATCTGGTAATGACTCTTCTCCCATTGAACCTCCTCTTGTTAATTATGATGAACCTCCTATTGTTAATTCTGATGATCTTCCTATTGCTCTTCGGAAAGATGTTAGATCATGTACTCAGCATCCTATCTCCCAGTTTGTCTCTTATGATCGTTTATCTCCTTCGTACTATGCCTTTGTTTCGTCTCTTTCTTCTATATCTATTCCACAGAATTGGCAGGATGCACTCATAATACCTTAGTGGAAAAAAACTATGGTAGAGGAGATGACGGCTTTGAAAAAGAATGGCACTTGGGAGCTAGTATCTCTTCCAGGAGGGAAGAAACTAGTGGGATGCAAATGGGTTTTCACTTTTAAACAGAATGCGGATGGTACAGTTGAGCGATACAAGGCAAGACTTGTTGCCAAGGGTTTCACTCAAACCTATGGTATTGACTACGAGTAGACGTTTGCCCCCGTAGCAAAGATGAACTCTGTGCGAGCTCTACTCTCTTGTGTTGCCAATTTGAATTGGCCTCTTCACCAGTTTGATGTGAAGAATGCATTTCTCCATGGTGAGTTAGAGGAGGTGGTGTACATGGCTATCCCACTAGGTTTTTCTTCATCTCAGACTGAGGGAAAAGTGTGTAGATTAAAAAAGGCTATTTATGGGTTGAAGCAGTCACCTAGAGCGTGGTTTGGAAGATTTTCAAAGGCTATGTCGAGGTTTGGTTACCGACAGAGCCATGCAGATCATACTATGTTCATCAAGGGAGGTACTGGTAAGATTGTTGTCCTTATTGTTTATGTTGATGATATAATAATGACAGGCAATGATGTGGAAGAGATTCTTAATCTTAAGTCTAGTCTGGCTCAAGAATTTGAGATTTAAGGATTTGGGTTCACCAAGATACTTCCTTGGTATGGAAGTGGCAAGGTCTGATAGAGGTATTTTTATCTCCCAACAGAAGTATATTCTTGATCTTTTGGAAGAAACGGGTATGTTGGGTTGTAGACCTGCAGATTCTCCTATAGAGGGAAATCATCACCTTAGTGCTGATATGGGGGAACGAACTAACAAGGAGAGATATCAGCGGCTTGTGGGTCGACTGATATACTTAGCTCACACTCGACCAGATGTTAGTTATGCAGTGGGCGTGGTTAGTCAGTTTATGCATGATCCTCGTACTTCACACCTGGATGCAGTTTATCGTATTTTGAGGTATCTCAAATCAGCTCCAGGAAAAGGAATTCTGTTCTCTAATCATGGTCATCTACGATTGGAGGCATTTACTGATGCTGACTGGGCTGGTTCTGTGGATGATAGACGCTCTACTTCTGGCTATTGCACTTTTCTTGGGGGAAATTTGGTGACTTGGCGAAGTAAGAAGCAATCTGTGGTTGCCAGGTCAAGCACAGAAGCCGAGTATAGAGCTATGGCTCATGGTGCTTGTGAGCTCTTGTGGCTCCAAACTTTATTACACGATTTGGGAATTTTTGATGATGGTCCTATGAAACTCTACTGTGACAATAAAGCTGCCATAAACATTGCTCACAATCCTGTTCAACATGACAGAACGAAGCATATAGAGGTTGACAGGCACTTCATCAAGGAAAAGTTGAGCAAGGGGTTGATATGTATGCCTTTTGTGCGATCCAAAGATCAATTAGCTGATATTTTCACAAAAAGGCTTGGCAGCAAGAGTTTCCACCCCATTGTGTTCAAGTTGGGGGCTTGATTGATATCTTCACACCAACTTAAGGGGGAGTGTTAAGTTGTGGGTGTAAACGTGTAATTAGATTGTATCTGTCTACTCATGTAATTAAGTTAATAGTTTAGGATCATAGTGTAATTTATCTTTTTCACACTTGTATAAGTTCCACGTAATGAGAACAGAACCCTACTTTTTGCCTCTCAATTGTTTTGTCTAATTTTACATCAACCGAAGCGATGGGTATCCAAACCGTAACCGCTTTTTTTTTCCTGTACCATAACCGATTTTTTTGCCGTGGGTGCGGGTGTGGTTTAGATGGAGGGATAACCGAACGGGTTCGGTTCGGTTATGGTTTCACCTAGGAACCAAACCTATACACGAACCGAACCGAAACTTGTAAATAACATAAAACCCCTTATATTATATATACATATCACATAAGAACCCTTAGGTATATTTTAAAATTACACCATAAGGCCTTATGTATATAAGAGATCCACATGGCTAGGGTTTCTCATACATCAGATTTCACAAAATCACATCAGTAGAGAGGCGATTGGCGAACCGAACAACCCCCTTAACATAGCTTCTGTAATTTCTTCTGCAACGCGCATGGCGTAACGAAAGAACTTCTTCTTCCGAGCAGACAATGGCGATTGTAGCCCAATCTTCATTTTGATCTTTAGATTTGAGCTCTACACAGTAGATATAATTACATGCAAGCACTTGTAAATCAATCTATTAGATGAGCAGATAGATACTAAGGTACGCTTTTTTCTTTGGCAAAAATGTGTCGACGTTCAAACTACATGGTTGATTTTGATTTCTGATGCGATGAGGAAAGGTTTTAGCTGTTGATGTTGATTCCATCACGTAATTAATGTAACCTCATGACTACTTTGGGGCTTTTGGAATACACAAATCAGTTGTGATCTGAATCTGGAAATTTGCTTGAATCAAGGTACTCGTTCGGTTTAGGGAATACCCGAACCCCGTTTGGTTTGGGTATGGGACAAATTTCCTCCACCCGTTCGGTTTTCGGGGCGGATTCGGGGCAGTGTTATAGTCTTGTGTTATAGTCTTGGGACAAATTTCATCGCTCCTTTCTTCCTGGTGCGTACACACCCCAGATCTGGAGCTTTTTTTTTAGTTGGGGTTTAAACCTGAAACCCGCCCGAAACCTGCGCAATCCCATTTGTTCTGTTCCTCACTAGTCTCGGTTTGGATTTGGGTGCAAATTTATCCAACCCGATGTGATCGGTTCAGGTGACGGGTGGACGGTAAACCCGACCCGTGCACAGCCCCTACTATCCACTACAAGACATAGCTATCGAAATACAGAATTATCTTCCAACACTAAAACTCATTAAAAAAAATTCACTGGCTGAAGAAAACACAATTCTGGAAAAATCTGAACAAGGAGATGGCCAAGGCATTGTAACACAGACATCAAAGAAATCAAGCAGAAGTTTACCCTAGATGCTACAAGTCGTGAAAGTCCAAGGACATCTAAAAGAATTAACCCACGCATATTCACAACCTTTTCCCACATAAATTGGTTACAAAAGGATCAAAGTTTTCTTATTTTCGATTCCAGCATCAAAGATCGTACCATAAAAAACATAATCAGACCGTGCCAACCAAAACCCTAAAATTAACGGAGGAAATAAAAGAACGAGAGGGCTAGCTATTCAGAAACTCAAATGATTGAAAACTTAGAGAAAACCATACAGGAATTTGAGGGGCTAATTTGCGGACGAAGCAAACTTCTCCACGAGCTTCTTGTCACGCCTCTCCATGGCAACATCCCACACATCGTTACCAATGTGCTTCGGCTGCAATTTTCCACATAAAAATCAACAAAAATCAGAACAACAGCCGATTGATTTCGACGCAAAATCACACAACAGATCCGAAAAAAGTATGTATAGAGGATTTTTTAAAGGTAGATAGATAGGAATACCCGGCCGTGAGCGGCTTTGTGGATGTAGTACTGAGCATTTCCCATGACACAAAGCATACCAGCTATGATCCCCAATGGAAGTGCCGCTTCCAACCACACCAACGACATCTCTCTTCTCTCTCTCTCTCTCTCTCTCTCTCCCTCCTTCGACCAATTGATGACCTCCGGTTGTTTCTGGTGTTTACTACTCCAAGGGGCCTTCTCTGTTTAACCATGGTAAATATTATAAGCCTCCAGGCTCCAGTTTTCTGACGTTTCTGGAAAATGCATGCACCGCCCCTGAGGTTCTAATAATTTTATTTCCGTCCTTCACTTTACGGAATTTTGTATAGGTTCTCCCGTCTCGGCAAGTTGACACTAGCGTCTTAGGGGGTGTTCCACTAATTGGTTTTTTAGTTTTTTGGTTTTTTTTTATCTTTAGTTTTTCAAAAAAACCAACTAGTTCCACTAACAAGTTTTTGGTTTTTTGGTTTTTTTAGTTGTGTTATGAAATTACAAATCTACCCTTCTACCCAAACAACTATTGCTCTTTTTTTTTTGAAGGGAGGGCAGATTCGTAATTTTACATGATTAAAGTACATGTACTTGATTGTGCAATGATTTGGTTTTTTTTAGGTTAGTGGAATGAAGTGATTTTTTTGTTGGTTTTTTGTGGGGGTTTTTTTAGTGGAATGAAGTAGTTTTTGATTTAAAACAAAACTAATTTTTTGTTAGTGGAACATGGCCTTAGTTTTAGCTTGTAAAGGACTGAAATGCCCTTGAAATAAGAGATTACAAAAATTTATCGGCGGAAACTAATCGATTTGGTAAAACTTAGGGCAAGTGCATCAAACTCAACAATTCACATCTTCTCTTTATTTTACCCGGCCTAAGTCTCAAAATGGGGTACAACAATCTCAACAAATAGGTTAATAAATTACATCAATGTACAGTACCTCACCAAATCACTCTTCTTTTATGGAGGAACTGTACACATGCCTTTTCTTTTTTTATTGTTTTTTCCCCTCCCTCTCTCCTCTCTTCTCCCTCTTTATGAAGAAAAACAAAGAAAAGGGTGGAGAGAGAGAATAAAAAAGGTGTATTATAATATGTGAGTAGGTAAAGTAGATAGTATTGTTAGAGTGTTGAAAGAGATGTGAGTGAGTAAAATGAAAAATGTGCATTGTTCACAAACATTTTTACCTAGCTACTGTTGTGCTTGCTCTTAGGTATTTACTATATTACATCTTATATTTTTTTTCATCGCCATTGTTTTTATAGAAATAATATTTTCACTCGACTTATCTCATTTTTTTATGAAGGCTGAGGCTTTTTAATATTGTTATTATTTTGTTTCTTCTATAGGGAAGTATCCCTTGTGTAACCTTAGTTTTTTTTTTATATATAATTGACATTTGCCAAAAATAATGTTTTCACTTGACTTGTCTCATTTTTCCATCTTCTATTTGTATTATTTCAAACAAAAACGCACAGGTGTATTCCTCACTCATCATGATATGACCTTTTTTTAATGAAGTCAATGTAGCTTATAATTTTATTATTCATTGGATTTTGTTTATTTTCCTTTGTTTATTAGAGCTTTAACGTTTGAAATCAATTGAGACCTAAGTTATACATACTTTTCGTCAAACTTGAATAACTACTTATGCATCTTATATTTTGATAATCATTTTCTATTTTTTTTTTCTCACTTTCATGTATTTTTAAAAATGGAAGGCACATGTAAATGTCCAATCCACCATATAAAAGTTGTTGTTGGGGTGCTGACAACCTTCAGCAATGATCTATTCAGGGGGTGTAGGGGGCAGAGCCCCCATTGGGGGTGTGTGGCCGTGACTGAGGCTGCAAAGGAGATGATTTGGTTGAAGAGCTTTTTGGAGGAGTTGGGTTTGAAGCAAAGGAACTGTTTTCTTTTCAGTGACAGCCAGAGTGCTATACACCTTGCCAAAAATCCAATGTTCCATACCAGGACGAAGCACATTGATTTGAGGTATCATTTCATTCGTTCACTTTTGGAGGATGGGGATTTGTTGCTAGAGAAGATTTTGGGGGACAAAAATCCGATAGATATGTTGACCAAGCCTGTTACTGTTGAGAAACTGCAGTTGTGCTCAACTTCAATTGGGCTTCATGCTTAAAGAGATGATGGGCCTGGAGCCACACCAAGAGGGGTCAGATGACTACATCCATGTTGATAGAGATTATTTTGGGGTTTGCTGTTGTTTGTTTGCTGATGCTTTGGTTATCTTCAAGTGGGAGATTGTTGGGGTACAGACAACCTTCAGCAATGGTCTATCCTGGAGGTGTGGGGGGCAGAGCCCCCACGGGAGCGAAAAAGATATTTTTTGAACTCGAGGTGTAATTTCGGCCACAGGGCCTGACCTATTTATTTAGCAGTTTGTTAAATTTTAGGGTTATCAGTTTTCAGAGAAAAACAGAGAGAGGCGAGAGAAAATGCAAATCTTAGAGAGATTGCGAGAAGACTTGTACTCTTATTTCCGATTTCATGGTGGACTGGTGTAGCTCCCATGGTTTTTCCTCGCGTTGAGGTTTTCCACGTATATCTTGTGTCTCGTTTTTCTTTCCCGTTTTTCACTACGCACGACTGTTTGTGTTCCGATTTCCTAACAGTTGTAACGTGACTTTTTATGATAATTTTTTATATAATTAATTAGGTGTAACTTATCCTTTTAAGAGTTATTTTCTAATAATGTTCCAATAGTAATGCATTAATAGGGGAAAAAAGGAACATACAAACTTTAAAGAAGGATTAAAGTAGAAATTACAATGAATTTATTTTGTAACAATGAGATAATAAAAAGTTCAGGAAAAAATTTATCATAGGAAACTCTTGAATATTTGAAGAACATACGTTTCATCATTCCAAAAATGGAGGCTGCCTGTCGGCGACAATCTAACAGGAAAAAAAAAGGCCAATCACTAACACAGTATATTGTATCACCCAAATTGTCAAAGGCTATAAAGCCATACCTATGTATAAGACAACAAGAAAGGGTTTGATATCCAACCAAAGACCCCACATAAACTTATGCCATAGCCATTTATTAGACCTACTATTTTCACCAGCATATGCTTTTCCAATGTAATTTTTTGAAAGCAGTTTGGCGTAAATCCCCTTCGCTTCTACTATCTATGCTTCCAAGAGTTAGCTAATCTTGTCATTGTTGATGTTAGGTCTTCGGACCTTTTTCTATCTTAATAATATCTATAGCTTTTTCTTGGGAGAAAAAAATACCATTGAAAAACTATAATCAATTCCCACTTCATTACTTAATTTTGAGTACGAAAATCAAAACAAAAAACGGAGACCATATATTGTCATTGACTTACTTCAGTCTTCAACAAATATTAGAATCGTCTCCCACTTGTTCTGTTTATAATTGTAGTCCAATGGAACCAAACTAACCCTTCATGTGCATTTACTTCACAAAGCATGCATCTAAGCTCCACATCGAGAGAGGTTTATTCCATTTGCACACGACAGATGGAAATCAGAAATAGCTATTGCATCACTAGATAGAGGGACTCCCCAACTACTTTTATCACGTCTGACCTGAATTTCTTAAAAAATATTTAGCTTTGTAACCAATCGAAATTGTGCACGAATGGGACCATAAAGAAGGTCTGTTTGCGTGGCTGGATTCGGTGATCTATCACTCTTTCGTACTAGACAATGAACAAGGTACATTTGCCAATTCTAAAAATACTCTTAAAGTGACATATGTTTTCTCCTAAACATTAGGTTGCTTCGTCTGAAGCCACAAGCTTCTTTCCAACCTTAACTATATTTCTATTTTGCAAACATTTTTAACAAGGTGCCTATAATTTTGTTACGACTTCTGAGAGGTTGGTTTGTCAAGAATATACCAGCACCCAATGCTTATGACTTAGCGGTAATCTATAAATATGAAACACTCTGACTGTTAAAAGCTTCAAAAGATCAAAGATCTTGACTACTAAACATAAACATAACTCTGGGTATAATTAAATTTATGCATGCACGAAATTCCACTAGGATTTGAGTGCTTCTTTAATTAGGAGGTCAAAAGCTTTTGGATACTATTGAACAATGGATCAAAGGTCTGTCTGTACGATAAAAAACAACTACAGGGATAACTGGACCAAAATCTTGAAAGATCATGAGGTAAAGCCAAATTTCAAGATTGTGTTTGGTTATTATCGCAAGTGGATATTTGATGTTAAAATTCTAAATACCAACCTTAAAAGAGTCATGAACAATTGGAATACTGAAGACAACAACCTGTAGATTCTATATATACCTAATCGTGAGATTACCATTCAAATTCAAATTTTGCAGTACTTTTAGACCATTTGATTCGTACTTGTTCTCTTACCTGAGCTATTTAATCCTCGTCTTTCAGGTATCGTTGTAACATCATGCATGCCCTTAACGACGCGCATTGACTTCTACCACAAACAATTTGGCTGTGTGTACACAACAAATTATAATCTTGCAAAGGTATTTGTGCATGCCCAAACATTATCACAAAATTAAACAATTAGGAATTCACTATATTTGAAATAATTGGTCTTCATATGTTTGAGGAAAGGCTCAACCCAATACTATGCGATGGAGTATACTATCACAGATGAAAAAAGTAATAATAAAATAGAACACAAACAAACGTACAATCAAACGATAATACTATAATAGTGATCGAGCACCAGATCCGTGCTTGCACGGAGGAGAGAATTAGTTATATTAAACAAAAAAATACCTTGGACACCAAAAACTAATACACCACATGTGATTGTCAAGTCTTTTTATATTTACTTGTAGTTGGAACCTAATAATACATCGCCATGTGTTTCATTAAGTGCGACCCGGTGAGAATACATTGGAAGTTTGGAACAAGTCATTTCTCTCTTTTCCAATTCACCATGAAGAATCTTAGGGCCCAAATATTTTTCATCACCAACTGCATACTCAATAAAATACGTAAATTCCTATATGAATTGTTTCCAACAAGATAAAGAACAAAATACACACACACACAAAAATTTGTAGAAATATATTCATGCACCAACCAAACCGACTTTACAGGGAGGAAAACAAATATAGAGGAAGAGAGCTCTGATAAATACTTGTCACCACTCCTTTATTCTAATGATATAATTATTATTCAGAAAATAAATCTTTTAAATACCGGAAAGAGAGAAAATATCAGGATTAAACATTTTCAGCTAGCTAACACCCAAAAATCCTAATAATGACTCATGATGTCTCACCTCATCGCATCATCTTCTTTCAAATACCGAAAAGAAAGAAAATATCAGATTAAACATTTGTAGCTAGCGAACACCCAAAAATCCTAATAATGACTCATGATGTCATCACCTCATCACGTCATTTTCAATATTACCTGGTGCCATTTTATGGGCGGGTTATTTTCAGATATAGATAAAGACACTTTAATTTTGTTCTTGTAAAAGTGCTCTACTGGTGTTGATCACAAAAAAAAAAAAAAAAAAAAGGTTCTCTCCGGGTCCCAATAGTTTGTTTGTTTTTTTTTTTTAAATGGTCCCAATAGTTTGTTACTACTTGCAAATCCAACTATTTAAGGACATATTTTCATTACATTTCGAAAATTAAGAGTTTTGCAAACTCTAATTTAAAAGAATAACAACAAAAAATATTTATTAAGCTCTTCGTAAATGACTTCTCAAAATGGACATTATTATTCAAGGAAATATACTATTATTATTGGACGTATACAATTTAGTATTTTCAAATAGAGAGGTATTATTCCACTTTAAAAGAGTAACGACAAAAAAGTTCATTAAATTCCTTGAAAATGACTTCTGGACATAGGAGTAAATCATTCAAGAAAATATGTGATGGGATGTATATAAATAGAATAGTTTAAATCAAAGTTACAGGAAAGAGGGAGCAAATAATTTAGTTTACAAAAAAGGTAAAAGTTAAAATAGAATAGTGTAAATTAAAATTTTCCGTTTTTACTAATAGTGCTAAAATAGCTAAAATACAATTTGTGAGACGTGTATATAGTAGGAGTAACATTTTTAGCACTAAAACGAGAAAATGAATGATTTACCGTCCTTTCTTGTACATTTCACAGACCCTTCGAACCTCTAACCCTTGTGTTCAAATCCTTTGCTCTCTGGCCTCTCTCTCTCTCTCTCTCTCTCTCGTGTCTGCAGCTAAACCCTTAACCCCATTTGAGTGACTAGGTGGCCATAACAAACAGCGATGTCAGGTCACTACAATCACAACTTCTCACCTGCTAGAGCTGCTTCTCCACAGATTAGAAGCACCCCGGATGTTCTTGACGGGTATAATTTCATCTTTTTGTTCAATTTTATTGTTCTCTATTCTGGATATGCTTTTCGCTTACTTTGGGATTTCATTGGTTTTGTGGTTTTGATCGATGTGGGTTCCGTTCCATTTTTGCATATCGTGTGTAGTAATCACTATTTTTCGGAGCTGTTGTTGGAGCATCAAAAGATTGCCCCCTTCGTGCAGGTACTTCCCATATGTAGCAGACTCTTGAATCAAGGTTAGTTTTTTGTTTTCTCCATATCTGGGTATCATAATTTCTGAGTTTTGGATCTAGGTTTTCTGTATCTGTATTGGGTTTATACTGCATTACTTGGTACTATCCTGTGTATGATTGTGTGACAAAGTACAAGTTAGATTCCGCTTGAGTGGTTTTAACTAGTTCTCGCTTGAGTGGTTTTAACTAGTTCTTTTGTCCATCTAGACTTCAAACATTGTGTCTAAAGCATTGAACACACTTTCACCGTACAATCTGCGGTACTTATTTAGCTAGTGTATAATGGGAGTCAGCTATATGATCACTAAAAGTCTAGTGGAGAGATCTTTTGATGGAATACTGAAATCTGGTCGGAAGAAGATTGGGGTCAGTCCAAGGTTAGCATCCAATTGAGTGCAATGACTACTAATGAGGTTATCAATGTTTTTGCTGAAAATGGGACACTGGGGTAGTAGCCCTGGATCCACTAAATGGTGTATAATTTGAAAGCTATTTCATTTCTGCTATGGAAAGCAATACTATTGGTGTGTCCTCATTTTCTTACCATATTTTTTTTCATTATACAACTTACTGCATATCCACTATAACTCGCATACCCACGACCACAGTTTGTTTACGATGTCTACACATTTTTAGTGAACCAAATTAAGGAGTAAATATATTATGCCAAGAAAATGTGCTGACCGTAGCATATGGATGGTAAGCACGATCTATTTGTGTGCTTGACATGGGGTCCTACGGTTCCTGCATTCTTTGAGTGATATGCTGGACTGCTCCTTTGATATACTGTCCAATCATTGCATTCTTCAGCTTTTATTGATGTTTCATGGCAGACATGGACAGGTATTCTGACCGCTAAACGAAGACGGTTCTTTTCGTCTTTAGTTTTATATCTGACTTAATGGTTTGTGTTGAATGTTGATATTTCCTCGTGAATGTTACCGTCAAATGAAATTTTGGGGTTTCTGTTGATAGTGTATTTCGTTTAAAAATTAGTGGTATGAAAGTTTCAATGTTGAGCAAGAGGACGTTGTAACATGTATCACTTTGGACTCCTTTAGGCCATGTCATGCATGGACTCAGGTACGGGTGTCGGGTGAAGAAGTGTGAAGTGATCCTATGCCTAGGACATAAGTCACAAGTTCCTGTGCAGATCTGGTAGCGCTAGAGCATCAATTATTGAAGGGACTTAGATTGAGAGCATCATGAGAGCATCAGTATCAAATAATGTAAATATTTAATTTTTATTAATCACGTTTGTGTTTTATGCATTTTGAATGGATTCTGCCCAAGAAAATATCCGATTTTGCTAAATACAAAGTTATAGCATTAAAGTGAAGTAGTGAACTACTCTAATGGTTTCAATGTTGCCAAAAAAAAAAAAAAGAAGTTTCAATTTCTTTTCTGACCCTCTAGCACTCATTGTTACAAGAAAACCACTATCCCAGGGCCAAACCATAGGATTACAACCAAAAAACAAGAAACTAGGCAAATGCCTTAACTCCTAGACCTACAAAGGATCGAAGAAGAAATATTCTAGTTGTGACAAATAGTAGCATTTGCACTTGTGCAAGGAACTTTCCCCCAAGAGCAAACCCTTCCCCTAACATCTGCAATGATAGCAGAAGTAACATCAGTAGCAGAGCAAAGCTTCTGAGTAAAAATCCTGGAATTTCTTTCTCACCAAAGGTGGTAAAGAGTTTCTGCCAAGGCCAGTTTACATATTATTCGGAACTGCATTGCCGTGTAATGATTGGTTTATTGTGTGCATTGACATAGCACAGTAGGACACCTCGTCCCAAGAGCATAAAGGCAAAGATTTAGACCTGTGACAGCTTGGGTGCTTGTCAATTGCTAGGAAGAAGGCCACGCGTAACACCATTATTGGTTCAAACTTGAAATCTGTGAATTACATAGCACCAGTTTGTGATTCAGATTGCTAGTTTTGCATGCATTCTGTCAAAAAAACGTTGATTAGTGACTTGGAAGCACGTGTGTTACCCGTGACCAACGGATTGTGTGACTAAGCCGAGGACACTTGGACACGACAAAATCTTTATACTCCATAGTAGTTATTGTTATTTTCTTTGATAATTGGCATTTGCAAGGTCCGATGGAGCATTTCATGCATTCTACTTGTGTGTTATGCGTACTTCAACAGTGAACTCGAGTCGCTACATACGATTCTTTCGGTCTTTCCTGAGTCTAGGCATGATGTCAGACCATTATCCTTACCATGACCCCAAGTTCAGAGTGTGATTTAAACAGAGAGTCCATGTAACACAGCTTTTGGGTTTTAACACTTTTGATTATGTGATGGCCCTCACCGACTGGAAAGCTAGTGTGGCAATTGCCATAGTTTCATCAATAAATCATCAGCCATATAGCTGGACAAAATATCATGTACTGGTTACGTGGGATTAAATAATTGTTCTGGGAATTATGCCTGGCAATACCAAACTATGCTGTGCTAGGGTGACCAAAAATAGATTGTTGAAAACAAGAAGTTGGCCTGATTTCTCCATGTTAACCCCGTACTAACCAGTAATCCCAGCTTTGGTAGACCAAGGCTATGTACCTGTTAAGTTCTACCTGGTATGAAAAATCAAGAAATGACGTTCTAAATTAGGTGAAAAGGATAGTACGTTATGCATCACTGCATTTTTCTTTGTGTTATACTCAGTTGAACCTCATTTTGTATCTTCATCTATTCCTCTTGCTGTAGTTGCATTTCTACGCCTTACATTGTTCTTTATCTCTCTGCCAATTTTAGTTGACAACTGCATGTTGTGTCTAATTTCATCCTGCTTTAATCGTATATTTTCTTTAGTTCTTTTTTGAAAATTCTTTCTTCTGATTCTGGAGGCTTTTATCTGCATTTGATTTCTCTGTTGTTTTTCTACAGAGATTTTGCGGGTTTCTGGGATGACGCCCAACCAAGGGTTTGGTGAACGTGACACACTGCGACATAGAAGCCCCAGTCCCATGGCTTCTTCGAACCTTATTTCAAATGTTACAGGGACAGGCTTTGGTGGATGGAATGGCCTTCCTCATGAGGTAATTTGGTCTTCGCAGAATTACTTTGGCATCGATTTATGTATGTTTTCATTCGTATGAAAAACTTGCTTCAGCTGTTTTAAGGTACACACTCTGTACACATAAACTCGCAATATGCAGCAACCGCATTATTATTATTATTTTATTAGTAAATATTATACTTAGAAACAAGGCATAAGGGAATGCCACATGTGCAAAAGGTGGCAATTACAAAAAAGCCATATACCCTATCATTGCTATGAATATGATTAACCAACCTATGCATTGATCAAGGGAGTTAATAAAAACTCTTGATCCTAAATAAAGGGTGTGTCACCCCTTCAAAACGTCTCATGTTCCTCCCATGCCATATAATCCACATCAAACCAAGAGGGATCGTGGCCCAAACACCCTTCCTTTTTACCACTCTAGCACCGCTCTATGGCCACGCAATTAAAACCTACATGACATTCCTCGAAATGGCCCACTTCAATCCCAATAAAAAAAAACACCAAAGTCCAGAGCTCCCATGCCAGAGGCAATGAGAGAAGATGATCAACCGTCTCTGCATCCCTTTCGCACATACAACACCAATTGACAATGATCCTCTGCCTTTGAAAGAGATTATCAATAGTGAGAATCTTTCCTTGGGCTGCGCAAAATCCAAAAAAAGTTACCATCAATGGTGCATTAGTCTTCCAAATTTCTTTCCAAGGGAAGGAGGGATTACCACCCCCACATAGAACTTTGTAGTAAGACTTTACCTGGAAAGATATTGTATTAGAAAGATTCCAATGCATCTCATTCTCCCCTTCTCCAAACATTTGCAAACCATACATTCTAGAAAGCAAGATCATTAATGCCTCCTCCCAATCAAGCACATCCCTACGCAAGCAAATATCCCATATGAAAACACCATTATGACGTTGAAGGTAATCACAAAGAGACGCATTCCTATTGGTGGCCATACAATAGATACTCGGGAAAGCATCCCACTACCTCGCTTCCCCGCACCACACATGCTTAATATTCAGCAACCGCATATGACGACATTTCACCCATCGTTATAGTTTCTTGTTTCACAAGACGAACAGTAGTGCCACATGCACAAACATTGTACTCGAGTGCTTATGTCCATACCTGAAGGAAACCTTAAATCTTTACTCGCATCTCTCTCTTATTATCAATCTCCTTACTTAACGGTAAACTGGATAATGACTTTGTGTTGGACTTTTTGCCCTGTTTGGCGACCGGAGTAGCACCTGGATTTGGGGGTCGCCCGGATTTGTAATCCTGGGCCCACCCCAAACCGGCGTTTGGGAAGCCAAATGAGAACCTGGATTTGAAACACTGTTGGGACTCCATCTCCAGGTTCCCCCGGATTAGCCAACGATGGCCTCCAGCCTGTCGTTAGCTAATCAGGGTGGATTTGCTGTTTTTTGTACCTGTTTTACCCCTTCAAATCCGGGCCCTAGTTTTGTACGTGTATGCAAGAGAAGTTCTTCTCCGACGTTGAAATCGTAGACCACTCGGATCTGTTCTTCTCCGACGTTCTCTGTGTTCTTCTCCGCTGTGTTCTTCCCGGGCCCACGTAGTGTTCCTTCTCCGTTATTCTGCAACTCGTTGTCGGCTATTTCTTTGGGTCTGGGCTTGATACAGAGAGAGAGAGAGAGAGAGAGAGAGAGAGAGAGAGAGAGAGAGAAGGGAGGACGGTGGTGATGGGGTAAATCCGGGCCCTAGTTAATTTTAATGAAATTAAACCATTTTGTCAATTAAATTAATAAATGGAGGGTAATTCAGTCATTTGTCCTCATATCCACCCTCCAAATCTCCCCTCTCAAAATATCATCCAAACACCTCATTTACAAATCCACCCTTTTTAGGAGGTGGGCCCACCCTCATTACAAATCCACCCTCATTATAAATCCACCCTCCAATCCACCCTCACTACAAATCCACCCAAAACCATCTCCGGTCGCCAAACGGGGCCTTTAGGATTGTGATTTGTCAATATGGTACACCCATACTTGATTGCTTCTCTTGTGGAGTTTTGTGATGTATGTGCATGTATATACATGTATGTATACGGATGGGGTTCATCTTTACTTGGAAATAATTCTTAAGGCAGACAAGTTTACTAAAATGTAGGGAGTAAAACATGAAGGAGAAGTTTTGACTTTCTCCTAGATTTGGTATAGAGCTGTAAACATGATTGAGAATTGTATTTCTTTATTTATGTTTCTAAGGACGTTGTTTATATAAGATGTCTTGTATGTCTTTGATTGTCTGATTTACCATGTGACAGTAATGTATATTTGTGCACACTGCACATTGTAGAATGACCCATGGCTAGAGTTTTCCTGTTAGTTTTCAGAACTTTTGTTAGTTCACTGAGTCCAACTCCAACATCACTTGATTTGTGCATCCGTATTTATTCCTACTTGTTTTCGTTTTACTTGCTACAATGCTACCTTAGAGTTGATCAACATCTGTTCCTCATGAACCTAAAATAGTTATCTGGTTTGAACACAAAAACAAAAACATACCCACATGCCCACACACAATGAGAACAAAATTATATTCTTGGCACTAAGACACTTACTTACATAACAGAGATTAGTGGGAAACCCTGGAATGACGATGGACTGGCAAGGGGCACCCGCAAGTCCTAGTTCATACACTGTGAAGAGGATTTTGCGCTTAGAGATTCCGGTGGACACGTACCCCAATGTAAGGTTCCGGTTTGTAATTCAAACGTAGAATTGTGTTCCATTTTAGGAAACAAAATGCTTCTTTGTTGAATGATCTGTAACTGTGCTGTTGACTTTGTCTATGGATGGTAGTTCAATTTTGTTGGGCGGCTTCTGGGCCCAAGGGGCAATTCACTGAAACGGGTGGAAGCTACCACAGGATGTCGTGTATTTATCAGAGGAAAAGGATCTATAAAAGATCCGGACAAGGTATTATATACATTTGTGAATCGTTTCCTTTTGTTTATTCTATAGCTATGGTTCTAGATAAATTGTTTCCTTTTGTTTATTCTACTGCTATAGATCTAGATAAATTGTTTTTTTTTTTTCCCAATCTCAAGGAAGAGAAGCTTAGAGGAAGACCAGGCTATGAGCACCTGAATGAACCACTCCATCTCTTGATCGAGGCCGATTTACCTGCCAATATTGTCGATATAAGGCTAAGACAGGCACAGGAGATTATAGAAGAACTGCTCAAACCAGTGGTAAATATCTCAAACCTATTTTTTCCTTTTGCATTCAATGTGGCGATTCCTAGATGTACAAATTCATAATCCATCAACCCCAACCCCCCCCCCCCGGGGCGCATTCTCTAATTCCAGACACCTCATATCTGCTAGATGCACAAATTCATTTAGAAATAAGGAAAATGAGTGACGAGGGGTGACACTATGGCTGAACTGACCCCATGTATAAAGCAATTACTGTTAGTATGGTGTTACAAAGGGGGAGGAATTGCGGATACGACTTGAATCCGACATGAAGTTATGGGGCTTGGCGTGGCCTGAAAACACGAAAATTAAATGGGACAAAAGTGGGATGGACTCAGGTAACTCAACAAGAACACGAATAGCCGTTAAATTTTCCGAGTAGACTTGTAATCTAAAATGACATGACTCGAAAATGATACAACACGGCACGATGCAGTGACGCCAAGTGTATGCCATAATTCGGCTAGTATTGGTTAGTTTTTTTGTTGGTATCTATTTATGTACATCTCTTATGAACTTTTGACTAAAAGGGTTAACAATGTCCTAAGAAGCATGAACACTTAAAAGAAGGTGGCATGTCCCATGTCCGATATGTGTCAAAGACCGACACCCCTCGGACACGTATCTGATACTTATTTTTCCGTGTCCGATACTCCTTTTTCGTCTCCATAATTAGGAAATAAAAATCTTAATTCAGAGACGTGTCGACACTTTTTCTACAACGTGTCCAACACCTCTTTGGTATGTATGATTAAGAAATAAATACGCCATTGACACTTCTTGGACATTAACTATCCACATGACTATCAAAGATTTGGAACTTAACCTGTCACTATGTTATACAAATTTGGGGAAAAAGGAACTCTTACAATTTATCGTATTTTTAACTCTTATAATTTATCATATTTAAGTTTAAGTGGAATTTAAAGATTTCTTGAGGATTCCTAACTGTGAGTATTTTCCTATAAAAAAGAAAGAAAAAAAAACTGTGAGCATTTCTTATATTTGAAGGATTTCTTGAGTCCCATGTCAATCTAGATTTCTTCATACTTATTGTATCTTACTCTTACATAATTTGGGACGTATACTTATGGTGATATATTCGCACAACAATATATTTATATGTATACATATAATTGAAGGTATCCCAAACGTGTCCGTGTCCTTCATTTCAAAGAAACAACATATTTGTGTGTCCATGTCGTGTCGTATCGGTGCTTTCTTAGCAATCACAGCACGGTTATAACACTAGGTATATGACATGTTAAGTTAAAAAGTGTTTTGACATGAACCCCAAACGACATGAAACCCCGAAATCACATGATTCAGACGCAACATAATACCTGCCTATGCTGTAGTTGTTTGTTGATTGGTCAATATTTAACACCATAAAAATGAGATATGACCCCTCTGGTTATGTTTTAGCACATTAGCGCTGGATGATTTCCATAATCATCGTCCACGAATTCTGCACTTTCCCTCTCTCAAATTGATGCCTTGCCTTGTCTTGCCACCTACGTCCCTTTCTCTTCTCTTGAAAGGACTTAGGATTTCATTTATTTAAAACCTAGTGTTTCTAATTTTCTCAATTTGGTGGAATATGTAACAAGATACTGATTTAAGATTCCATTTGATTAAAAGCTAGGGTCTATTGTTTGGAATTTGGGAAAAATCTGATTTGAGAAAATGTATGCATGTGTTATAAGAGTGAAAGGAAGTATTGTATACATTCTTACATATGTAGATACATAAATTTGTCCGCATTTTGTGGCTCAAGCTTGTGATTGACCCCATCCACAATTGTTCCTGGAGTCGCCTCTGTGAGTGTCAAGTTGGTAACAGTGCCCTACATGAGGTCAAGTTCCAGAAAATAGAATAATAGATAATTAACCAAGAGGATTCTGGAAATTATTTTGGAAGGAGAATTATTTTAATAATGTTTGGCCTTAATTTTGTAGTCACGGTTTGCTGTGTTCTGCTTTTTGTTTTTTAACAAGGACTTAGCAAAGTAGCAAGTGCTTATTCTTCTGTTTGGAGAAATTATTAATAGCCACTTTGAATGTTTTAAGACCAGAATTTAGGTTAAGTTTCTATAGTTCGAAGTTTGAACGTCGTCACCTTTCTATAATGTTCCCCCTGCAAGAGGTTTTTCAATATGGCAACAGAAATAATGTTAGTGTTTGGAACTTTCTTAGCTATTCCTGCGGAAAACCCTTAGTTGTCAGTCTTGCGTGTGCCAATCTTTTTAGCTCATTTTTCTCTATTTGATCTTTGTGCAGGATGAATCACAGGATTTTATTAAGAGGCAGCAGTTGCGTGAGCTAGCCATGTTAAATTCCAGTTTCAGAGAAGACAGTCCTGGTCCAAGTGGAAGTGTCTCGCCTTTCAATACTAGTGGAATGAAACGCGCAAAGACGGGACGTTGAGACCTCATATTTATCGATGTTCGAATTGATGTCTGCTCCTGGCTTCCTAGTCATGCTTGAGTATACCGCCATTACACCTCAATTCTGCAGGGCTACCAAAACAAAAATGGAAAAAAATAGGATGTTGACGAGCTCTCGGGTTGGTGAATTTTATTTTTTACTATTTTGTCTGCTCTTCTAAGACGATGGAAATCAAAGATAGAGGGGAAAAAATTTATAGTATTTATATGATTGCGTCTTGAATTTGGGTTTGGTGGAGGTCATAAACTTCATGTATTGAATTTATTCTTCTGTTGGTCAGTGTTTAGTTTGGAATATGTTGCTGCTGATATGGCAGAAGGTGCAGTGGGATAGGGCTTAAGAAAAGGGATTGAATTTTTGTAGGTGTAGTGTGTGACATTATTTTTTACTCTATTATATATACAATTCTACATGTGACAGAAGAAAAAAAGTAATGGACTGTTGGCTTGGTGATTTGATAGAATTTGAGTGATTATGTGACTGTATCAAAGTTATTTTGCTGTTGAAGAAATCTTGTAGAAGCTGGCAGTCGATTAGCCTATGTAACTATTTTTGCTGCATTTTGTTTTTTTTTTTTTTTTGTTTCATTTGAATGGTTTGTTATCATGTTCTGTCCAAGAATGGCTTGTTTCTCTGAATGTGTTAAGAGTGTGGATTGAAATGATCTAGGCTATTGTTTTTTTGCACCAAAATTTAATTTTCGACGTACATATAGATGCTGGATCAAACTGATTTTTTGCGTATGCAAACTACTTTGTGAGTCTTGCAAGATGACCAGTTCAGAATATTGCGATAACGTGTTGTGGGGCTCCTTTTGGGGCTTTTGTTAACTACACTTTTCAGGACCCTCTATGAATAAAGCAACCTCTTCTAGAACTGAAGTAGTGGAAAGAATTCATATTTTGGTATGTTATCCTTGTTTGTGAGCTAATTGGATGTCTCCCCTCTAAAGAGGTTATCTTCTTTCCTTTTATTTTATTTTGTTGTTTAATTATTAAATTTTATTTTGTTGTTCAATAAAGTTTTTAACACCTTGAGTCTACCGTGGGTGAGAGAGAATTCATTTATTTATTTAGCCTAAATTCTGAAGTGATTTTTGGTGTTTTGTTAACGCCTCTAACTATATCGAACGAAGCTTATTTTTTACAGAGACCTTAAACGACATATTTTGAACAAAATGAGCGGCTCCGATCATCTTTGTGCGACCCGAGGCGGGAGAAAAGGGCTGCTGTGCACAGCTGCTGTGCACAGCTTGCTGTGCACACAGCTTTTCTGTTGAGGTATGTTATCCTTGTTTGTGAGCTAATTGGATGTCTCCCCTCTAAAGAGGTTATCTTCTTTCCTTTTATTTTATTTTGTTGTTTAATTATTAAATTTTATTTTGTTGTTCAATAAAGTTTTTAACACCTTGAGTCTACCGTGGGTGAGAGAGAATTTATTTATTTATTTATTTATTTTATTGTTCACTTCACAGTTCTAAAAAAAATTCCAAAAAGATTATTTTTCCATCTCTCATTTTTCCAATCATTAATTATATTTCTTTCTCTATTCATACCCCTCTATCCAATCATTTTTTTCATTTCTCTCTCTATCGCTCTCCAATTATTACACCGCTCTCTAGTTATTACATTTTTCAAAAACCTATCTAAACACTATCTCAAAAATATTTCTCAAAGCATTCTTTTCAAAATTCTTAACCAAACACAGCATTTTATTTTCTTCTTTTTCAAAACAAACACAGAGGGACGGGAGGAGTGCTAAGATTTATTGGAGAGAGTTCCATCGAATCCAAAAAAAGACAAGTGATGTCATTTGAGATTGATCTTGTTGGTAACTTGGCATGAATACAAGTTATAATGGTGACATGTAATTTTGTGATTTCATGTCATTAGTGTGCGCAAACGCTTAAAATATTGTCACTGTGGTTTTTGCCTTTTTCAAAAACTTTTACAAGGGAGTGTTCCGTTAATAGCGTTTTTAGAATAAATTGGTTTTTCACAGTTTTTTATGTAATGTGTCGTGAGAGAATGCCATATCTTGGTTTTTTTTAAAAATTGTTTTTGTTAGTGGAACACCCCTAAATTCGCATTAATTTTTTAAATTAATCATTTCTTTTAATGACAGAAATTTAAAAAGTAAAAAAAATAAAAATTGTCTTTTATTTATCTTACTTTAGCTCTATTCAATTTTAGTGCCCATTTCTGTACTCTTCACATTACTCTTGTCAAAACCGTAACAAATGACTAATTTCAAAGAAGGATTTTTCCAACGGACTGACAATAAGTACATATAAAAATAAAAAATACACACATTCATATATATTTTTCTTATATTTTAATACACTTTTAAATTTTTCTATACATTTTTTATATCTTTCAATACATTTTTTAAACTTTAATGTCAGTCTAATATCTGACTTTAGAATTTGCCTTGAAATAAATAGACGGTTGAGAATACTAAACTATCTTTAAAAATATTAGTCCAAAATTCCCTCTTGACTGACTGTTGCCGAAAAAAATAGTTGCGTCTTGATCCAGATCGTCGGCCTGCGGCCATAAATATAGTGAATTATCCTTTTTTCCGTTGGCGACAGTGACATGTGAAGTGCTTGTTCTTCTCCTTCTTTTTTTTTTTCCCCTTATTATAACTGTCACGTCTAGATCTGTTTATGCACACTTTAACTAATCTTCTCTCTGGTATCATTATTGACAATATTTATAGTTTGTTCGTTGTTAGACAATATTTATAGTCTGTTCCACTGCTATTGGCTTAAGTATTTTTTGATTTTGATTTTGTCTTTATTCAAATTCTTTTGACATTTATTAATTTTACATCAAACTTTTGCTGCCAAAAAAAAAAAAAAAAAAAACTAAACTAAATTTTTTTTAAGTCAACAGCACTGAAACCAGTAACCACATGTAACGCCATAATTTTTGTCATATGCGATGGAGGTAAATTCTACCACGGTTTTTTAGTTTTTGTTTTTAGTTCCCTTTGTCCGGCTATATAGTAACAGAGACAGAGGTGGTCTTCGTTTCAAGAAATATGGCCGCCGCCGCAGTTCGTCTCCGGTGCTTCTCTCTCTCCTCAAGGCTCCAATATTACAACCATATTCTCAGAGCCAATCATCGCCCCTTCCCACCCCTCTTTTCTCCCTCCTCCGCCTGTTCTCAAAACTTCCATTTCTCCTCCTCCTCCGGCGGCAATGGAGGGGGAGGGTGGAGCAGACTTCCAAATTCGACCAATCCATCATCACCATCGTGGGTGGGACCCATAGGGGCGTTCATAAGCGGGTGGAGATCTCGAGTAGCAGCAGATCAGCAATTCCCATTCAAAGTCCTAATGGAACAATTAGTCGGCGTCACCGCCTCCGTCATCGGCGACATGCTCACCCGCCCCAATTTCGGACTCAACGAGCTCGACTTCGTCTTCTCCACTCTCACCGTCGCCTCCATCCTAAACTTCCTCCTCATGTATCTATTAGCACCCACCACCATTTCCACTTCCTCCGCCGCACAATCTAAACTCCCTTGGATTTTCTCCAATTGCCCCACTAGCCACATGTTCGAACACGGTCCCTACTCTCTCCTCCACCGATTCGGAACTTTCCTCTACAAAGGGGCTATTTTCGCTGCCGTCGGATTCGGCGCCGGACTGGTCGGAACGGCGATATCAAACGGGTTGATTGAGATGAGGAAGGAGGTGGAACCGGGTTTTGTGACGACGAATAAGGCTCCGCCCACGCTTCTGAATGCGGGTACGTGGGCGATCCATATGGGTGTGAGCAGTAATTTGAGGTACCAAGGTTTGAACGGGATCGAGTTTTTGCTAGCCAAGTGGGTTTCGCCGGTGGGTTTTAAGAGTTCGGTGGTGGTTTTGAGGGGTTTGAATAATGTTGTTGGGGGAATGTCGTTTGTGGTTTTGGCGAGATTGACGGGGTCACAGAAGAGTGCTGTCGAGGAAGAGAAGGTGGTTGGAGAAGACGAAGAGAAATAATTTCATTCGGGCATCTCCAACTACAGTCTAATCGGAGACAAGGAGCGGCGGCCGCCACCACAAGATTTTTAAAGAATGTAATTATTATATAAAAATAAATTTTTATCTCCCAGTTATATAGACTCACCCCAACAAGGCTTTTATGTTATTATAGTTTTTCATAGAGTGGATGAATATTCATAATGTATTTTGTCTTTTTTATTTATTTATCTTTTTTATAGTATATATTTTTGCCACCACAAAGGAAAAATCCTTGCTTCGTCCCTGTTTGCAAATAATCGTTGCATTGAATTTTTTTCCTACTTCTCTATTTTTTTTCCCTTTTCTTTATTTTGCAGGGAATTTTTTTACTTCAATTCATTCTCTATTTTCTCCTCTAACTAGAAGATGGACTTTGATAATCGAAACATGGAGTACGAGAAAATATTATTTAGATCTTCAAAATTTACTTTTTGATTGTAAATAGTATTATTTAACGTAAAATATCTAACTTCGAAACGAATGGGGCCTATATTTGCAGTGAAAGTGAACATGATTGGAAGAAAAGTGGGTATTGAAATAGAGAAGATATACAAATAAAGTTAGGGGAATGGTTGTTACACTTCATACTTTTATAAATGCACTCCTCCAAATGTCTCTTTAAGTGCTTACCAGCTAAGTTCTCCAAAAAATTTTAGCAACCAAGTTGCTAAAATCAAGCATGATTTTATCTTTTGAGGTGGAGAGGTGATTTTATCTCCAATGAATCTGGAGCTAAAATATGTCCAGATTCATTGGAGATAAAATCACCTCCCCACCTCAAAAGATAAAAAGTGTACTGAAAAAATTATTTCACTACATATATAAAAATTTGTGATTGGAGGATTGTAGAGACTCATAATTTCTTTCTTTCTTTTATTTATTATGAGTAATGTGAATGAGTTTAATTAAAATTTAAATTATGTTCCTGTGGAAGCATTTGTATGGGTGTGTATATATATGTTTGTGAACTAGGGTTTGGTGGAGTATGGAAATACGTGTTGTGACGTGGTGACGTGATTTGAGGGTGTTTAGAATGTGTTACAACTACAAGTATTCGGGGTTCAACCGGTGAATTAGAATATTGAAAAATCTAAAATTTTCAAGGAGATACCGGTATCAATAGGGATACAATTATTGGTATCCATCGATCAAAGCCATTTTCAGATTGTTAGATACCGGCATCAATAGAAATTTTGATACCGGTATCCAGAGCCTTTTTCTATAACTTTTATGCGCGATTTGGGGCTTTTGTAAATAGACCTCTTAGCTCATTTTTCAGCCCCATACCCCGTTTTTTAGCCCTTGACCTCCACTCTCTCACTTCTCTCTAGAAATTACACCAAACCACTCGCTTTCTACACAAACTTGGATTGTGATTTTCTTTCTCACTAAGGTAAGGACTTGTGTTCTTGAGCTTAGTTACTCTTCCTCCACGTTTTCTCTCTCTTCCCCTTCAAATTCAAAAGAGAAATAAAGAGGCAGAAGGGGGAATTTTTTTATTTTGTTTTTACCGAATGGTGGGAAAGTTAAAGACTTAGTCTGGTGTTTTAGTCTTTATTATGAGTAGGTTTCAATTTGGTTCTTATAGTTTTCAATGCCTCAATTTTGTTCTTGCAGTTTAGTTTTTAAACACTTCAAAGTTTTTTTTATGGATCTGAGTGGGAGAGGGTTCTTGTAACGCTCCCAAAATTTGGGCACGTTAATTATTATTACAGACCAAAAATAAAGTTTAATCTTAAACTTTAATACAAATAACAATGTCCTCAAACACTATATAAATAATAACCGGGGTGGTTCTAGGTCTTCGTCTATCCCTGCGCCGGGTCATTCCCCACTCCGGCAACACTGCCTGCTCCATAGGACTGATCTCCACAGTATCGGTCCTGTCCGTCAAGATAATCTGACATAATACGTCAGAGTCGCGTAGGCAGCATCGTGGTATTATGTCAGGGTCACACAAGTGCAACACCATGAGCAAGGCCCAGTAGTTCACTATGCTAAACTTTTAAGCAGCAATTCTAGAACAATAAGTTCAAAAATAGTATATAAAACTTGTGAACAGTAACCATGCAAGCATCATGCGTGTCTATGCAGATCAGAGTAAACAAGCGCAGAAAACAGTATTTCCCTTTCAGTGTCTCAAAACAGTGTCACGTGTCGTTATTGTTTTTCAGTTTCTCAAGACATAACTCATTTATCAACAGTTTTCCTAAAAATCGGTTTTCTCATATCAGTGCCTCTTTCAGCATTCTTCTTCAAATTTCATATATCTCCCACCACTCGAAAGTTATTGGTCCGTTTACGCCTCCTTTCAGCTGACGGTACCAACCTTTTCGCTCGAGGCCCCGGTTGTCGTGCATCATCGAACTTAACAGCCTGTTTGCACAGTCCGTCCACCCTGCGACTCACACGACACAGTCCCGACCGCCTTGCATCACCGAACTTAACAGCCTGTTTGCAAAGTCCGTTCACCGTGTGTTGTGCACGCTTAGCCCAAACATCCAAGTTCTCTCCACGAACTGGAAGTGGCGCTCTCGCTGCACTACCGCATCAAAACCATTCCTCCAAGTTCTCTCCGCGAACTTGAGGTGGCAACAAATTTCATCTCATTTCATCTCATTCCATTTCCCGAAAATTTCATTTCTTTCCCAAAAACTCGTTTTCATCTTATCTCTATTTTCTGATCAATAGTTATTCAAATTTTCCAGTCTAGTGTCTTAACGTATTGTGGACGTGCTCAATGCCACATGCTCATAATCATGCCCATGCAATACTCCATATATTTTCCTTCTAAAATTTATATTCTCCAAATAAACATTTCTCACGTAAAATCACACATTAATGTACCATCTTTCTCCAAAATAAAATTTCCACCAAAAATTTTCTCACAATAAATCATGCACTTTAATGTACTAACTCTAAAATAATAATATTTCTAATTTCTCTCTCTAATTTTATTTCTCATCAAAAATCCAATTTCTTCCTTGTTCTTTTTCAAAACTATTTTATTTCTATTAAAAGAAATAAAACTAGTCAACTTGCTCTCTCTAAAATAATTTAAACAAACTTCTTTTCTAGAAATTTATTGCCAAGAATTTAACTCAATTAGTTATGAACTTTCTAAAAATATTTTTTCTCTCCCCAAAAATATACTCTTTATATTTCTAGAAAACTTTCTTCCTAATAAACTTAAATCATCTTTTCTATATCTAATAAAATCGCATCTTTCTTTCTAGAAAATTTTACTCCACTCTAATTACTCCTCTTCTTTTCACCATAAAACACACTTACTAATTAATTAGTAAAAATTTTCTTAGAAGAAAATTTACTAAAACTTTCCTTCATATTTATTTAGTAAAAACTCCATACTTTCTTACAAAAACTTTCATAAAATAATGGATATTTCTTTCTAGTAAGAAATAAGTCCCTCATTACAATAGGTTAATCTACTTATTCAAGAAAATTATCTCATTCAACAACCAATGATTTAATCCACTAAGATTAACTAGTTCTTCCAAGAATTATCAACATAATAATGCTAGAACCTTGTCTAGTAAATTATACATCTTCTAATATCTTCTAATCACTTTAATCTTACTAATTCCACTTCTAATTTCATGAAGAACTATTCTAATTAGAACCTCATTAACATTCTTGTTAATCTTTCAACATGAAATCCTCTTTCTTAAACACTAAGTAACATGCTTAGTAGCTTAATACATGCATAAATTAACCCAAACAAGCTTCATAACTATGCTTAGACAATTAATTAGAACATCATAATGAAACTAGAAATTACTAATTAGAAGGTTAGTTTAGTAAACTACCTTGATTTCCGGGTGTAAACTGGAAGCCGATTAGCAATCCTTTGGTGTGGGGGCTCCTTAATCTTCCAAATTTTCTTACTAATTAACTTAGTAAGAAGTTAATTAGTACCCTAATAGGTTGACTTTGTGGTGGTTAAAGTGGTTTGTTTGTTGGGAATATAGAGACATACAAATATAGAAGTGCTAAGGTGGTCCAAATGAACAAAAGGTGGCCTATTTATAGCAAAGTGAGACCTCTCCCTCTCCCCTCAAAACTTTCGGCACTCTCTCCCTCTCTCTTGGCCGAACCATGCAGGGGGGGGGGGGGGGGGGGGGGAGTAAATGTGGTGCTTTGAATAGCACATGGGAAGTACACAACTTGCACTTCTAGGTTTTAGGCTAGGTTCTAACTACTTGCAAGTTAAGCAAATATGGGAACATATATGGAAACCAACGTGGGAAACAATAGTGGGGGAAATTATGCCTCTTGTAGTGTAGGTTTTTGCATGGTCACCTTTGCTACGGGGTGTTTTTAGGAGCTTATACACACAATATGCATGTGCATCGGAGTTATAGCTATGGGGTAGCCTTAGTGGGCTAATAATAGGGGGAATATTCTCCCTTAAAACATGGAACCATGTTTCATGGAGACTTGGGGCCCAAGGTCTAGCCTAAGTTGGTCTAAGTTGTGTAGATTGTGCTCTAATACATGTATTGTGTGGGTATGTATAGGTTACTCCTAAAATAGCAAGGCTTGTTCTAACTAGTTTTGGGTACAAAACCTTAGCTTAGGAAGCTTCCCTCAAGCATCACTTACTTGCACAAGTAAACTTGCATTAACTCTTGCATGTGCAAGAGTACACATCACATGCACACACACACACCACTCTCTCTCTCTCTCTCTCTACCGATCTCTCTCTCTCTCTCTCTCTCTAACTTACTTGGTCAAAGGACCAAGTTCCAAAGTATGGTGGGGAGGAAACCAAAGCGTACCGACGTAGTTGGATGGAATAATGGTGGTGGTTGGGGTGGTTCCGAGTATTAAAAATGGCCTCCGGGTGCTACGGTAGTGTAACGGGTGTGTTACTCGGTCTCACACGCTCGCATGCATGGCTAGAATTCTAGTTATTCAAATTAAAAGGATTAAATAATAATTTAATAGATAAATATTTCAATTAATAGGAAATTAAAATTAATTATCAAATTATTAACGAAATTTTTATTTATGAAAAATTCGGGTCGTTACAGTTCTCCTCGATTCAAATAAAACAATGTGGTGTCCTCCTAACTACTACACTAGGTGTATAATTCTTATGCCTCTGACTCGATGGTTTCTTCTTAACACTTCTTATAGTCACTTGGTTCGTATCTTCTACTATACATCTTCTAATATTGAATATTGTTAGTATTGGCGTCTGGCCTTGACTAGCATAGTGAGTCTGCTATTGCAAATACATTTATCTCTTAAAGAATTATGTGAACATGTTGTTATGTTGTACTTGAAATATCTATAATAAATCTACTATTGCAAATATATCAAGAAAAAATAGTTTTATACCAAGTAGAAATAAAAAAAAAAAATGAAAAACCAACTCCAACCCATTAAAAAACCTTTACAGTGTTTAAAATCTAATTTAGGGAAATTAACCATATAAACTTTAAAGGCATAGTACATAATTTTATAAACTTGAAAGGACCATTTTATAATTAGAGGAAAAAACGAAATTGTACAAACCAAAAAACTTTCAGATGAAATTGGAACATTGAAAATACAAGGATCAAATTGAAACCTATATTAAAGGATGAAACTGAGATATTTAAAAATGTAAGCATCTACTTGAAACCTATCCATAACTCTAGGGATTAAAAAACTAGACAAACTAAAGTTAAAAGAAGTTATGAGATAAGAGAAACAAAGGGAACTGTGAATGAAAGGAGGATGCTAGGGCTATAGAACATAAGAGTACAGATTTTGCATAGATCTGTTCGGGGACCCACTTATGGGTCTCACACGGACGATCCGAACCGTTGATTCATCTTAGAATAATTTTCCAAGGGTTCCACGAGAAATAACCTCAATCTGACGTGCATAAGTGGTTGATCCAAAACTCACCCATTTTCTCGCGGGACCCTTCTAAAAATTATTTGGAGATGAATTGATCAAAAAAAAAATTATTTGGAGATGAATCAACGGTTCAGATTGCCCGTGTGAGACTCACAAGTGGGTCCCTGAACAGATTTGTGCAAAATTTGTACCCTTGGGTCTGTATCCTTAGGTTTTCCGGTGAATGAATCTCCACAATGAATAAAAGTAAAAACTGAAAGTTAAAAGGAGTTATGACTCCACAATAATGATTTTAATCCCCAAGAGCATCTCCTCGAGGATACCAACGGGATTCGGTTTTTATTTTATCGAAACTATAACCAAAACCATGGTTAAATTCAGTTCAGTTTTTCACCGAGACCGGTGATCAACATGTTTAATAGAGTTAAACACTTAATATACAACAACAAAATATCCAAAAAGCCAACAAAATAAAGGGGAGAGAGAGAGAGAGGCTCATGTGCGATAAGAAGTGAGAAACCCTAATTCTTGTTGGTGTATATTTATATATAGGGTGTACATATCTAGTTATTTACGTTTGGATACAGTTATGGTTCAATTCGGTTTTCGGTGTGATTGTTATATAGAACCAAAACTGGAACCAAACCAATTGATTTTTGTATATCGAAAACCAAAACCTTGGCTAAAAAAATAATTAAAACCACACATCGGTTTAGTTAACCAACGGTTTGGTCGAGTTTGTCATCCCTAATCTCCACAACAAGTTTGCATCCTCAATGGCATAACCTTGGCTAAAAAAATAATTAAAACCGCACATATTGGTTCAATTAACCAAAGGTTTGGGCCCCACTTTTTACACTTTTGTGTCATATAAGATCCTAAGGTGACTATGTAACGACCCTGATTTTTTGCTAAATAAAAATTTCATTTATTTAATTGATTTTCCTTTTCTTTAATTATTTTCTTTAGTAAATTACTTAAAGTTATTTTGGTAAATACTATTTTGGGTCAATAATTATTTTTGTGCTAGTATATATGTGTGCGTGTGTACTAGTATATTTATACTATTATTAGTACTACTATGTTATGAAAATGAAAATAAAATAACGAGACACAAGATATCTTTTAAGGATAGTTTCTTCAGGAACTATCTAATCAGAGGTTAGTCTTCTAGACTAACAACATTTTATTGCTAGAATTCGCCATCATTTTCTTACAACAGCACTATGGTTCTGAGCTTTCTTTTTTGATGATCAAAATGGAAACTAATTGGCCCTATTTATAGGAGAGGTTCGGAGGTAGAGAATGTAATTTATCATAGCTACAAGGTCTTGAGTGTAATTTGGTACATCATTCCACCATCTTCCAGATCCTTCCCTCATAAATGCCATGCTGATGTCGTGCTGCTGATGTCGTTGTACATCACTCATCCAATCATTTTATGTTATCACACTCCCCCTTGATTGGATGATCGTACACTAAGAAGATGCCTCATTAAAAACCTTGCCAAGGAAAACCCAGTGGGAAAAAACCTTTAGCGAAGGAAAAAAAAAGAGTACACCATTCTTGTGTTTTTATGAAGCGACGACGGGGTCTACAGATTGCCTCATTAAAACCTTGCTAAGGAAAACCCAGTGGGAAAAAACCTTAGACGAAGGAAAAAGAGTACAATCGACAAATGATCTTCAGGTCATTGTCTCCCCCTCAACGGTGGTTGGTAAATCTTTGAATTGTCGCATCCCAATATTATGAACAAGCTTCTTGAATGTTGTAGTTGGGAGTGCCTTGGTAAATAGATCCGCCAAGTTGTCATTAGAACGTATCTGTTGGACATTAATATCACCGTTCTTCTGAAGTTCGTGCGTATAGAAGAATTTGGGAGAAATGTGCTTGGTTCTATCACCCTTGATATAGCCACCCTTGATTTGTGTGATACATGCAGAGTTATCTTCATTTAATATAGTTGGGCTATCCTTGATTGAAGATAATCCGCTCATTTCTCGAATATGTTGAATCATAGATCTTAGCCATATGCACTCCCGACTTGCTTCATGAATTGCTAGAATTTCAGCGTGGTTTGAAGAAGTGGCAGTTAATGTTTGTTTCACTGACCGCCAGGATATGGCAGTACCTCCACAGGTGAATACATACCCTGTCTGAGATCGAGCTTTATGTGGATCAGATAGATAGCCAGCATCTGCATATCCAACCAGCTCTGGCTTTGACCCATTTGAATATAATAAGCCCATATCGGTGGTACCTCGAAGATAACGTAGGATATGTTTAACTCCACTCCAATGCCTTTTAGTTGGACAAGAGCTATATCTAGCCAATAAATTTACTGAGAATGCAATATCTGGTCGAGTACAATTGGCGAGGTACATAAGTGCACCAATTGCACTCATATACGGTACTTCAGGACCAAGTAACGATTCGCCTTCTTCTGGAGGACGGAAGGGATCTTTGTTCACTTCAAGTGATCGAACAACCATTGGAGTGCTTAGAGGATGAGCCTTATCCATATAGAAGTGCTTCAGAACCTTTTCTGTGTATGTTGACTGATGCACTAGAATTCCACTTGGCAAATGTTCGATCTGTAGGCCAAGGCAAAATTTTGTTTTTCCAAGATCCTTCATTTCGAACTCCTTCTTTAAATATTCAGCAGTTTTTATGAGCTCACCTGGGGTTCCAACAAGATTTAAATCATCAACATAAACCGCAATGATAGCGAATCCGGTGTCTGATTTTCTAATAAAAACGCATGGACAAATTGGGTCATTTATATAACCCTCCTTTAATAAATATCCACTGAGACGATTGTACCACATGCGTCCGGATTGCTTTAGCCCGTACAAAGATCTTTGTAGCTTGATAGAATAAACACTTCTGGGTTTATTATATGCTTCAGGCATTTTATACCCTTCAGGGACTTTCATGTAAATATCAGTATCCAATGATCCGTATAAATATGCTGTTACCACATCCATCAAGCGCATATCTAAGTTTTCAGTAACTACCAAGCTAATCAAAAATCTGAATGTTATTGCATCCATTACGGGTGAATATGTTTCTTCATAATCAATACCAGGTCTCTGCGAAAAACCTTGTGCAACCAATCGTGCCTTATACCGCACAATTTCATTTTTCTCATTGCGCTTTCGCACAAATACCCACTTATAACCAACTGGTTGTATCCCTTCAGGGGTTTGGACTATAGGTCCAAAAACTTCTCGTTTTGCAAGTGAACTTAACTCTGCTTGAATTGCCTCTTTCCACATTGGCCAATCAGTTCTTTGTCGACATTCTTCCATGGATTGTGGTTCACTTTCATCATCACTTCTGGTGATATCGAGGGCAACTTTATACGAGAACACGTTGTTTACAACGGTTTTGTTTCTTTCCCATATTTCTCCTGTGCTAATGTAATGTATTGAGATCTCATTATTTTCAGGTACCTCCTCTTCTGGGGTTAACTCTTCAAGAGATTCCTCTTCAGGGGTTAATCTAGGAGAAATTTTGGATATGTCAATTTTATCCTTTTCGGGGACACTTGCAGTTGCAGTTGTGGGTATAGCTTCTTCAGGAGCACTAAGTTCATTGTCTTGGTTTCTCCTCTTCCGGGGATTTTTATCTTTTGCGCCAACAGGTCTGCCACGCTTCTGGCATGCCTTAGACTCATTTGATGCTGCACCAACGATTTGTCCTACAGGGACCTTAATCCGTTCTGGGACATTAGCAGCGGGTATATGAGATTTTGTGACTTGTTTCGTGTCGGTGAATGCATCGGGTATCTGATTTGCAATATTTTGCAAATGAATGATCCTTTGAACTTCAAGTTCGCACCGGTTAGTCCGAGGATCAAGATGTGATAACGCCGGGACATTCCAAGTGATTTCATGTCGAGCTTCAGGCTGCGACTTTTCTCCCCCTAATGCCGGGAAGACTGTTTCATCAAAATGACAATCTACAAAACGTGCCTTAAAAACATCACCTGTTAAGGGCTCAAGATATCTAATAATAGATGGTGAGTCAAAACCAACATATATTCCAAGTTTACGTTGAGGACCCATCTTGGAACGGTAAGGAGGGGCAATTGGTACATAAACAGCACAACCAAAAACCTTTAGATGACTAATGTTGGGTTGTTGACCATGAACAAGTTGTGATGGTGAATATTTATTATATGCAGTGGGTCTAATATGAACAAGAGCTGCAGCATGCAATATGGCATGTCCCCAAGCAGAAACCGGCAATTTTGACCTCATAAGTAGTGGCCTAGCAATTAACTGCAGTCTTTTTATTAAAGATTCTGCTAAACCATTTTGAGTATGTACATGTGCAACAGGATGCTCAACTTCTATTCCTATAGACATGCAGTAATCATTAAAAGCCCGAGAAGTAAATTCTCCCGCATTATCAAGACGGATAGTCTTAATTTGATGATCTGGAAAATTTGCTCGCAATTTAATTATTTGAGCCAAAAGTTTAGCAAATGCAGTATTACGAGTTGAAAGTAATGCAACATGTGACCATCTAGTAGATGCATCTATTAAAACCATAAAATAACGAAAAGGTCCACAGGGAGGATTTACCGGCCCACAAATATCCCCTTGAATTCTTTGCAAAAATGAAGGGGATTCAATATTTATTTTCGAGGGAGATGGTCGAATAATCAATTTTCCTTGCGAACAAGCGCTACAAGGATAATCACTTGGCAAAAGAATCTTCTGGTTCTTAAGTGGATGCCCATTTGAATTTTCAATGACCCGACGCATCATTACTGTTCCCGGATGTCCAAGGCGATCATGCCATAGCATAAACAACTTTGGGTTAGAGCACTTCTGGTACGCAACAACATGTGATTCAACTATCTTTATCGTTGTATAATATAAACCAGAAGAAAAGGAAGGAAGTTTCTCTAGTACCAACTTCTGGTTGGACACCATAGAAATGATATTGAGATATTCATTTCTTCCTTCACTTATGGTTTCGACATGATAACCATTACGACGTATATCTCTGAAGCTCAACAGATTTCTTCGGGATCTAGTAGAGTATAAAGCCTCGTCAATACATAATTTTGTTCCATTTTGCAATATGATGTTGGCTCTTCCAGAGCCTTCAATTAGATCTGCAGGACCTGATATTGTATTGACACTAGCTTCCTTTTTCATTAAATTGGAAAAATATTTGGCATTCCGAAGAATAGTGTGTGTGGTTGCACTATCCACTAAGCAAATATCTTCCCCGTTCATCTTTGAATCATCAGTTGTTTTCATTTCGCTTCAAAAAATAAACAGAACTAATTATTTATATAAAACAAGCACTTTTATTCGAAAGCAACAACATGACTACTACATTATGAAGATAAAACACACCACCCCTGACGGGAATGAAGCACACCACTCCTAAAGAAAAAAAACACACCACACTTAAACATAATAGATAGCTTAATTGGTTTAGGCATCCCTATCACCAATTAGTCAATATCTTCCATAAAGTCAGAAATTTCAAGATTTTTCAAATTTGGAAAATCATCTGTGAAATTAGTCTCCATATCCATTCCATCTGTGAAATTTGTTTCAGTCCCTTTTCCTTTTTCCTTCGATGCCTTGTAGAGATCCACCAAGTGTTTGGGCGTACGACAGGTACGCGACCAATGGCCTTTTCCACCACACCGATAACAAGCGTTATCAGAATTCTTAGGGTTATTCCTGAAATTCTTTCCCTTTGATGTTGATGCTTTAGGATCATTATTTCCCTTTTGATGGAAAGATACATTCTTCTTGAAAGATGGTTCGGATCCGCCACGATTTTTATAGTGATGTTTTCCTTGTCCACGACTGCGGTTACGCTGGCGTCTATTAAAATTGACTCCATTTGCTTCAGGAAATGGTGTAGAGCCAGTAGGTCGAGCCCGATAATTTTTCATTAAAAGCTCATTGTTTTGTTCAGCTACCAAGAGGCATGAGATCAGTTCAGAGTACTTTGTGAAACGACGTTCTCTATACTACTGTTGCAAAAGCAAATTTGTTGGGTGAAAAGTAGAAAATGTTTTTTCAAGCATTTCAGCATCAGAAATTTCTTCACCGCACAATTTAAGTTGAGAAACAATTTTGAACATCGCTGAGTTATACTCTGTAACTGATGGGTAATCTTGGAGCCTCAAGTTTAGCCAGTCAAAACGAGCCTGTGGAAGGATCACCGTTTTCTGGTGTTCATACCTCTCTTTCAAATCCTTCCACAGTTCAAGCGGATCTTTTACAGTGAGGTACTCCTTTTTCAGGTCCTCTTGAATGTGACTACGGATAAACATCATAGCCTTAGCGCGATCCTTCAGGGATGCACTATTCCCATCCACAATGGTCTGCCCAAGTTCCATTGCATCCAGGTGGATTTCAACATCGAGTATCCAAGATAAATAATTTCTTCCAGAAATGTCCAATGGTGTGAACTCCAAGTTTTTGAGGTTTGTCATTTTCTAAAAATATCAAAATTTCAACTCATTAGGGATGAGTAAAATTAACTAAAAGAAAAGCAACACTAAAATTTTCATTTGGTGGTCTTGAGTAAGTAAATTACTCATTTTATGCATTCATATAGAAAAATGACTAAAAACATGTCGTAAGTAAATTTGCTCGTGTATGCATAACCACAAGGTTTGCTCAGTAGCTAAAGTCATAATTTTTCTTAAGGAGATCATAGGTTCGAGGCTCGGTGTGGTCGATTCAACATCTGAAGAATTGTCCACCCTTTTGCTAAAAATACTTCAGGTATTTTTATTCTACCTTATTTCATTTTGTTTTCTAACTTCATATTGTATGGGTAAAGTACTTCGGGTGCTTCCCATTTCATAGTTAACAAACTTAATAAAATCTTTGACTATCTGTTTTAGACTCAAACGAATTGTTTGGTTTTTGACAAAGGAACAAAATTTAAGCCAAATAGGATTAGGATATAGTTCCATTATTTTTATTTGTTTATCTGTTCTATGCTTTCTAACATTATACGACTCTTTGTAAAAAGTAAGAAAAAAAAAAATTAGGAAGTTAGTATCTTGCTAATCGTTACGGCAATGGAAATGATTATTATTATTATTTTTTTTTATTTCACCGAGCAATCAAATACGGATTGTTCTTAAGGCTTTCACCAGAAACTTTAATAGGAATAAGTCTTCTGGACTTAATTCTTGTTCTTCTGAAAAGAGAATTGGAATAAATCTTATGGATCTATTTATAATTTCCAGGATACAAATCTACTGAATTTGTTATGAACAACGTATAAGTCTATTGGACTTATATTGTATTGCCATAAAAATAACTAGATAATTGTAAATGACAATATAAAATTTACAACACAGACTACATATAATAAATATGACAAATCAAGTATCATTTTTTTTTTTTTTGGTCTCAAAAACACTCCAGGTGGTTATGAGTGATAAATACTTTTGGTATCAAAAACCAAAAAAAATATACCCTTACATTTTGTTGGGTAATCTCTCTTTAAGAACAAAACACAAAATACAAGTATGGAGCAATACAGAAAGCCTTGGTCATACTGCCTTAGGATCTCAAAGCCTTCGGCTTGCTTCTCATTTTTCTCAGCCACGAAATGCATACATATATAGATGCATCACATTAGCTTATTCCTTACTCATCCTAAATTACATGCATGTATATGTAAAGAAGTAAGATGCATGAATCAATTAATTAGCCCATTAATTAGATACATAGCCATTAATTAGATACATGCCAACTCATAGCATAATTAATCCAATACTTAGTCTCCAAGGATGCCACCTCATATCATTCTAGAATATGCCACCTTATTAGTATTTCTAAAAAAATAATTGAAATACTCAAAAATCATGTTTTTTTTTTAAAGTATTTGATCAGCAAACAATACTTTAGGTATTGTACAAATACTTCAGGTATTTGAAATCTAATAAATACTCCAAGTATTTATAATTAGTGAAGTAGCAGGGGAAGGTGGAAACCATACTCTTCCATGTTGTCCTGCTTTTATAAGCTTTTCCTTTCTTTTCTCTTGTTGGCATTTTGTTTTGCATTTTCTATAAATAAAGAAATAACCAGAAGAATAGTATAATTAGTTCACGTACCTCTATCTCAGTAGGCTAGAGTCTCGTGCTGATAACGTGTTATGAAAATGAAAATAAAATAACGAGACACAAGATATCTTTTAAGGATAGTTTCTTCAGGAACTATCTAATCAGAGGTTAGTCTTCTAGACTAACAACATTTTATTGCTAGAATTCGCCATCATTTTCTTACAACAGCACTATGGTTCTGAGCTTTCTTTTTTGATGATCAAAATGGAAACTAATTGGCCCTATTTATAGGAGAGGTTCGGAGGTAGAGAATGTAATTTATCATAGCTACAAGGTCTTGAGTGTAATTTGGTACATCATTCCACCATCTTCCAGATCCTTCCCTCATAAATGCCATGCTGATGTCGTGCTGCTGATGTCGTTGTACATCACTCATCCAATCATTTTATGTTATCACATACTACAGTTTTACTAGATTTCCTACTAGTTTTCTTCCCATTAATTCCTAGATTTTCCCTAGATTTTCCTAAGAGATTTTATTCACGTGCTTGTAGGTAGGAGGGAGGAAACTTCCTACTTACTTAGTCACAAAGATTAAGAACAATACATGTATATGTAGTGCACTATATCTTCATGCATGTGCATAGTAATCCCTTAAAGTAAACCTAGAGATTTCCTAAATATTTACCTAGATTTTACTAGATTTAATAGCCTATTAGACTTGTGCCTATTTAGTGTACACTTGTGTGTATAACTAGCACCCAAAACTCTAGTTAGTAGGGTTTTTCTCTCCTAATTATTGAAGGGAATATATTCCCTCGTTTATTAGAGAATAAGAATATATTCTCTATTTATTAACCTAGATTTCCTAGGATTACATAGTCCTTAATAGCCATGTGACCCCTAACTCTTTTCTAGTACCCAAAACTCCCTTAAACATAGGTGGCCATGCAAAATTATAAATAAAAAAAAAAAACCCTAGCAATTAAACCCTAGATTTCCTTACTAAAAAACCTAGGATTTTGCCTAGGATTTTTGTACTAAAACCTAAGATATTATTCTTGGAAATCCCTAGAAATCTTGTACTAAGATCTAGCTAATAAATTGGGGAGATTTTGAGCACATGGAGGGGGAGAGGGGGCCGGCCAAGAGAGAGAAAGGGAGGGTCACCCTTGCCTATAAATAGCAAACCTTCTCTTCATTTGTTCCTCACACCAAAAGCTCTCCAACCTTTGTAGTAGTTCTAAGTTCTTGAGTTTCTTTGAAAACTCAACTTGTTCTTCATCCTCCACCGCCACTAAAGCCACCACTCTCCTTCACCTAGAACCACCCACCAATCCAAAATTAGTAGGAAAGTTAGTAGTTTAGGTGTTCGGAGTTCAAACTCGAAGACCGGAGTCCAACCTAGCTAGTTCGGCTTCCAACTAATAACCGGAAAACAAGGTAGCTTTCCTACCTAAACTTTAAGTAGTCAATTCCTTTCCTACTTTTAGTTAGTAAATTTTTATACCGTTATAGTGCTTGCATTACTTCTAAAATTTTTCTTAAACTTATTTTATGTACTTTTTTTTTTCCCCGGGAAAGTTAGTTTCTACTTGGAAGGCTTACGGTAAAAGTTAGAAACTTTCCAAAGTAACTTTTTCACAATCATGCGTAGTCGTTAATATGTCCGTGTTGAGTTAGACTTTTGAAAATACGCAATTATAATGCCTGAGTGAAAATTGACTTTTCAAAATTACGCCGTTATAATGCCCGACTATTTTTTTGAAAATGAGATCGACTAATTTTTCTTAAAACAACTTCAAAATGTTTTGACTGTATTTGGACTATGAGATAACCCAAGGTTAACACCCATGAGTGTCTGTCAAAAGGACAAGCTTTGCGCTGTCTAAGAAAGGAATGGTAATTCTAACTGGACTCTTCCGACCATCCGGCCTAGGACTCTCCTAGTTATCTCATTTGTCTAGAGAAAGTCACCAAAGAAAATTAAAAGTTTTGAAATGACTTTGTAAACAATCAGTAACAATTTTTTGACAGACCTAGATTGGTTTGGAAAGGATAGCACGTAGAAAAGCTGTTAATTTATGTGACACGATTTTCGAGAAAAGATGCATTGACACAAAAAGAGTTTTATAAATCATGCTGCATGTTCACGACACGATACGATATCGACACGTCACAATTTTCGAGAAAATGAACGAAGTGCGTTAACAAGAAATAGAGATGAGAATGAAAATGGTTTGATAAATGGATCTGGAAACGGTAGTGCAGCCTTAACGCCGCTCATCATGTTAGTGTGTGCCATAATGTGGTTGGGGTCAAGGAATACGGTAGTGCAGTGAGAGCACCGCCCCATTTTCGTGGAGTGAACTTGGCGGTTAGGGCTAAGGGTGCACAACACATGGTGGACAGACGTTGAAACGTAATGTGGGGATCAGTAAGACAAGGTAGCCAAGACTACGTCCGTGTGAGTCGCGGGGTGGACGGACCTTGTATCTGGTTAGTGTGCGCCTGGATACAAGACAATTGGGACCTTGAGCGGAAAGGTTGGTGACCGTCTGTTGAAAGGAGACGAAAACGGCCCAATAACTTTCAAGTGATGGGAGATGTTGACATAGATGAAATTTGAAGAAGATGCCGACACTAAAAAGACAATATGAGACATTGTTTAATTGCGCATGATATACTCTGATCTGTGTCGACACTGTCACATCTGCATTCATGGAATACACTGTTTTTGATAAACCCTGTTTTACTTTACAGGTTATATATATATATATTGTTCTGAAATTGCTAGTTAAGGTTTGGGTAGAATTGTCTACTGGGCGTTATCGCCCACGGTGTTGCATTTGTGTAACCCTGGCATAATACCACGACGTTGCTCTACGACTCTGGCGTATTATGCCAGACTATAGAGATGAACAGGAGGAGTATCATGGCTTGAAGGCCTATAGAGCATAGCAGGATACCGCCGGAATGGAATGATGTGCAGTGGAATAGAGAATTCTTAGTCAACCTTGTAGAGAATGAATGTATTAGCAGGGAGATCTATGTAATTTCCTTTTGGGATACTGTTGTAAACCCTATTTATTATTTATGTATTCTTTGTTAACAAACCCAAATTTTGGGGACGTTACAGACTAGCTTGGGCAGCCAAGATTTACTATAGTTGGTGAGAAATGAAAAAGTATTCCAAGTTAGCTTATGTTCTATGCTATTCTTGGATGCTCAGTGCTTGTAAATGGAAGGTATGCCTTCCCAAATCTCGTACTCTTTTTCTTTTTTTAACCATAAACATACACCAAGTCTTGTACTTGTGCTTCGACTCTGAACAATACATACGGATTACCATAAAAGAGGGAACAAGGAATGAAGTTTTATTTTAACTTGTATTTCTCTTACTTTTGTCCTTTCCTCTTTTCAAATTCAGGAATCGAACACTAAGGCTCCGTTTGTTTAGGCATAAAATATTTTCCGGTAAAGATTCCCGTGTCTTAAATGATGTATTATTAAGGCCCGAGGGGCTTCAAGTCCCTGAAGGTAATTTTTTTGTCCTAGGACTTTTAGTTTGAGAGCCATATCGATAACATTGAACAAACATATGACATCCGTGTTTTTTTTTTTTTGTTTTGTTCAGATCAATTTATATATGGTTGAGACTATTTCTTTTGTTAGTACTTGGTGCTTTATTCTTTTTTTAGTTTTCGGTTTTTGATTGTTTTGATGGGTTAGAAATTGATTCATGGAATGTGATTTGTGGAATTAGCTATGACCAAAAAAGCGAAGGCAAAGGGCAAACAATTTAGGTGGTCAAAACCCATGGAGCGTGTGTTGTTGGAAGTTCTTGCTGATGAGGTGAAAATTGGGAATAGACCTAACAACACTTTTAGAACAAGCTCATTCAATCGAGTGTCAACTGTCATAGCTGAGGAATTCCAAGTTGAATGTTCATCAGATAACTTTGAACATCATCTTTGAACTGTGAAAACTGCATGGGGTGTAACAGATCAACTTCGAGATAAATTTGGATTTGGATGGGATGACAACATGAAGATGATTACTGCTAGTCCATATGTCTACACAAAACATGTTCAGGTATTTCTGAAATATCTCTCTCTGAAATCTAGATTTGCACTGTCACTGTTTTATTTTAGATGTTTGATGATCCATTAAGGGTACTTGGCAGTAGAATAACTATAACATTACATGACTTGAGTCCTGGCAGTAGAATAACTATAGCATTTCTATGGTCAAAATCGGTAAATAATTGGCAGTAGAATAACTGTATTATAACATAGTATGCTGTGTATGCTTGGAAATCTTCTTAGTATCTAATTTTATAGAGTACTTTTTTTTAAAAATCTTTCTATTATCTAACTTCACAATAGGCACATCCAACTCATGACAAGTATCTTAACAAGAAGATTGAAATGTATGATGAGATAGCTTTAGAGGTGAGTGAAGATCGTGCCAAAGGGAATTTTGGTAAATCATTCGGCGACGTTGACTTGGAAGCAAGGCCAGAGATTGAACCAATACATTTAGATGATGATAATGCCTTTGAAGACATCCCTAAAGACAAGAATGCCGGAAAACAATCAGCTTGCTCGAGTGGAACTTTATCCCAACCAAGAGCTCATCGCAAGTGTGTTCGTGATACTTGTGACGAGGAGTCCGATATCAAAACAATTTCAGACAAGCTTGGGTAAGTTGCCGATGCAATTACTAAGTTGACATGGGATAGGCTCGATGTGCAAGCTCTTCATGATGAAGTGATGTAGATGGAAGGTTTTGATGAGGCTTTTCTAGGCTCGGCATTTGATTACTTAGTTGAGAATGAAAGGCTTGGGATCAAAGGCATTTATGGCAAAGAGCATTAACCTTCAAAGGATTTGGCTTGAAAATTTTAGCGAGTTACTTGCCGATTAGCATATCTATCTACTTAAGAAATCTTTATGTACTTTTTGACCTTTGTTCTCTTGTTATGTTTCGAATTTAGAGATGAAAATGTTAATTTGTTCTTATGTGATTGGATAATCCTTTGATGAGTTTTTATAGAATGGTAAAATGCTTGGGAGGTTCTTAGAGATTCAGATGTTAGTTTGTTCTTACGTTCTAGTTTTCTGTATGTTTGAGGTTCTAAAATGCTTGGGAGGTAATTGAAAAACCTTAGTTTGCCTAGGTTTATAGATTTGCTATGTTTTAATCTTTTGAAAAAATTAGCCCACAAATCAAACAGTCAATCAATCACACAATGCAAAGCAAACAATCGAAGAACACAACGATATACGTGGAAAACCCCAATACGGGTAAAAACCATGGGAAGGAATCAAAAACACTATACTCAATGTGTAGTTACAAGCAATCTTACCAATGATCGTGAATCCTCACCAATCGAACCTAAGAACTACTTGCCGAATCCTCGTTCACCACACCCAGTGCTTTGACCGCCGCTGCCTTGAATCCACAAGCCTTCCGTTTGCCTCCCGGAATCCACCGAAGGACTTTGAAGCGCCTCTCGAACTCCACGAAAGGACTTTACTCAGAGATTGATTGCTACTAATGAAGAACAAACCCCTTGAAGATGATCTTGAAAATCACGGCATTCACAAGCCTTCACAATTCTTCAAGGTTCACAAACCCTAGCCGCCGAAAGTGATGAGAGATGGAAATATTTGTATTAGGGTTCTTATCACCGCAGCTCACTAAATTTTCGACCTAATGGTTGAGATTTTATAGTTGCTGAATTCGGGCATTTTTGCCGGCTGTTTTGCTCGAGCAAAAAATCCAGCAAAAGCAAACAGAACGTTTTGCTAATAAATGGGCCTCGAAATGCTTGAGCAAAAAGTGCAACATCTAACTTCTTTCCTTGTGCATCTTCAATGACATAGTTGCCAAAATCCAATGTATCACCAAATCCCAACATATCACCAAATCTCATATTCTCCAAATCCGTATGACTTCCAAATCCCATATTATTTCCGTATTACTTCATATTCTCCAAATCCAATCTTTCTCTTCAAAGTGAACAATCCGTCTTTGACTAAAAGACTACCGCACTCGAAATAAAAATACATATTGATATGATTCCTTTTCCACACCTAAAACAGACACTCTAAAAATAAATACCGAAGATTACAGTGCCATAAAAAATACGATACACCCAAATGTATATGTTTTGGGCATGGATTTGCCAAACCAAAGGAAGCTCGGCCTATTGGGCTTACAATCTCCCCCTTTGGCACTTCCATGACAAAACATATTAAACACTAAAAAACTGTATCCCTACAAGCTGCACCACATACACTATAATGCAAACACTTCACACAAACTTTTAGTGTTAAGCTTCTCCCCCTTTTTGTTACGGAAGGACAAAGGGACATTGGACATGAATAAATATTGTATAAGGAATTAACCAAAGAATGAAAACATTTAACGGCTATATGCTAGGCAAGTACTATAATGCAAATGAAACCAGTATAGGAGAAGCAATCAAAATAAATAACAAAACATTGATCTAACAATACCCATAATAAATAAAAGTCTCCCGTAATAAACGTATTACTAATCCACGACCAAAATAATAGCAAAGAGATAATCAAGGCACTAATATTGTGCTTCGAAAACTAACCAAGGAAAAGAATCGGTGAACTCAATATGAAAGAACCTTATGACCAAATGAGATGAGAGTGAAGACACAGAACAAAAATAATTGATGTCATACTAAAAACAATAAATTTTTTTTTTAAAAAAAAAACTGACTTTCATGGACATATAGAAATATAAAAATTTGGTACGTTTAAGGCACATCCAAAAAGCATACCCGCAATGTCAAGTGATGGTAAACAATAGTAATAAATAAACACACAAATAAAGCATGTGCTAGCACTTATGCCATAACCTATCACAGTGGTATGAGAATAAAAGATATAGCATAGGTCAAGACATAGTGATGAAAGTGTGTGTGTGAGTCACGACAAATGACATTAAGCTCAACCAAAAATCACAAATACCCGGTTTCTCATGAACGCATAGGAGGTCTAAAATCTCCCCCTCCAGAAGTCAAACCAAGCATTTTTAAATTTGTCAATGAGCCAAACTCCCCCTCAACAAATATTGAGTGAATTTCCACCTTCCTCTCATGCATTTTTTATTTTGGTCGATTAGGCAACATCCCAATTCCACATCGCCGATCAATTCGCATGGCGATTGATACTCCACAGTTGCTACAAAGAGCCTTGCATCGTATTCGTGAAGAAGTCAATTGCATGTAGATGTGTTTGTCTTGATATAACTGTCGATGCATAGCAAATGAGCGGAGAGGGGAGGGGTTAATGGCTGATGCTTGTTTCTATATGGAGGCTAGTATGAACGAAGACGTTCTATCTGAGATTGACATGTCTGACGACGATGAAGAACTGTGAAAGTTGTGCAAGCATTGGCAGATCAAAAACCATAGAAGTTATGCGACCATTGGAACTATAAGTTTTTTTAATTCTGCAATCTATTTCCTTATTGTATTTTTGTGGCATTGTTAAACGTGACTTTTATTTTCTTGTACTAGCAATCTCTCTATATTAATTCCGGTCTCATGTTATTACTATATTTTGGACATTCACTGTAATTTCTTCTTATCATTCATTGGGTTTATCAATGCCGATACAGAAACAAGAAGTAGTAAATTGTAGTTAATCATAAAACACAACAAACTTAACGTACTTAGCAATATAATCAATACATGACTTAACTTACCTGACTTAAAATTGACACATCGCTTAACAAACTTAACAAATTACAAATACATAACTTCAAGTACTTAACGTAGAAGCAATACTTCGCATAACATGGTAGGAGATCTACATGTCTTCATCAGACATAGCGTAGTCAAATAGATACTTCTTGTTATTTAACGCATTGTTGTGCTCATTTTTCGTTAGTTGTTTTTTTTTTTTTTTGATAAGCAAAAAGAATTTATTCATCAATGAAATAATAACAACGATGAAAGGGACCAAGCATAGACAAGATACAACAGTATCAAGCTCTAAGTGAGGACCAAAGAGATAAAACAGAAAAGTTGGCGAGGTACCAACTAAAAACAGCACAAAATTACAAAAATCAAAACTTCAATCGAGGACGTGGATCCCAGAAGCAGCAACGTCAGTTTATACATTCAAACCCTCCATTTTTACCCAGATCACTCAAAAGCTATCGTAAAACTGCATTATCAGAAACTCCATCTAATCCCCGTCCAAACTTCAACAAAAATCCAATAACAAGAGCATAGATCAAAAACCTAGCTTTAATCAGTAATCCATCACTTTTTGAACCTTTAATCTCCTGATCCCATCAAGACATCTTTTGAAATCATCCACCGTGTATTCATTCAGTTTATAAGAGACTTTTAGTCCAGATTGCTATTGTAGTTTTAATTTTCTCAACTAGCTCCCCAACTGGCCATTAGTACCAATTGATACACCTGTAATGACACCCTCAGCCTTAGCCCTCTCAAAGAGCACATTTAAACCTTCAGCAACCACATTGAAGACAAGTGGGGAGATGGGATCTCCTTGTCTGAGGCCCTTTTCCATAAGGATTTGATTAGAGGGTGAATCAATAATAAGTACAGACAAAGAAGCTGAGGTAACACAAGTTTCAATCCATGATATCCACTTCTGACCACAACCCATATTACTAAGCATTTGAAACAGAAAAAACCAGCTTACACTATCATAAGCCTTCTCAAAATCAAGTTTTAGAATCAATCCTTGTTGGCCTTTTGTCGTCCATTCGTCTATCACTTCATTTGCTATCAGAATTCCATCAAGTATCTGTCTGCAATTCATAAATGCAGCTTGTGTCTCTCCAACAAAGAAAGGTAGCACCTTTTTGAATCTATTAGCCAAAACCTTTGACAAAAGTTTGTATAGCCATCCCACCATACTTATAGGCCTGTACTGTTTGAAAGAATTAGCCCCTTCCACCTTAGGTATGAGAGCCACAAATGTCTTATTAATGTCCTTTGCAAACTTGCCACTTGTATAGAACTCATGAAAGAATTCCATAACATCTGGTTTTATGATCTTCCAAGCCTTTTTGACAAAAGCAAAGTTGAACCCATTCGGACCTGGGGCTTTGAGGGAATCGCATTCCTTGATTGCTTGAACTATCTCTTCAGAATTGAAAGGAATTTCTAGTTCCAGCAAGCTTGAACTATGGATTTTCCTTGCAAAAACTCCACCAAAATCTGGTCTTCTCCACCCCTACTTTTTAAAGATATTTTGAAAGTAAAGTACAGCCGCTTGTTTTATCTGAATTGGGTCATCAATCATCACCTCATCCCATTCAAGAACACCAATAAAATTCCTTCTGTATCTGTTGTTTGCCATAATTTGAAAGATTTTGCTATTTCTATCTCCCAATTTGATCCACCTGTGTCTTGATTTTTGTCTCCAAAGTGACTCCCTCAATTTCTCCTTCTCCCAGAATTTAAGTTTACAATTGTTTCTTTCCTCTTTTTTTAGTTCAGAAAAAGGGCCTTCTTCAGCTTTCAAACCCAATTGGTGCAGTTTTTCCCTTAGTTCATCCACCCTTGAGTTTAAGTTACCAAACTCAGATTGATTCTAGCTTTTAAGTCTTTCTTTCACCTTCTGCATAATCTTAAACCCTGCATAGTTGCTTTTCCGGTTACTTGCCCATCCAAAAGATTCACCAGATTCCCAACATTCCTTCACAATTTGCATGCATTTAGGATAAGATAGCCAAGCATTAATGAAAGGTATTGGACCCCAATTTTTCACTTCATCACTTATCATAATTGGACAATGATTAGAAATTACTCTTGGCAGACCCCATTGAAAAATTTTAAAATTCTCAAGCCAATCTTGTGACAGCACAAATCTGTCCAGCCTAGACTGGATGTTGTTCTCCTGAAAATTAGACCATGTGAATCTTCTACCTAGCAAAGGAATGTCCCTGACTTCAACTTCAATTAGTAACTCTTGGAATTCTCTCATACCCTTGTCCATTCTGGTGCATCCAAGTCTTTCGCCTATAGATCTGATTTCATTGAAATCCCCACCTATACACCATGGTAACTACCATCTTTCTTTCAGCATGACTAATTCCCTCCAGATTGCTCTTCTATCAACATAGTTATTCGGGGCATATATATTAACAAGGATGCATGGAAAATTACTACCATACACACCTCTAACAAGGATGAATTTCTTGATATTATAACTTCCTCTACTGATAGAACCTTTGAGTTCCACATTGACAGAATTCCACGACAGAGACCCTCAGCATTTGCAACAACATACTTCACTTCAGCATCATACCACAGCTTCCTCACTTAAAAGTCATCTATCTGCTCCATTTTTGTTTCCTGAATGAAAATAACATCTGGTTTCCTCTCCAATATTAGCTTATTCACAAACCTTTTCTTGACCAAACTTGACAGACCCTTGACATTCCAAGAGATTATTTTCATAAGTTACCCTGAACCAAAAGCTATTCAGTGCATCTTAGCATGCTTTGTGAGAATTTAGAATTCCAATGAAAGCTGAATAAGGCTAAAAAAGACTGTATCGATTATAGTGCTGACAGAGCTACACAATGACACGACCATCCACACAATAATTTGTACCCTCGTGAGTAATGGATTGAACACTATGAATGGAAAGGGTAAATGAACAGTATCCAAGTTTCAGTTTACCAAAAGCTTAAACAAAGCAATGAACAGAGACGACCCGAAATGGAGAGGCAAGGCCATTGTAGAAATTAATTCAGGACGAAGTCGTGGACCTAGAATTTCAGGCCCAACTGGAAAAATTCAAAAGGCAATGGAATGAAGAGCTGCTGGAAAGGATGTGGCAACCATCAACACACAAGAATTCCTTCATCGAGCCCTTATGGTTGAAAGTGGGGACACTGATTTCGTCAATAACTCTACTTGGTTAAATGCTGTGTGCCAAGAGTACCTGCAATATCCTGAATACACAGATTTGGCCATTGTGAAGAATATGGGAAATGTTGCATAGGTCCCACTCGTGAGTTGTCGTAAAACTGGACCTTTTTTTAAAAAAAATAACAATATCAATTATGCTAAAATTTTAAACTCGTAATTTGTGAGTTGACCACGTGATTGTTGTTTAGGTTGCTAGATTGTTCAAATCATACGTGTGTAACGAATTAGGAAAGCCATTGCTGGAGTTGAAGGTAAATCAATGTTACCCAATTTCCCATTTTTTTTTTTATCATGGAATCTTAGGTTGGGCATTCCTCCCCCCCCCCCCCCCCCCCCCCTTCTTCTGAAAAACAGGATCCCATAGGACCTATATGGGCTAGCATCCAATGGAAGGCATGTGTAGATTGAGTATTTCCAGGGATACTTAATGTCCACACCGGCCTCATAATAAAGGAGATTGTTGTGAGCGACTTGCACCCAAGAGTCCCTATTTGAATATCACCCTGCCAAATGTCCAATGCATGATTGAGAAATCTATGTTAAATTGAGCGTTAGTTTAATATTACGTTAGGGTTGTAATTTGTTTAAATTCATGTAACCATGTTTGTTTGTTCGTGTGAATCTATGATTTAATGTTCTATGCTTCAAAGGTCGTAAACCCTATGAAGTATTGTTGTTAGGTTTGTAATATGTACGTTTTCTTGTTGCTTGTAGTTTTCAATGAAGTATTGTTGTTAAGTTCAATGGTAATATTTTTGATTTTCTTGTTACTTACCAAAATTAGGAACACACAAGCTGGCAAAGCCAACCTATATTAAACTTGAACTTTTCATAGATCACAGAGAAATTCGTACAACCACATATCATAGCATGTTTTATTAGTAGTTATACATAATACAATAGCAAGCCGCAAGTCTTGAGAAAGAGCAAAGGGAAAGAGAGGATCGACGTATTACATTTATAAAGTATTCAACAATTTGATTTCACACTTAACTGTGAAGTTACATCAAGAAACTGCGAAGCTACATTAAGAAAACACATTACAATTTGAATATTTAACTCCAACTAGTTGACTAAAGCGACCATCAATCTCCATGAGCTCCACCTTACAAATGGTTAATTCCTCCTCTACGGGCAGAAGCATGTCCTTAAGATGAGATGAATGTACTTATTTTTATTATCGTCATATTTTAAAAAAACAACGTAGTTTTTTCAATTGAATAACTTTCCTCTTCGATACGACTTTCATGATCGCAATATTTTAATTATTAAATTTCATCGAGAAAAATAATCATGCTGAAATTATGTTAATCAGAGATAATTTAGTATGGTTTTGAAATAAATTTAGGGTTGGTAAAAAGAATTTTGATCGAGAACTGTAATTTTTCTTTTAACACAGATGTGATTCTGTAGATTTGAAACGTTATTTGAAGAACGTACTTTTTAACTTGTCTAATAGTCTCGACAAACTCTAAAAGGTGAATAATTTTGATATCAAATTGAATAAAAAATAGCTAACAAAGAGTTCGTCAAAATCGTTCGAAACGGACAGTAAAGGATCCAAATCCTTTTGTTGAGCAGTCACCGTGATTAAGTAGGCAAAATTGAGTGTTGAAATCATTTGGTTGCCTCCTTTTAGAAATCCAAAGTCATCTTCAAGTACAACCAAGGTCCCAGTGCATGCTGCAAGTAAATCCAAAGCCAATATGCAAATGGCTTACGAAACAGGTAGAGGCGTGTTTTGTAAACACGCTTTCAATATTTTGGTTTTTCCACATCATATATATCGTAGAAAGCATGTTTAATGAACACGTTTACTGAAAGCGTGTTTGGTAAGCAGACTTCCAAGCCGGATAATGATTAAGTTAATTTTTTGGGTTAATTCGTCTTAAGCCATGAGAAAAGCATGTATGCCAAACACGTTTTCCATAAAACATGATTTTTAACCACGACTTCACGTAGTTCGGGAATAAAAGTTTAAAAAGTCTCATTTTATCTAATAAAGTTATAAAAAATGCAAATCGGTTAATTAGCGCGAATATTGTACTACTCTACTTTGGGAAGTGCATTAACTTTTTAGAAATATGTTAGTATGTGTTGAAAGCACATTATTTTAATCAACTTCTTGACTCTCTAGTCTTTTCTTTTCAGCAAATTTCTTTTATTTAAGTTGCCAAATCTGTTTTTTAAATCTTCAATATTAATAATGTTGGGTAGTAGCAACTTTTTAGAAATAGGTTGGTATGTGTTTTTGTTTTGGGAAAATTTCAAAAAACCCCCTAAACTTTGACCTGAATATCAAAAATACTTCCAAACTTTCAATTTTTTCAATCGTACTCCCAAACTTTCATTCCGTAATCAAAATTGCTCCCACCGTCTGCATCCGTCAGCTCACTAACGGGAATTGCTTACCTAGACACTAACGAACCCAAAAAACCGTTAAGTGGCCCAAAACGACGTCGTTTTGGGCCTTTTTTAAATAAAAAAAAAAATCTCCTTCTTCCTCCCACCGTCGGCCCTTCTCTCTCTCTCCACGGTCGGTCTTCTCTCTCTCTCTCTCTCTCCCTCCCACGATTTCATCATAACCCACACCGGGCTACACCATTTTTGGTCCAAAAAAATTCAGATGTACAAACTCCAAGATTGATTTTCTCGCTACCCACTCGGTTTTGGCTTGATTTTAGTCCGTTGGTGAGCTCCCATGGTCGATTTGTGCGAGATAGGGCCACCTGCGGCCATATCGAGCGGCAATGATGGCGAAAAAGGGGCGGATGAGTCTACACCGCCACTCAAAACGACGGTGGGAGCAGCAGCGGTCGACCCAAACACCCAAACTGGAGTGGTGGTGAGCGGTGGTGTCCGTGAAGACTCCGTGGTGCCTGGGAAAGCCACGATTTTGGCCAAGGGGGCCAGATCTGGAACTGTTACTAGCGAAAAAGGTAAGAAACATGGTCAAGGGTTGATGGGTGTCGGCGGTGGTGGGGCTAGAGCTACGATGGGTGATTTCTCGGGTGATTTTGGTGCTGATGGTGGTGGTTCAGGTAGTTGTGGGAGGAGGAAGAAGGAGATTTCTTTTTTTTTTTAAAAAAAAAAAGGGCCCAAAACGACATCGTTTTGGGCCACTTAACGGTTTTTTGGGTCCGTTAGTGTCCAGGTAAGCAATTCCCGTTAGTGAGCTGACGGATGCAGACGGTGGGAGCAATTTTGATTACGGAATGAAAGTTTGGGAGTACGATTGAAAAAATTAAAAGTTTGAGAGTATTTTTGATATTTAGGTCAAAGTTTGGGGGGTTTTTTGAAATTTTCCCTTTTGTTTTTTACTTTTTTTAAGCAACAATTTTTTTTCACATAGTATAAAAACTCACATAATGTAAATTTTAATTTATATTTCAACAGTAAAATATTTATAATAATAAAAATAGGGTGTCAACATTTGTAATTTTTTAATTTTTCAAAATTTCCATTACACTATTAAATTGGGGCAGTTAAGTCATTTCACAACTTATCATATCATATCCATCTTCCAAATCCCTCTTCTTAAAATACCATTCAAACACCGGATTATAAATCCACCATTTTCAGGAAGTGGGTCCACCCTCATTACAAATACACCATCATATCCATCATCTTTCTATAACCCAAAATCAAATCTGTCATCCAAACGGTACAAGCGTGTAGATAGTGTTGTAGTTCCACTCCGGTTAGACCATTGTTGGATAATTGATTTCTTTTCCGGTCTGCTCCGGTTTCCAATTTCCAAAATATTGCGAAAGTGGGAAAAAAAAAAAAAGGATCTTCCTACACGTACATATATAAATGCACAAAAAATGCATAGAGCATGCTCGGGAACCCATTTTTGGGTCCCATACAAGTGATTGGAACCGTTCATTATTCTAAGAACATTTTTCTGATAGATCCCACAAAAATTCAGCTCAATTGGACGATTAAAAGTGGTCGAACCAAAGTCCCACCGTTTCAATCAAAAGGTACCTATTGGTCGGTACCCAAAGATGCTGTTTGGATGGGTTTCAAAAACCCAGTCCCTAATTCAAAACCAGTGGAACCCCCTGAAAATTGGGACATTTTCTCTCTCCTCCCTATTTCGAGAAACACTCTCTTAGTGAACAAATTGTGCACAAACAAGTCTGTGGGTCTACTTTGGAGTCTCATACAAATGATCCAAGTCGTTCATCAACTTTAAAATAATTTTTGAAGTCACTTTGAAAAAATTTAGCTCAATCAAATTTTTATAACTAATTGATCTGACTAGTTAACTTTTATTTAAAATTTCTTCATGTTTCAAGATTCTAAATTTTGAATGAAAATTGAAGGATTGGATCAAATATTTAAAGTTTTCAGATTGAGCTAATTTTCTCGTAGGCTAATCGAAAAATTATTTTAAAGTTGATGAATGACTTTGATCATTTGTATGAGATTCCGAAGTGGACTGCGCCGACTTATTTGTGCACAATTTGTATGCTAGAAGAGTGTTTCCTGAGGTAAGAAGCAGAGAGAAAATATCCTAATTTTCAGAGGGGCCCACTAGTTTTGAATTGAGGACTGGGTTTTGGAAACCCATCCGAACACGGACCAAGGTTTTCCCAAAAAAAAAAAAAAAAAAAACCCCAAATAAATTTGCACTTGACACCCCTGCTGTACCTCATTTCGTGCGAACGAAGTCACCCAAGAAACTGAGAGAGAGGGGGAGAGAGAGAAGAATGGCAGCGTCGGCCATGGTACTGGATCCAAAACCCCCATCCGATCCACCTCCATCCTTCCCATCTTCAAAATGCAACTCACTCGACAGCAGCGACCACTCACAGTCACCCACCGACGACGACGACCTCTACGGTCGCCTGAAATCCCTCCAACGCCAACTTGAATTCATCGACATTCAAGAGGAATACGTCAAAGACGAGCTCAAGAACCTGAAGCGCGAGCTTTTACGGGCCCAGGAGGAGGTCAAGAGGATCCAATCGGTGCCCTTGGTCATCGGCCAGTTCATGGAGATGGTCGACCAGACCAACGGCATCGTCGGGTCCACAACCGGGTCCAATTACTACGTTCGGATCTTAAGTACCATTAATCGGGAGCTGTTGAAGCCTTCCGCGTCGGTGGCGCTGCACCGCCACTCCAACGCTCTTGTCGACGTGTTGCCGCCAGAGGCGGATTCTAGTATCTCGCTATTGAGCCAGTCGGAGAAGCCAGATGTTACCTATAATGTAAGTTATTTATTACTGTTATACTTTTGCATTATTGTTTACAACTCAAATCCCACCGTCCAATCCTAATTAAAGTCGGGGCAAAGCTCAAATGAGTTGGCCCTACATGGTTGATAGCACCGTTGATAGCACCTAGAAGTTTCCGAGCCTGAGACTCTCTTAGGATCAAACCCTAAGTACCAAGCTTCACCACTAGGACAACCCCTAATATGATACCAACTTTATTGCAAGTGTTCATCTGATTGCCCTTAGATTGAAGTTTAATTGGTTTCAGAACTTGGCTTGATACGGTATATTTGGATTTTGGGTGTTTATGTTACTATTTGCATTTAGGGTTTGACAGAACTAGTAGCCTTTTGATTGAGGGGAAAAAAAATTCAATTTTTATTAAATCAAGCTGGATAAAGTATCAAAAAAGTTTAGGAAGCTCTATGCTGTGTTAAATGGTCTCTTGTTTTGATGCATAAAGAAGCTGCCATATATTGTTAGTATACTATTCATGACATGGATGTTGCACCTCCTACCACCATTTTACGAAAGAAAATTAGAACTAGAAGAATGATAAGATGTTTCAACATATCTCGTGCAAGGTTCTAAAAGTCACTAGGTGCTAGTAGGGTGGCTGGGCACCGCCTAGCGCCTAGGCCGATTAATCGGCGCCAAGACATTAGTCAGATTTTCCATTTTTTGTTTTTCATAAAAATTTGCTCTTACCCCCTCCCCCAAGTTTTGAGAGCAAGTACATCAACATAAGTAGAACAAAACATTAAATAACATGGAAACTACTCCCCCCATCCCCAATCTTTGGTTCAAAACACCATTTTTTGTTGTCCTAAATTTTTTGTTCCAATTCAAAACTATGGGGGTATTAGCTAATGAAATTTCTCTTTTACCCTTTCTTTTTAGAGTACATACATGTAATGATGATGTTTTGAAGGGTAAAAGGAGGAAAGAAAAAGTATGACAAGTGTAATGATTATGTTCCCTAATTAGTTGGAATCTCTAAAAGAGACCAATAAATTGGGACGGAGGGAGTAAGTAATAAGGCGAAGTTCAATGTTCAAAGTTCAAACCAAATGAAACTAGCCAATTAATCGTCTGCCTAGCTGATTAATCTAGGTGCCTGGCCGATTAATTGTCCGCTAGACGCATAATCTTGCCTAGCCAGCCTTGCAGATTAATCGCCGATTAATCACCGGCACCAAGTGGCCAATTATTGGTCCGGCGCCTAGATCACCACCTATACCTCTAGGCAATGTAGTGGGGTACCACCTAGCACTGATTAATCGGCCGCCTAGGCTGCCTTTTTGAACACTGATTTGGTGTCCCCGTATCCTTGAAATGGATTTAGAGATGAATCCGACACTTTTTTTCTTCGAAGTGGGTATTCTGTTCTTGTTAAGTTTTCAGAAGGTTATTAATAGGGATGAAATCAGTGCAGTGGGGTACCACCTAGCACTGATTAATCAGCCGCCTAGGCTGCCTTTTTGAACACTGATTTGGTGTCCCCGTATCCTTGAAATGGATTTTTCTTCGAAGTGGATATCCCTGTTCTTGTTAACTTTTCAGAAGGTTATTAGTAGGGATGAAATCAGATCAGTTTGGTCTGGTCGGTTTTCTGCCAATTTTTCAACCAAACCGAACCAGTCGGTTTTTGAAACTCAGGTACTGAAACTGACTGCTAGATGAAGGAAACTGCTCAGTTCCGTGTTTGCCAAAGCGGTTTGGTCCGGTCGGTGTTGTCGGTTTTGCTGATTTGAGATTTTAAACACAAATAGAAGAAAGGTTGACCATGAACACCGGCAAGGCCACGAGTGCTGAACCAGCAAATACACACATACACATTTGATCTTCTTCTTGCAACACTCAATGCTGAGAAATAGCAGATCGTGTTTATTTTTCAGAGTTAAGAGTGAGATGAGGGATGTTGAGGTGCTTTGATATGTGCAGAGCCATCATCGTCGCCATCTGAGAGAGAAGATCGCAGATTCGGCCATGGATGGCCTCTAGAGAGAGAGAGAGAGAGGAGACAGAGGTGAAAGTTCAGTTTTCAGACTTAGGACTAAATATTTCTCTTTTATTTGCTTGGCAGGTGGATAGCAAGATGTTGCTCTCCAAACAAATGAAGGGTTGGGATAGAAAGGTCGAATGTAATAGTTAAGAATTGGTTCGGTTCGGTGTGTTCTGGTCTATTTCACCCATAAATCAAAACCGAACCATGTTAATTTTTCTCCAAAATTTGTAACGAAGCTGACCGATATTAAGAAAAATCACCCAGTTCGTTCGGTTGGTTTTCCGGTTAATCCTTTCATCCCTAGTTATATGCCCTTTGTGATGGAATATCTGAGATTGGAAGTTCATGCAATCTAGCCCCTTTTGTGTTACTTAAGGCTTTGTTCTAGGTCCATTTCTGAACTCGTTAATTTGTTATGATATCCAAATCAGAGGTTCATGTCACGCCTTGCATATCTCGGTTGCTTATAAATGATGCTTGTAATATTAGGTTGGCTTCAGCGAGACATATTCAAGCTAGCACCATTATCTTTGGCCTGGAAATTATTTTCCAGCTCATATTTCTCTCTCACTTCCTCGACTGGTTGTGCTAACCAGTTTGGGTGATAAAAGAAGTGTGAGCAATTTACAATCGGACGGCACCAGTAGCCTGTAGTGTGACACAAGTGAGTGTCGATAATGAGTTGGTTATTTAGATGATACTTTCATTGGAGGTTTATGTGATGCTTTCGTATCTTCGTTCCCTATATATGATGCTTTTAAGATGAGGTTGGATTAAGCTAGGCACATCAGAAAATTTTAGAAGTTAGCCCCATGGAGACAAGAGGGGTCAGTTGACCCCCCTGACCCCCAAATTTCTATAGGGATTTTACTAGTATACCTCACAAAATTGCTAATTGACCCCTCTTTGATTATTTTTTTTGCCCCCCCGAACCAAAATCCTTGCACCCCCCTGAACGCATCTAATTCTTGCCCCCCCTGAACCGAAATCCTGGCTCCGCCCCTGCCCCATGGTATTGTCGTTGGGCATTGTTTCTCAACTCATATGCTCTCTTTCACTCACTGACTGTTTGTGCTAATGAAGAAGTGAATGTGATTTATAGTCAGACAGCTATCACAACACTAATATCTGTAGCCACACTAATACTGTAGGCAAGGCAGGCCCAAGGGTTTGGATTACCCTAGGCCTAGTAAAAAAATGTGCCCTAAGATTACAACACTTAAATAATTTTTCTAGCAACAATCACAATACGAGAAAGCCAAAACAACATAAAGTTCTGCTAATCATTATATAATAACAGAAAAGTCAAAACACAAAGTCTCCAAATACATATAACACATGAGTATCACTAACCGGTAATCAAATAGTGAATATGAAGTAATTAAAAGCGGCGGAGCCTTGCATCACACTTGCACCCTTGACAAACACCACAACAAAACAACTTCACACATTTAAGTCAAGGAGGGATGCAATGTTGTCCCACAACACTTAAAATGACATAATGAATATGAATTAATCAAAGGGAGGAGCCCGTGCATCACACTTTCACCAGTTGCAAGCTCCACAACAAATGGTCATTACAATTGTTTAGGCATTTTTCCAAGTAATATTGGGCCTTTTCATTATTTTTCTTTTGATCAGGAGTCTGTTTTAGTTTGGGCCTAAAAGGCCCAATGGTACAATTGTTTAGGCCTTTTTCTATGTAAGATTGGGCCTTTTTATTTTTTCTGTTGGGTCAAAAAGAGTCCTACTCAAGCCTATAATGAAAGAATATGGGAGTGCCCCAAAAATTTGGACTTTTTGGAGTGCCCTAGGCCTAGGCCTCTTAGGCCTAGGGCCTGGGCCGGCCCTAAGTGTAACTTGCTTTAAGCTGATATATGTGCAAAACTAAGAGGGTTGTGTTAGGGCTACGAATGAAATACACATACAAAACTGTAGCACAAAAGTTAAAGATCATCACAACGAGAAGCACAATGCGTTGAGATATGAGGTTTGGGAACTGTTGTGCTATGAAAGAAACACACATACAAATTATAGCACAGCGAATAAAGATCATCACAAACAAGAAAGCAAAACACAGAGATATACATGGTTCTTTGGTAGCCGACAGTAACAAATTGTGTATGTGTCTTCAGTCTAGGCTTCACAGACCCTAAAGTTCAAGGTGCAGTTGGGTTTGATTATGGAGTAAAGAATTGCTACCTATAGTTTCGACATCAAAGTAGGCCATTTGGTTTTTAGATGAGGTCATGTTTGCAGCTATAACTTGGTCCTGTTTATGATTTACTGTAGCCTGATCAGATCATTCAAATAGATAGCTTATGTCCGAATTACATGGGCTATGGAGCATTATAATGTGGGGTTTAATTTAGCGTTAAATGCTAATTTCTTTCTGTTATAACATGTTATACTGCATGTATTGGCCAAGGTTTTCAAATCATGAATCGTATCGAGAATCGAAATGACCCTTTTCAGAATCGCTAATTGTAATGATTCGGTCAAATTTTCAAAAATGAATTAGAAAGTAAGTCTATTGTAATTAAGCTTATATCACCAAAAAAGTTTGTTTTCTATCATTAATTGATGATCACGTGGTACTATTGCCATATATAATTGTGCTTTTCTAACATGCCATGAAAAGTAGTATGCATGACTCTCTCTCTCTCTCTCTCTCTCTCTCTCTCACACACACACACACACACACACACACACACACACACACATGCCTGAGTGCGTAGGCATGTACACGTATGATGCTTATGTGCCTCTTTTATTTTATCACGTACGATGCACGGTTAACCAATTTCATTTATATGCCACTTTTATTTTATCATGTGATATCAGGTTCATAGATAATCATTTTCCGCTTTGATATCTTAGCAAAGTGGTGGAAATAAAGGCTCCTTATATTTATGTGAGAAGTATTGTTATTTCTACGCAGATCATAAGTTCTGGACCCTGTTCCGAAGACTTGTATATGTTCGATATTTATGCAATAAATAAGCATGTTTCTAGGAAAAAATAAATGAAATTGGTTGAAGCCATTTACTCGTGTTTGATACGTGTTACGGCATGTGTGACAAGAAGTTCTTTGAAGCTATGTCACATGGCCTCTTTGGGGGGGAAAAAATACCCATGTTGGACGCTGACACTTAGACAGGGTGAGGGACATGTGTGAGATACACTATATGGACAGTTGCTATAAAATTATGATTTGCAGATAACATTGTCATCATACATGTTTGAAGTGTCTTTCTGATTCTTTATGTTATGGTAAACGCAATTCTGTCCCACTATATATATATATATATATATATATATATATATATATATATATATATATATATATATATATATATATATATATATATATATATCGTAATTTACAAAATGTGGCTCTTTGTTTGGTTGTCTGTTTGCGCAAACTTTAATCACAGCTGTTATGTTGATAGAAGAGCTGGACGAGCTGATCATTTGATTATTCAAGCTTGGTTTCAAACTTAACGAGCTTCAAGAATATGTTTTGAGTTCAGTTTGTTTATGAGGCAAGCCAATCTCAAACGAGTTTTAATTGAGCCGAATACGATCCTATCTTGAGTAGCTTGAACCTTTTATACATTATAAGCCTGAAAGATCGAGTAGTACCTTATTTGCGCTTGGTATGAAAGGTTAATGGGCTTCAGAAAATGTTGAAGTTTGGTTTATTTATGTAACAAACTGATCTGAACGAGCGAACACGAGCTCAGACTTGAGTAGTTTGGTTACTTTATGAACCCTAAGTTCAAGTTCAAGCTTAAGTTTAAGCAAACTTTTCTATCATTGGAGTGTATCAGAAATTCTTGATCACTGTTGCATATACTGAATTAACTTCTTCATTTCATTTACTCTTGTTTATAAAAGTCCTGGATGTTTTATAGATGACGTTAGGTCTTTCGCCTTGCTACTATCTGCCTTACCAACTCAGCTTGTCAGGGAAAAACGTTATAAATGTTTAGTAAAGATGCTTAGCAAAAAAATAGTTGTTAGTAAAGAGTCTAAAGATAAAATTTCTGTATCATTTTCATGATTGTTTTCATGCATAAGATGATATTGCATATATCTGATCGGAAGATACTTGCTTCTTTTAATGCTGGATCAGTCGGCTTTTGTTAACTTTATCGTAGTTTTCATTCATTGAGGTGGATTTTTGTTCTTTAAATTGCTCGATCTCATTACAAAGTTGCAATGTTTTATTCTCATTTAAAAACTCTCTGAGTCAGGACATTGGAGGATGTGACATTCAAAAGCAGGAAATTCGTGAAGCTGTTGAATTGCCATTGACACATCATGAACTATACAAGCAGATTGGTATAGATCCACCTCGGGGTGTGTTGCTTTATGGTCCACCTGGTACAGGTAAAACCATGCTTGCCAAGGCTGTTGCTAACCACACCACGGCAGCATTCATAAGAGTGGTTGGCTCTGAGTTTGTCCAGAAGTACTTGGGGGAGGTATGCTGTGTTTATTCTTCTTGCTTATGATTGGCTTGGTCTGTCTATCTTTATGGTCAACTTGATCTTTAGGTTCTTTACTTCCTCAATGGTCGGTATTGTGCATATCTATGCTCTCCTTTATCATACACAAACGTATTTCTGGCTGTTGTTCAGGGTCCTCGAATGGTCCGCGATGTTTTTCGTCTTGCCAAAGAGAATGCCCCTGCTATTATATTTATTGATGAGGTAGATGCTATTGCAACTGCTAGATTTGATGCACAAACTGGAGCTGATAGAGAAGTTCAACGAATTCTTATGGAACTCCTAAATCAGGTATCGTTCTTGTGATATGGACTCCAGTCATGATTCATGATAAGTTTCTTCGAGTAGAAGCATCAAATATCTTATCTAGGAAAAAGAAAGAAATTTGAAATTAATGCAATGAGTGGTAGGTTTTTTCTGGTCCAACATGGAAGGACTAATGGCCATAGCTACACATGATATCCATATTTTTTCTCCATTGGATTGTTGCATGTCATTTTAAGTTGTGTAGGTTTGAATGCCTGACAGATGGATGGGTTCGACCAAACAGTGAATGTGAAGGTTATAATGGCAACCAACCGAGCGGACACCTTGGACCCAGCACTTCTACGCCCTGGTAGGCTTGATCGAAAGATTGAATTCCCTTTGCCTGATAGACGACAAAAGAGGCTTGTTTTTCAGGTCAGTTTTGACATTTTTCCTTATTAACCCACCTGCACAGCCATTAGGCAAAGAATCTTAAAGTCAGCTCTCATTTGAGAACTGTAAAATGGAACCACAAAGTAGTTTGCTTCATTTGTAGTTTGTCTTTTTAAAGTGTGGGACTCCCTCTCTTTCTCTCTCCCCCAAGGATCTAGCCAGCCGTTGCTATTTATTAACCTTGGTTATCGGTACTTGTTCCTAAATAGGTTTGCACTGCTAAGATGAACTTGGGTGATGAGGTTGACTTGGAGGACTACGTTTCTCGACCTGATAAAATAAGTGCTGCTGAGGTTAGTAGATTGCCTTTAAATCTGCTGATAGTTTGGGTAAAAAAACCCTGATATTGGTGTCGTAATTTCCTTTCCTTTTTCTGTTTCTTATGACCTGCTCTCGACTCCTGTTATGCCGTGGATAAGGAATACATCAGGGAATCTAACTAAGCAGGGGTAGCCACTCCAGGGATGGTGTACGGGAATCCATGTTCGAAAGCATTTACTTGTGTGTTTTGGCTGCATTGTTCTTTGGTGCGTTGACCTGTGCAGTAGCACGTCAATCCACTACATGTGTTGATATGCTGAGTCTGTAGTTTTTAGTTTTGATTGCAAGTTCGATTATTTATCTTGGGCTTATTTCCAACTTACCTGATAAAAATAAGTAGACAAAAAAGAGGAAGATAATTGTTCCTAAAGACCACGGCCTTGTATGGCTTACCATACGTCCGTCACAAAATTATACAATTATACGGAGTAAGTGGAATATTTAATAGTTCAAACCATAAATATCTGCAACTATGTCACCTGAGCTCTCTCCATATCCTCTTCCTTTGTGATAACAGGGCCCTAGTTTTCCTTGGAACTTTTTAGGTTGTTTTTTTCCCTTTTTTAGCTTGAGCTTCAAGAGTCATTTTTTCCCATTTGTACCAGAACTGTCGTTTGTTTTGTGTCGATTTTTGTTTTCTCAACAATGCTATCTGTTGCGCATTTGCGGTTTTTCTTAGTTTTGAATGTTTTTTATGTCTGCAGATAGCAGCAATATGTCAAGAAGCAGGAATGCATGCTGTCCGGAAGAACCGTTATGTGATACTTCCCAAGGACTTTGAGAAGGGTTACAGGACCAATGTTAAGAAGCCGGATACTGATTTCGACTTCTACAAGTGATGGGAAAGTAGAAACATGAAAATCGTAACAGATTCTCATACTAATGAGATTGTGTCCTGATCGTGTCGTGCCGAGTCAAAAATAGATATTTAATAACTAGGAATTAACTTTTATTCCGGAGAATAGCGGTTAAGTCCGAGTGTCGATCCTCGGAGACAAATTGGCTGAGTTGCGTTAATTCCAATGAATTTCCAATTTAATTCAGTAAAAAGAGGTTTGATTGTTTGAGAAATAATTGAACTAAATAGCGCAATAATTAAAAATGTGAAACTATTTGGGAAAGAGATCTAGGGTTTAGAGTCCGTTCACACCGCATAACCAAGCATTGCATAGATATGATTAATATTCGAATCGCAAGGGATTATCGCTAGGGCTTGCAAACCCTAACGATAATTGTCAAGAAGATATAGCGATTGTTAAAAGGCATGGACTATCTCATAGCACGGACCGTCTCACTATCGCGGCACGATCCGTCTTACGAGCATAATCCATCTCAAAACTCCAATCGCACCATTGAAAACAATTACATGATTACGGTATTTGAACACGCGAATACAAATACACAATAGATTGGAAGAATAAAACCATAATTCCATTGATCATATGAAATTGAGTTCTTAACATGTAATCCGATCCGAATAATAACCATAATCTACGTAGAAAAGCAAGGTTACTTGGTGAAGAACTTCATCTTCCCCCTAGAGAAGGGGTTTAGCCGGTCATGGTGATGATCAACATGCTTTGATTTGAAGAACGCTTGAAGAACATGAAGAACTATGAGTTTCTCTCTCAATGTAGCCTCTCTCAATAGTTAGGAACCCTAAAATAATGTTAGGTTATCATATTTATACCTAGGGCCCTCAAATTACACAAAAACCAGAAAAAACGCAAATTCCCGTCGCCATGGTTCGGACGGGGAAAAGGGTGGCCCGGACCACGGGTACAGACTGCTTCCTAATGTTAGTAGAGACCTTGGTCCGGACGGGGAAAGCATGGTCCGGACCATGGTACCAAAAATTGTCCCGTTGGTCCTCTTTTGCTTCTCTTCGCATCCTTGACGCTTCTAACCACTCCAAAGCATGTTTTCCAAGTCGTTGAGCACCCGGAGCCTGTAACACCATTAACCAACAAACGCTAATCAAATAACAACCTAATTCGCCTAACAAAGTACGAGTTAACGAGGTTCAATGGGTGCTTTTCGGCACCTATCATGTCCCCCCCGGTAACTTGCGTTTATATTGAGCCGGGTGATTGTTCGTTCTGTATTTTAGGGGTTATTGTTCTCTCTGTGAAATTGACATCACACATTCATCAGAATGTTACCCTTTATAACTCAGTTAACGTACTATTCTCTAATATCAACTCGCTGCCGTTCAACTTTTAGATGAACAGGGTTACAGAGAGGGGAGATGAATCGCAATAGACCGTGGGAATGTATTTTCTTTTCTTTAAAAAATTCAAAACTGTGGTATCTGTTCTCCTCTCACCCATTCCATTCCTTAATCTGTAAGACAGGAAAGCCAAATAAGAAAAACACGGTAGTATGAATTATACTCTCTCTATCCCAAAAAGTTTGTCCTACTTTCCTTTTTTGGTTGTTCCAAAATATGTGCCAATTGAAAATTTCAACAAAGGAAAGTTGGTAAATTTCATTTCTACCGTTGAGATACTTTAAACAATCAAAACAATAAGAACAAAAGAAGAATAATTGAAAATTTTAAAGTTTAAAGAGTGCTCTAAATTTTTGAAAAAGTTCTTTAATTACATGGTGGCAAGATTTTCCGTTTTTTTGGAAAACAATTAAAATTCAAAACTTCATTAATTCGTACTTCCTTCGTCTCTTTTTTAGTGTATCCATTTCCATTTTGGGTTGTCTCTTAATAAGTGTGTGTTTTGAAAAGTTAACAGGTAAAAGTGTGTACAATTATCATTTTGCCCTTTTGAAAAGTTAGTAAAGAGTTAATGAGTAAAAGTGGAGGATAATTTTGGAAAGTAGAAGTAAAAGTTGATGTAAAAAGTGTGAAGTAGAGATAAAAGTTGGTGTGATAGGTATAATGATGATATTTCTTTAATGAGTTGGATTTACGAAGCAACACACTTAAAAAGAGACGGATGGAGTATTTTATTGGAGTCAACTAATGAAGGGTAAATTTGAGAAGTTAAAGTTTTGGATACTATTGAGTATTATACATAAAATATTAAAATTTAAAAGTAGGACAAGTATTTCGTGATGGAGGGAGTAGGAAATGTCGATTCATTTGTTGAGTTTATTTTTTTTTTGTTTTGTTTTTTTATTATTTAAATATCACCCCACAAGTTTTCATCGACTCATAAAATTTGGTACGATGAAGCAAACTTAGATTGCATTTTGAAGTCACATAAAATAGTTTGTTGTAGTTATATCTATTGTGTGAAATTTATACTATAATTCTCTCCCGTACAGTGTATGGATACAACAATTGTGTATGATATTTCTACATATTTATCCAAAAAACAATTGTGTGTGCACGTATGTTTGTTGATCTATGATATTTCTACCTCTTCATCCAAAAAACAATTGTGTATGTACGTGGAATTGGGGCCCTGTAGTGAGCCAAACTCACTATTGTAGTGAGGAACAGTCACCGTTTGATGCGGTAATCAATGGTCCAGATTTAAAATAAACTCTTCCATGTAAATATAATCTCTTATATGAAAGAGTTTATTTTAAATCTAAACCATTGATTGCCGAATTCAATGGCCACCGTTGCTCACTACACCTCACTACAGGCCCCCCGTTTCGTGTATGTTCCCTGTGGCTACCTTGTTACGGCTTCATGTTGAACAAGTGTAGTCTACGTAGCATGCCCTCTCTCTCGACCGATCAAAAAAAAAAAAATCATGTTGCCAAATATGCGACAGGTTACCTATTGACTTAATTATTTTCTACACTATGAATATCTTTTTGTGATTACAGTTTCCATCAGGTATTGTAACAGATCTGCACATTGATCTTGTCAAATTTAGTCGGTCTCTTAAGATTGCCCGACTTAATTCAAGATAAGTATCAAATTTAGTCGGTCTCTTAGGTTTGGATTATTATAGTGGGCCAAGGTGGACCCCATACATTTTAAGTGTAGGTACTAAAAAGGAGGTGCGAATAGAATTTCGAGGTCTAGTAGAGTACCAGACAGTACCGGATGAATTTTTTCCGTTGGATGTATTTTATGGGTAATTTTATGGGTTTGTTGTCTCGTACCAAAAGAATTTCACCAACAGAAAAGGGACCCACACTCTCAAAATCGCAAAAACCTTTTCTTGTTCTCTTCTTTCACGAAAAGCACCATTTTCGAACCAAAAGCCAATGGGTGATTCTATTTGCATCCCATTTATAACTTCATACCACCCGATTTCTACATACATCCCAGCTGACATGGAAATTTCACATGTTTGCTTCAAATATCCAGGTAAGTTCCCAAAATACCCTTGGTTTAATTTTTCTCCCAAATTTTAAAAAAATTCTCCCTCTTCTCCTCCCTCCTCCCCTTCTCATAACCCACGGCCTCTCCACTCCCATACTCCATCACCACTACACCGAAACACCCAACACCCATCACCCATCACCCATCACCACCCACTGCTCCCTCCTCCCACTAAAACTTAGAATTTCATGTGTTTATCATTTATTTGTGATTAGAAGTTGAGGGATTGTCATTATAATAGCTGACGTTGTGCGGGAGAGTGTTGATGTTTGCCTTGCCTTGTGCTTATCATTTATTTGTGATGTGTTACAAACAGATATGGTACGTGAGCGGCAAATGGCTTCTAACCGGCAGCGCAAGGCTTCGGAGGTTACTCAGACCCGGAAGGGCAAACGGGTTCGTTGTACTGATGCCCTCCTCCAGGAGCAGCCCCCTCACGTAGAGGAGGCCAAGGCTGAGGAGGAGTTGGAGGATCAGAAGTAGGAGGTCCCATCTAGGGATGGACCATCTAGCAATGTCGGTGTAGGCGATGCAGAAAAACATGTTGTTGCGGCAATTTGGAATAGGGAGGAGCGTGGCACATTGGGATTACTCTCACACTCTCGCCATTTGAGTAAATGGATAGTCAAGAGCCGCAGGATGAAAGAGAAGATTAGGAAGTCTGGATTGCTTCCCTTGTGCAGCGACCTCATGTACCCGTACTGCAATGCCGTTTTAGTTTCTGCTTTTGTTGAGAGGTGGCATCCAGAGACGAACACATTTCACTTTAAATTTGGAGAAATGGGGATGACACTTGACGATACGGAGTAGCTACTTGGGCTTTCCGTTATAGGTAATGTTGTGCACATAAAGGGAGACGATAGGGATTCGGTCACTCTACTCCAAGAATGCCTTGGCATTTCTCAGACGGAAGCGCATGCAGTGCTTAATGGAGGAAAGAATGTTGGTTTGGCTTGGTTGAAGGAAAAATTCATGACGGTGAAGTCGACGGACAGTGACGGGAGGGTTGGGTATTGTGTACGGGCTTACTTGCTTTTCGTGCTTGGGTGCACCATTTTCATTGACAAGTCTGGGACGAACGTTGACGTGTCTCTCCTATCTCTTTTGTCAAACTTAGACAAAGTTGGTACTTACGCGTGGGGTACTGGAGGCCTAGCGTACTTGTAAAGGCAGCTTCGTACAACAAGCAGGAGGGGTGTGAGGTAGATGTGTGGCTACACGACACTATTGGAGGTATTTTAATTATTTATTGTCTTTTAATACATTTAATTTCAATGTTACATGCTTTGTTTATGCATAACTTATATTAATAATATTACTTTACTATGTTTAAACCCGTAGGCATGGATCCACAAACACTTTCCTACGCTTCAGCAACCAGAAAACCCAAATTACATGGAGGATCTTCCACGTGCACATAGGTGGTTGCCTCGTCGCGAGGCTGTCAATGTATTCGTCTCCCACTACCGGCGAATGTTAGATGACTTCCGTGCCGATCAGGTAAGGATCTCATAATTGCATTCATAATTGTTTATGAACTATCAACTACAGGAAAAGATATTTATTTATGTGATCTATTTTTTGTAGGTTATATTTGACCCATACAAGGCTCACCGGGGAGATGTACCACCTATTGTCTTTTATACCGGTCCCAGTCACGGGATGAGTATTGCGGAGCCCTACTTCCCTGACAGAGTGTTGCAACAGTTTGGACTAGTGCGGGTTATACCCGTGGATCCTATAGCACCGGCACGAGTTGAAAGAGGGGACAAAAAATATCAAGTGGTTTACACACGGACTGATGCAAACTGGACAAGTTGGGAATACCACGTGGCGCTTGAGGCAAAGCGAGTACGCACGAGAGTAGATGTCCCGTGGGAGTGCCATCCAGATTACCTAGAGTGGCTCAATAGATACTCCCACTATAGGGTGTCTCCTGATGCGGGTAGGAGTGAGGTCAATATTGGTGGCAGTGATGGTACGTATGAAGTTAGCAGCTATAGCAGCAGAAGTTGACAAGGTATTTGTCGGCGGACTATCACAATTTAACACGCGGTAGGCTTTGCGGAACATATCGACTATTTTGCGGCCTACACTAGACGTCATTAGATGCTACTTGAGGGTTGTGTTTACTTTGGTTAGACTATGTTGGACTTTATGGTTATGTATGTTTACACTATGATGGACTTTATGATTATGTATGTTTAGACTATGATGGACTTTGGTTATGTATTTAGGTGGATGGACCATGATTATGATGTCTTTTGGATCGATATGGTTAGACTTTGGTTATGTATGACTTCTATGTATGTTGATGTTATGATGTATTTTGATATTTTGGTAAATGTTTGCACGCATTTACTATCTGCTTTCTGGATTTACATAGTTCAGATATGTACCACCGAAAAATAGCAAAACCCTTGATCGGGAGTAAGTAAATTGACCTCTGCTATCTTCCCCGTGAGAATAGAGTAAAACCCTTCCATAGCCAATAGAAATAGATAGGGAGAGATGGGATCACCCCGTCTCAACCCTCTCCCCCCGCTAAAAAAATCCCCTCCGGCTGCCCATTTACCACCACTGAAAACATAGCTAAAGTAACACATTGCTTTACCCAAAAAATATATTGAGAAGGAAACTCCATGCCATACATTGCGCATCAAACAGAAACTCTCAGTCCACTGAGTCATACACCTTCATAAGATGAATCTTAATAGCACATCTAGGAGGGGAAGCATTTCTACAATAATTCCTGACCAATTCCTGCATAAGAACAATTGAACAAGTTTGGAACTTCATAGCCCATCAATTTTCTCATTTTCTTTTAGCAGCCAAAAACTGAGCTTTAGAATTTGCAATTCATTAACTTGTGGTTTTTAGTATGCATAATTCTTATGTGAAGGTAGTCGTGTGGTTTCACCAAGTTGTGTCCTCCCACTGACTGAGGAGAATGTTGAGAAGGTGTTGGATGAAGTGAGACCGGGCCTAATGGTGGATGGAGGGAACATGGCTTTGCACGAAATTGATGGTCTTGTCGTGGTACTAAAGTTGCAAGGAGCATGTGGTTCTTGTCCAAGTTCAACTATGACTCTCAAAATGGGAATCGAATCTCGGCTCCGAGATAAGATCCCAGAAATACAAGAAGTGGAGCAAATTTTAGACACCGAGACTGGCCTTGAGCTGAATGAAGAGAATGTCGAAAAGGTTGGAGTCCAAACACTGAATGAAGACAGATGTCGTGTCCAACCACATAAACCTCTCTTATCTATCTACGGCTTAAGAAATTACTTATTCCTATTAATGGAGAGATGAATTTTATGCTTCAATTGTAGGTTTTATGGGTCGTTTAAGCTTGAATAATGGAAAAGATATAAGGAACTGCACGGAAATGGTTAGTCATCTAATGATCTAAATGTACATTTTTTTTTTAAATTTTGCGATAATTCGGTTTGCAGTACCCAGAAAATGTTTTCCAAAACATGTCAAAACAGAAATTGGCCTTTTGATGATGTGTCACCTGAATTACATGAAAGTCTGTATAGTCCAACTAAACTTTCACAATCTACGAATGCACCAGTTGCTTCTGATTGTTTAAAGTAGTTTTGCAAAGTCTCCTATGGATGTTGTATGTAATTATTATGGCTGTACAAGCAGTGGTTTTCAATCGTAGGTACCCATACTTGCGCCTTCACCTAGTTTCGACATAGAAGTATGTGTTTAGTATCTGTAATTAAGATTTTTTCCTAACAAATGGCAAAAAAATAGGCCATGCCAAGTAATATCCTCTGTACTAGTAATGAAGAAGAAAAGTGATTTTGTTACTGAGGTCACGAGTTTGCTCATCTTTCAGCTTCTCTCAGAGATAAGACCATACCTTGTTGGCACCGGCGGTGGAGTACTTGAGCTTGTTCAAATCATCGATTACGTTGTGAAAGTCCGGCTAAGTGGCCCTGCAGCTAGTGTTATGACGGTACGAGTCACTGTAACACAGAAGTTGAGAGAGAAGATATCTTCCATTGCAGCTGTCCAGTTGATAGATTAATGGAACAATTATTGCATGTTACTTAAAGGTACATATGATAACAAAAGGAGAAATTACATTTTTCTTGAGAGCACCATGTATTGAATGTAAATTTACTCTCTTCATTTGAGAAACGCTAAATTTACTCTTTCATTTGAGCTCCATATATCTCTGTGAATGGCAACTTTTTGTTTTTTTTGAAATGAAGAGTGTTCTAATGAACCGGACGAATCTCTCCAATCCATCTCACAGCTCTTTCCACACATAGGCGTGAGGTAAGGTGACCCAAGGACAAATCATTACCAAGGAAATCGACCCTGCGACCTTGGATAAGTCAAGAAAAGTCAATTAACCACAGCGACAACTCGTTGGGCCACCGTACAAACTTTAAAGACACCTTCCAATGACTTTGTGCAGCTCTAATGACACTCAATATTGCAGTAGCAATTAATTCATTTTTGAACCCAAACCTTATTGGGTGTAATTTTTTTACCCAGGGAAATGACCTTTTTCCGTTATTCATTTAATAATCTCAATTATGTTATTACCCAGCTGTGATCACTATCGAAAACATTATAACAAAGTGAGTTCAAGTTGTAAAAATTACACTCGTCTCCACGACATGTTAGTGTTGGAAATATGTGAATTAAATTGGGGCATTCGGAGGGTCTCCCGAGACAATTGAATAGCCTCTTCCGGGTACATTGAACCTCGATCAGCTGGTTAATACCCCTCGTAAAGTGAGGTTCATGACTCACATTCATTCCAGCGGTTACACATATTGATTTCTCGTTTGCAGCTCAAGGGTCTATCCCTCCCTTTATATAGTGATTTACGACACTAGAAATTCAAACTCTATATTAAATTCCAGAAATCAGTACTCTATACTACATTCCAAATTTCTGTTCTTTGTGTGAGAGAGACAAATATATTTCGTTTGCCAAGGCAGTCAACGGAGGTGTTCCAAAGGCTTGCAGTCTAGCCGTTTTATCCTATGAGACGGACGCCGATGCTTCTATAACACCCTTGGCAGACAACGAATCTGTTTTAAGGAGATTGTGTTTAACGCATGACTCGGCTCGTTTTTTCGTAATTCCTTTTGTATTTCGATTTTGTAATCTACAATTCAATTCTATTATTGTATTTGTAATTTTGTTTGTGTTATAAATGAAGTTATTATTTGGAATTCTGTGTTTGCCATGTTTTTCCCAACAATTAGATGGCACTGGCAATGGGCAAACAACCCATAAGACCTTTCCAAAAAGAAAGTAATCTTTTGTGTGCATAGGGCTGGCCAAAGCCATTGAAGCGAGACTTGGTTATCATAGAATTGTTCGTGATATCTATAGGCCCCATGACTTGGTTTATCGGAGACTGAGTTGTCATGCTAAATTCATAAGGTGAGCTAGATTTACATGTTATCAAAATCACAAATCCGGAGAGGCGCTGTGTGGTAGGTGTTGTGCGTCATGTTGTGGGCAAAACTACGTCGTTTTGCTCATTTTCTTAGTATATCCAAGGGCCATATTTAGAGAGTTAAGTGTGGGATTTAATTTTAGGGGATTTAAGCTCTTTGAGGCAGGGTATAGTGGCTTTAGGCACTTCAGGTTTAGGGTTTAGGCACTTTGTAATGGTTTTTTCTTCCTCCAAACAAGGCTCTTAGAAGCTTTGGAAGTGTGCAAAAAAATCAAGCAAAATGACGTAGTTTTGCCGCACAACACCTACCGCATAGCACCCACCCCGGATCCCAAAATCACCTTTTGCAATAGTAGTTTGTATTTTATCTCAACGCACAGCATGGCAACCTCGATGGTTAGGAGTAGAACCCAAATAAAGTTGGTCATGGTGCAACTACGTTTTCATTAGATCCCGATCCTCACAAATGGCTCTATTATAAAAATTAGAAAGGTAGTGCTACATATCACAAATCACTCCTTCAAGGGTAGTTTGAGTTATTTTAATTTTTATTCTTATATCTTAATGGTATATTGTGTGTGCTATTTGACAATATAATATTTGCACAAGTTTTTTGCAACTCGAAAAACAAAAAGGTCTCTCTCTACATAATAAAAAACAACAATATAAGATAATACGGTAAGTGGCATGTTTACTTTGCCTTTTTCATCCAAAATTAGCATCGCCACACCTAATAGTTCTGTTTGAGCGCCTTAGTTTTCCATTGTGATTTTTGGATCCTCGTAGTTTCATTCACAAGATACTTCATTACTTCACTTGTGATTTATTTTGTGCATATAATCTGTATACTAGTAATTCTCAAATATGATCGGAGAATTTACAAATACACCATCTAAAAGTAGTAACTCACTACCAAACACCCCTTTTACAGATAGGAAAAATATAGATAACATTTACGTGAACAAGAAACGTCAAATTTACAAATACACCATCTAAAAGTAGTAACTCACTACCAAACACCCCTTTAATAGATAGGAAAAATATGGATAACATTTACGTGAACAAGAAACGTCAAACTATATTTTTAATATATTTGGCATGAAAGATTATTTAGGGTCTTACGGGCATCGCATGGTGCACATGCCCCTTTCCCATCACACATTGGGGTGGTACCTATACACTTGTTCTTGTGCCTCTGGCCAATGTGTACTGCAATTTGCAAAAGAGAACTGGGATACTACTTGGCGGTGTCGTACAGAGACACTGAGTAACTTATTATTTGTCACAAATTCAAGGGTGTGTAATGTAATTTTGCCAATAACTAAGAATTCGACCCGAACAACGCCTACCCATAAACCCTCCAAAGCCCCTGTTTTGTTCCCCGACAGTCGAGTCGCTAGATTCGTCGTCGTGGTGATCATCATCGACATGGCCTCCACCGCAGCTTCCATTTCCAAAATCCTAGCAAAGAAGCTCACCGGCCGTGGAGGTGTATCAGCCGCCGCCGCTTCGTTTCAGGTGAAGTGGGTCCCACCCTTACATCCTTCCTTCTCTAGCTCTGCCGCCGCCGCCGTCTCCGAACCTCCTTCGTCAGCCTCCTCTTCTCAACCGCAAGGTGTGTCCCTCCCTCCTCTCCTCCGCTTCGCGTGTTTGAGTCTTTGAGAATGGTGCTAATTGATGATGGCCATTAATCTTGGTGTATGTGGGGTTTGTGATTTTATGCGAGACGTCGTTGTTATTTTTGTGATTTGTATCAGAGAAACAGAAAGGGTCGAGATGGTCAAAATTACTACTTTTTGTTCCCGGAGGCATCACTTTTGGACTTGGGACTTGGCAAATCTTCAGAAGACAAGACAAGGTTAGCTTCTCTCTCTCAAATGCACGAACACAACCTCAGGTGTTAGTGTATGATATGGAAGTAAGTGAAGTGATGCTATACTTTCGAAAGATAGTCACGAAATATATGAATACCATGGGAAAGATTTTCAAGAAATTAAGGGGTCATTGTACATCAAGTTTCATCTTTAGAGGTGTTACATCAATTACTCAAAAACTGGGGGCGACCATGGACACCCTTGGCCACCCCTCCCTTTGTCCTTGTACAAACTCGAATACCCATGAATAAACTCATAGTTGTGTACAACATAGATAGTGTCTGCATTGTATTGCTATTCTTTTATGAGATGAATGATTCGCTTCTGGGCGGGGGTGGCACTAGGATGTTAACTTCATAGGGGCCAAGTGGATTTTTTTTAAAATTTTATTATTATTTATTTATAGTCTTAGTATCTGTTACGCCTTTGCCGCAATTACAACCATCTGGTCTATTGGAAATTCGGCCGTACAAACAAACACACAACGAGAAGAATAATCATGAACAAAAAACTAGAAAAGCAAGACAATGGTTTTCTGCGGTTCCGACTTAAGCAAATTGGTTAATCGTACTCCACAAGATACTGGGGTTTTTCACTATGATGGTAGAAGAATTAGTTTACAATGTGGAGTGCCTTAGCTATTGCTTATATAGCCCACACCAAAAAACTCTAAAAGACTCAAAAACACACAAACTCGTGTCTCGACCATCTGGACGACCATGGCCTTCCGTCTGGACAAGAGATCCTACAACATGTCTTTTGGCTTCCTTTTCACGGCCATTTGTCTGAATGTGATTACCATCTGGACAGAATGCATTGCAAAGAGTTGTCTTCACTGCTCAACAATCTCCCATGTGAAGATAGATTCAAGCATTATTCCAATCATCAGCACCACAATGCCACTCTCCCACTCAAGCTTGGAGACCAACATAAGCTGAACAAGCCTCAACTTCTCCACAGTAACCACCTTCGTAAACATGTTCGCAAGATTATTTTTCGTTTGAATTTTATCAAAGTGAACTGACCATCCTCCAATAGGGAGCGAATAATGCTCCTAAGTACTTTCCAACCTCATTTTATTTTTTTATATACTATCGCTCCCTGCACTCGCTCCCACTTTCACTTCGTGCGACCAAGATCTGACTCCGTTTTTACCTTGCTCAACTCTTCATTCTATTTCATTTGATGAATGTTGCTGGATTGCTGCATGATAAATTACTGCGGGAAATTGGTTTATCAGATGTCAAGTGAAGGTACTAGAATATCTTGCACAATTGATCATTTTGTGGGTTCCAGGATCATAGATAAACTCAAGTGGAAATTGTTAACAACTATTTATGGTGTTTATAACTTATAAGTTGTTATTTATTGATGTTCCTGACAACATGTAACGTTTGAGTTACTTGTCTATGTTATTATCACTATATTTTCTCGGCTTGGTAGCCTTGCTTCAAAAAGGCTGCACCTTGTCTTACACCTCACAACCACACCGGTGCGCCTCTCTTTTTATAACTATTGTCGACATGCAGAGGGTGATGAAAATAAAAGGTCAGTGTATTCTATATGTATTAACAAGTTGCAGAAACTTGATTGCAGAGGCTAGTGATCTACCAACAATAGTTCTTTCATGAACCTCTATATTTTACAATGGTCAATGGGTCGTCTCTAACAATGGGCTGTCAAGAGAAACATTATAATTACACTTATGTCTCACCAAGTAGGGTTTATCCAAGTGGGGTTTATCATGTGGAAACCATTCTACTTATTCTCCCCACCTCGTCTGCCGTTTTTATTTACTTCAGTTTCTATCTTGCCCTTCTTAGTAAACATTGAATTTCTATATGTTAGCTAAACTTTATCTATTCGGCTACAGATTGAAATGCTTGAATATAGGCAAAAAAGAATGTGTTTGGAACCAATTAGTGGCAACATCTTAGCTCCTTCCAATGACAACTTGGATGCTCTGGAGTTTAGGAAGGTGTCATGTAAAGGATTGTTCGATGAGAAGAAGTCAATTTATTTGGGCCCACGCTCTAGAAGCATTTCGGGTGTAACAGAGAATGGCTACTACATCATTACTCCTCTCATGCCAATCCCCAGCAATCCACAGAGGTAAGGATGGGTTACAACTAACAATATTTCTTGCATAGCTGGTCGTTAGTTGGTAGGTAGGTAGGTTTATATAGCTTTCGTAATCTCTTTTTCTTCTTGTGTATCTATTTCAGTGCCCTCTTAAGATTGCTTCTTCTCATAATTTCTTTAGACTTGAGCACAATTTTGCTGAGTAACACGAATCAGTATTTAATTTTTGGTTCTGCGAAGTGACCGTGTAAAATGAACAAAAAATCCAAGCATGTCATGAGATGCTAGAGCTCAGAAATTTCCCCTTCAGTTAGCTTATGCTGATGCATTTATCTATCACATATCGTATGAAGGAAGGAGGCATATCCTGTCGTACTCATATCAGATAATGATACTTGTGAACATGTGGCAGGTACTTCCTGAATGTATTTGAAATTCGAAAATTCATTTTCTATTTTGTTTAATATGCCGTATACTTTTTGTCGTCTCGGACATTCTTTGATGAAATTGATGTCAGGTGGTTCTTGCATGCCGTTAAGGTAGAATTTTTAGGTACAAGTACATGGATAGTTTTCTAATAATTTATTTACCTGTTACATCTTAGAGAAGAAGTAAATAATGAGATTGGTCGTATCATCCTCTTTTGGAAATTTCCAAATTAACATACCCTATAGGTATTATGAACATATATTTGTACAATGTTCGAACTTGCTCCATATTGATTAATTATAGAGGTAGAGCTATGTGGAGGGGGTGGGGCACGACGACACGTGCCACTCCTACCTGAAGTTTCGGACAAAAAAATTATTTTATACATGTAATTCTATCAAATATTTACCTAGTTACTTGTATCCAAACTATTTGAATTTTGGGCCACTTAGCCAAAAATCCAAAACATTTGCCATTTTTAAAGGGAAGGACAAGGAACTTTTGCAATCGAACATAAAAACAAAAAACATTTGTCATTTTTAAAGGGAAGGACAAGGAACTTTTGCAATCGAACATAAAGACAAAAAAATTAGTAAAGTGTCACTAATTTTTTAAAATTCAAATTTCGAACATAAAATTCAAAAAAATCACTACTCCACCTCCGGCCGACCATCACCCAACCTCTGGCTGACCACTTCTGGCGACCAAAAAAATTAGTGAAGTGTCACTAATTTTTAAAAATTCAAATTTCAAACATAAAATTCAAAAAAATCACCACTCCACCTCCGGCCGACCATCACCCAACCTCTGGCTGACCACTTCCGGCGACCAAAAAAATTAGTGAAGTGTCACTAATTATTAAAAATTCAAATTTCGAACATAAAATTCAACAAAATCACTATGCCACCTCCGGCCAACCACCACCCCACCTCTGGCCGAGCACTTCCGGCGACCACAAAATTAGTGAAGTGTCACTAATTTTTAAAAATTCAAATTTAGAACATAAAATTCAAAAAATCACCACCCCACTTCCGACTGAACACCACCCCACCTCTGGCCAACCATTTCCGGCAACAAAAAAAATAGTGAAATGTCACTAATTTTTAAAAATTCTAATTTCGAACATAAAATTCAAAAAAATCACCATCCCACCTTTGGCCGACCACCACCCCCCACCTCTAGCCAACCACTTCCGGCGACTAAAAAAAATAGTGAAATGTCACTATTTTTAAAAATTCTAATTTCGCACATAAATTCAAAAAAATCACCACCCCACCTCTTTCCGACCACCACCCCACCTTTGGCCGACCAATTCCGGCGACCAAAAAAATTATTGAGATTTCACGTTTAAAAGTTCTAATTTCTTATAAAATTTCAAAAAAGCAGCCAGCTAGTCAACTACCAACTCTTGAAACTAGTGAAAACTCACTAATCATTAGATTCCATTCAACACAATCACAAGTTTCGATAAGAAAAAAATAGAAAAGAAAAAGAAAAAAAAGAACAACCATAACTGAATCGTCGGATATTGACTAGTAAAGGAGATATTAGAATGTGAGTATACGAAATTGGAGGAGGTGACAGGACGATTAGGCTGTGTATAATTAGTACAACATGGGCAGAAATAGAAATGGAGGAATTTACACTGCTTCGAGGTGATTGTCTTGTAGCTAGTTGGAAAGTGGGGGTGTCTTATTCTTTTATTAAATCATAATTACAAATAATGTCTTTATGTTTGATTGCAAAAGTTCCTTGTCATTCCCTTCAAATAGAAAAAATATTCTGTATTTATGACTAATTATTCCTTGATTTTTTAAATAAATTATGCAATAAGCGCGATTTAAAAAATAAACGGTTCGGATCATGAAATAAATATCTCAATGACTTTCACTTAAAGACCAACCACAAGAGAGTTGCACCAATCCTTTTTTTCTTTTAAAAAACCTGAAGCCCATGAAAATCCAATTATATGATTTTACACATGAATTGGTTCTTACACATTTACGCACAAGTGGATTCTCATCTAATAGCTCCACCCCCAGTCTTGATCTTGGCTCTGCCCCTGATTAATTATTACCTCCCGAATTAGTATATGAGCATTGGTGGCCTCTCCACTTATTCCTACTTAGTTCTGAGTTGCACGCCCTAGCCTTTCAAAGGTTTTTGGGTAAGACCTGGATTGATTGCCCTGTTGTTTTTGGTTAACTGCACCTTGTTTCCTTATCCTTGTGTTATGGATGCTTTGTTTATCTCTCAACGTGCAAGTCAAGGGTTGCACGTGTGCAGAAGTATTAGAGTTCGTCCCATAATGATTGGCTATTACCTCCCAAACTGGTGTATGAGCCTGGGCAGTCTCTAAAGTCATAGCCAACGGTTGAGTTGGATTCTTTAAGTATTATGTAGTCATATACCCTGTAGCTTATAATAGTGTCCGAGAAATATCAGCCTTAACCCTTTTTGTGGAGGCTAGTGCTACGGTAGAAAACATTCACTATTGAGGCTAGGGAAATGTACAGAAAAAAATAAAATATAAGGCTAACCAAAAGCTACAAGCTCGCAATATAGGTGTCTATGACCTATTCGGATATTGGAAATGACCATCTTAACTTAGCTGGCAAAGTGGAATAAATTTATTACGGAAATGAAAAGTTATGTTTCCCTTTACCATTAGAAGATGCCTTTTGTTAACCTTTATTCATTCACAATTTCACCCAACTTCCACAATGTACTAGTGTGAGATATATATGTACACACACACACACACACACACACACACACACACACACACACATATATATATATATATATATATATATATATATATATATATATATATATATATATATATATATATATATATATATATATATATGTATGGTATGGGTCAGGATCCAGTCAGGACTCCCTGACCAATCTTTACGTCCACACCACCCCCTTCCCGGCGAAATGGCCGGGATCCGAACCGTCCAATGTGTTTAGAAGGTGTTTTTAAGGGTTCACACGAGAAATCAGCAAAAAAATGACCGGGAAGGGTTTGATCAGAGCAGTTTTTCATAATTGGAGCCATTCAATTTGCTGCAAATATGTTTTTAAGAGTATCCATAAAAAATCAACTCATTTGGACATTGGTAACGACTTCATCTACTTGATCGATTCATCCAGTTTTTATCCTGTCAAATTCAGGGACAGAGCCCTTACTGATATCTGAATTAGTTGATTTTTTACGGGTACTCTTACAAACATGTTTTAAACAAATTAAACGGCTCCGATCATTTGCTTAGAACTCCAAAATGGGTGTTATATATGCTTGTATGTGTTGCTGAAACTAAGACATGTAACTGATATATGCTTGAGACATACCAGTTATTCATATACCAATACATTTATATAGCAGCGCTTGATCCAAGGTTTCTATCCATCGATCGAGAGGGCTGAACTAGGCTGCCTTTTCCCATTCCTGGCCTGCACCAATCATTAGGTTGGAGTTTATAGACCTAATTACACCACAGCCCAAATATTTCCAGTAGTAACCTTTTTGCCCCTGAAGAAAAGAAAATATTACGTATCTACCCCATTGTGTCCCCATATGTATCCCCGCCGTGACGTGCCGTGTCCTCCAAAAGATCAATTAGACATGGCGTGTCTGATACGTTTCCCGGTGTATCCCTATGTTTAGACATGGATACAGCAACCCATTTGGAGTGTCGATGCTTCATAGTTTATCGACCAAGTTGAACGATTGGCAATATATTTGTATCACACCCACCGATAAAGACATTTACTAGAAAAACCTCTTCTTTTTTTTTTTTTTTCAATTGAAGGGAAACTGTATGGTGATGGTGCCAAGGGGTCACACCCTCATACATGCAAGAGGAAGAAAAGGAAAATAACAAATATAGTAGGAGAAAAAGGCAGTAAAATAGAAAAGAACCAAGGCAGCATGCCAGCACTTTGCATACCATTTTCTCCTCCCTGCTCAATCACTCAACTTTACAATGGTTGATACTTGATCCTAAGTCGATCTTTCTTTGGGAAATCGTGTCATACAAACATCTCTAGCTTCATGGAGGAGCACACTCGTCTCCTTTAGGCAACGTATTAGTGCAAAGCTAGGAGCTCCATCATCCTTTAATCCACTGTTGATGATGTCTCTTTAGCTTTTGTTGTCATACTCTCCTGCAACTTATCCTTTTTTTTTTTTTTGTTTTTTCATTCGCCTGCATCCGTTGCCCCTTCAGATTTGTCAATACCTCCTTATATGTAATCTTCCCACCATACTGAACCACGCTCTCCCGTTGGATGAACCGTAGAGGTAACCTAACAATTCTCAACCATCTTTTCAATTGGATTTGGGAAAATTCACCCTCGCTTTCCGCCCACAAAAAACTCTATTAGCCATTACTTGCCTCTCGTAAATTGCATGGCGACATTTCACAACCCTTGTTTTTAACTCAGGTGTCCCTTATGCGCACCTCGACTAATCCTGGGGGCCCAATCCCATCTCACACTTACGGGGATTCCACAACCCTCGTTACACCTCTCTAAGATCTCACAAACCCGTCCACGTCGCTTTGATAATGTTTCTATTCATTTCGGCTCAAGATCGAAAGCTTAACAATCGCTTAGACCTAAACTGTTTGTTGCTTCTATCCGTAATGAGTGCTCTTCTGCTGCCGCTATTCCATCTTGACTATAAAGGTTGCTAGCCCCAACTGGATAGTCTCGTGGCGGGTCTGATCAATTGTTGCCATCTTCCTATCACTTTGTTGATTCACGCAGGGCGTGTGCCATGCTAGTCGGGTCAGAGAGTACGCTAGTGATGCTTTCGGCTGCTAGACTTTTGCCATATGGGTTCCAAGTTGCAACACTGCTTGTATTGCTCTAGCCCTGTTTTTGTGGTTTAGGCTGCTCCCTTTCACTCACCGGTACTTCGGGTATCACAACTATGCTTTGAAGGAGAGTTTAAATGTATAGGCAACTTCTGATCCAGCACAAGTTCTTAAGCATATTGGGATGTGCTCCATCCTCAGCAAAGATCGGGTCAATGAATTGTGTACATAGACTCAGCTTAGGAAATGAATATTATTTATAGCTGATACTTGAACCCTTTTTCAAAGTAGGCTGAGGCTTTAATTATTTTTGATCACTTGTTAAGGTTATAATTTCTTCTTCGTAAATCGGTAAGATTAATATAAATCAACATCCGGTGACATCTCAAAACACTAACTTATGAATGATTGCTGGTGATAGCACTTGGCCAGTTAAGTTGATGGCAATGATTCTTTCTTCATCTGAGATCTATAAAACTCACGTACTGAGCTAGAAAGCTTCTATGATTGAGCCATTGTTTGGAAGAAGTTTTGAGTTATTTATTTATTTATTTTTTGTGAGAAGAATTAGTCACTTGCCAAATATGGATTGAGATCTGTGCTTAGCCTAGGGAAAGAAACTACCACGATCTGCAACTGGGAATTTCTAGCTTATCTGGTTGGCTGGGGTGGCATAGTTAACAATGGGTCATTTTGATAACTCTGTTGGACATTGCTGCGCAGTGGAAGTCTTTTGAACTCAGAAACATTCTTTGGTATTTGGTGCCAGAGGAGCATGCGATGTGTGAGAGAGTGTTCTGTGTGGTCGTTGTCCTCGTCATTTTTTTTGTCATTTCATTTTGCGGGTGGTTTTGTTAAATTACATTTATGGTGACACTAAGTTACGGCTCATTGGATTATTGATGAGTATAGGGGATCATAGTTGTGTGCTTCTTTCATCTAACTATGCATTCCAGTGTGCAGTTTCCTATTCTAGTCAATAGAGGATGGGTCCCACGCAGTTGGAGAGACAAGTCTGTAGAAGTTTCACAGGATGATAAACGCATCTCCAGTACAGCTTCTGTCGTTGCACAAGAGAATGGGAAATATTCTTGGTGGAGGTTTTGGTCCAAGAATCCAAAAATTGCAGAGGTTGTCTCTGTCATTTTATGTTCTTTGTTTTTGTTGTTTGTATGTGTTATTTGACATGATACCTTGCAACATACAGGAGCAAATTGCTCCTGTTACTCCCGTGGAAGTTGTTGGTGTAATTCGTGGAAGTGAGAAGCCCAGTATATTTGTTCCTGCCAATGATCCCAGCTCAGCTCAATGGTTCTATGTTGATGTCCCTGCAATTGCCCGTGCATGTGGACTTCCAGAGAATACTATCTACATTGAAGACATCAATGAAAATGTGAATCCCAGCAGACCTTACCCTATTCCTAAGGATGCCAACACTTTGATTCGAAGTTCCGTAATGCCACAGGATCACCTAAACTATACATTGACATGGTATGTTGTTCACGTACTGTAATTTTTGTCTCGTAATCCAAGTGCTTTAATGTACTTTTTTGTGGTATTTAATTGTTTTTCCTGGCATGGCACATGACTTTATGTCTTGTTTTTGCTTATTACTACTCCAAGCGTGAAAGGATACCATTGACATGATGCCTCATGGATTTTATGTTTGAGTAAGTCCTCACAATTGTCCAAAGCTTAGAAAGAAAAAGAACTTGTTGATAAAATCTACCTGCTATATGTTGTGGCTATGCAGTTACTGAAATAATTAAGCAGTGTCAAACAGTTAAAGATTACTGCTTAATATTCTGTATGGTTGAAAAATTTGGCAGAGGCCCATCTAAATTATGTTGGTTTTATGATGGATGATTTGCATTGATGATTTTGTGCTTATAGACAGTCTAGTGCTGATTTGTCCTCTTCCATCAGCACGTAACTTTACTTATAAGCTATATTTATGTTTGCCACCTTGTCTTTCAGTTTTCCTATAGTTCACGAGGTAAACTCAACCACGTTGTGGCTTATATGTTTTTGGAGTTTCAGCATCTTACTTGGCAGTCTTTGGTTTATTTATATCCCAGTTTGATGTTTTGCTGAGTATGGGCGTAAAACAAATCAATATGGAATGCGACCTCAGAGAGCGGGCATCATGTTGTATCATGTTTGAGTTGTGTTATTTCGGGCTCGTATTAAAACACCCGTTAACTTAAACGTGTCATATATCCTGTCGTGTTTGGGTTGGCATCCTTAACCCTTTTAGTTAAAATCTTTAAAAGATATATGTAAATTGTATACGCGTAAACTTATTGTAGACTTATGACTGTCTAATCCAATAACAAAACTTAAAACATTTTCAATGATATCCTAATCACATAAATTACAAAATCAACAAAATAAATTAACCAAAATTAAAAATAACCAAATGAAGACATTGATAATTACCTTAAGATGAAACTTGATGCAAATTTTAAAATCGAAAACAGTACTTGTTTACAATTTTTACCTGAACTGATGAAAATGTAGCAACATGTATGACATAAGTTCTGATAGGTATTTCAAACTAAAAGACTAGTAATAAATAAGAAGCATAATTTCGTGTTGTGTCATTTGGGTTAATGGGTCGACACGGCACACGCAAAATTAAATGGTTATCTGTGTCCTCTAGTGACACGAGTCCAACCTGTTGTCTCGTTTAACTGTTTAAAGTATATCATGTTGTTAGTGTTCTAAAAGAAGGTCTAGAAGGCCGAATACTAGCCGCCTAGGCACTAGACTGCCCCTCGCTGACTAGCCCCGACTAACCCGATTAGACCGACTATCCCAACTAATTGCCCGACTAGGCGCCGAGCACTTGACCCTGGAAGCTAGAAGGTACCCGGCCACCCTGGGAGCGCCTAGCGAGTTTTAGAACCTTACATGTTGTACGCTCATGTCATATTCGTGTTCATGCAAAAAAGTAGCCGACCGAAAACCTGTTATTTCATGTTGGGTTTGAGTCCTGTTAACAGGTCGTGTCCGAATTTCCCACTGCACATAGCTGAGGAATGAGAAGAAAGAAAACACCAGCCCCTAAACCCAAAACTTTATATTAGTTATCAAAAGAGTCAACGGTTAGGATACAATACACAGTATTCATTAGGTTTGCAAACCAGCCGAGCCGAGTTGAGCTTTGGACTGTTAAGGCTCAGCTCACTAGACATAAGGTCAACTTGAGCTTGGCTCGGGCTCGAACCGAGCCCAGTAAAATAGGCTCGGCTCGGTTTGCAACTTTTAGTTTTAGCTCGAGCTCGGTTCGCAACCTTTAGTTTTAGCTTGAGCTTGGTTCGCATGAGATCGGTACTAATGTTCAAGTCTTATGTGTGGGCTTCAAGGTGGGGTCTGCTAATTAAATAGGCTTCCTTGTATACAAATTTCGCCGTTTTTCCGATGTGGGAGCCTTCCTTTGATTTTACTACTTCTCTCGTCCTACATCGAGAAAAAAGAAATCCACTACCGATTCAGTAAGTATAAATCCTTCCACACCCCTGAACTGCATGTATGAAACGCACATGCAATACTAGTTGACACTTGGCCGTTGCACCATGCGTTCAACCAGAGTCATACAGCAGAGTAATCTAGTACTATTAATATGAATTTCCCACATCCCATAGATTAATAATCTAGCTCACGAGCTCACTCGAGCCGAGCTGTTGGGAGCTTGGGATCGGCTTGTTTTTTAAACGAGCTGAAAAATATGGCTAGAGCTAATTTGTTTGTGGTTCGAGTCGAGTTCGAAAGAGCCCTTCTCGAGCCGAGGTCCGATCATTTGCAGCCCTACTATTCATCAAGTCCATTTGTACAAAATGGGTAGAAAGGAGCTCTTCATCAATTTTTTTTGGTGACTCTTTTTGCAAAGTGTCTGACACTTCTTTTTTGTCTGCTAGACTACCACTAAGAAATAAATATGTGATCGACTCTTCTTGGACACCTAACATGTGATTATTGAAGATTTCGGAATTTGACTTGTCACCTTAGTTGCACAAAGCGGGAGCGGGGCCGGGGGCGGGAGCGGGGGTATGTAGAAGCTCTCTAAGTTGGGAGCGGCGAAGGAATATGGAAAAAACAAATATATATGGGTAAACTTATCTATGCTTATATGTATTGTACACATGTCTATAGTTGCAAAGCAATTTACATATATAAATATGAGTGAGAAATGACATCCCAATAGATTCTTTTATGCCAAATATATGGACTAAACACGTAGATAAGTAGAACATGAGACGAGAAAGAGAGTCATAAATCTTTCTTACTTCTTTTTTCTTTTCTTCTTCCTTGCGTATATTTGGGGAGAGAAGTGAGAATTTTTTCCTTAAGATTAGTGTGGGAGCTCCCATCCTATTTAGGAGCGGGTTCCCGTCTCGGGAGCACGGATTCGAGCTCCCGTCTAGGGAGCACGCCCATTTTAGAAGGATCCTACTACTAAGCTTGTCACTATCCTATATTATGATATGCAAAGTTGGGAAAATAGAAATTCTCAGGATTAATCATTTTGCTATAGACTTGGAATTTTTGTAAGGATATATCATATATACATACCTCATACTCCCAAAAACATATCAGCTACGTTTTGATATCTTGGGTACGCTATTGGTACGCCTATTTTGTTTCGTTTTTTTTTTTTTTTTTTAATTTGTTGATGAAATAGACGCTTGATGTTAACAACTATTTTGTTCCCTTCCAATTATAAGTTCTTATTATTTATTTGCCCTTACTATATTCTCTTTTTTACAGAATAACGTATTTGAAGTACCCACACACGCACACCAATAAATAATTTGAGCATGTGAACTTGAAACTGAGTTAGTGGAGGTGGAACATCCAAAGACCATGCTTCCATACGAAATTTAGGTTATGAGATGTTAGATGTTAAGAAAATGGAGATAGGATTTAATCAGGGAAATACCAATAAAATACAGAAATCGTCATTACCACGCTACCAAATTTAAATAGCTAAATGAGTTCTAGTATAAGCGATGCACACTTGTTTAAACTTTTTGGAGAACCGATCAAACAATACAAAGGTAGGTAGATAGAGGTTTGACATTAACTGGACCAAAGTACTACTTAGATTTGACTGCTCAAATTTGTTTTTGAGAGATGCACGATTTAAAGAAGTATCCCAGGCTCCCAGCCATACCAGTATTGTAGCCGTACCATACCCGTAACGCTGTACCATATTAGTGCTTCATACTTAGTAGCAGTTTTTACGAGCAAATGAGCAATTCTTTATAGCTAATCTCAGATATCAAATGCAACTCCTCTGCAGGTATTCTCTATCAGCTGCAGTGACGTTCATGGCGTTCAAGAGACTAATGCCGAAAAAGAATAGATAGCAAACTTTTATGGTCAGAGCCTCAAATTCAACTGATTGATGTTGGCCTTATGCTCTGATTGGAACCTTGGATTTTTGGAGCGATTTGTTGTGGGGTAAGAAACAAACAGGAACATAGGGATGTTTTCTTTTTCTAGATGGTTTGTCCTCTTTGAAATGCGAGGGCCAAAACACAGGCTTAGAGTAATACCGTAGATTTTGATTCATTGATAAGGAGCTGATCGATAGATCCTTATTTTCGCGCAATTACCAGTATCAAAATGACAAATACTGAGTCTGTTCTTTCGCGGCAATTATTATCACTTGGACATGGCTTAGCTGAAGCACTGGAATGTTTTCCAGGCTATATTATGGTTTACTGTTGGAGCTGATTCCAAGTTAGGATTGCAGTGGCTAAAAATAGCTTTACAAGATACTCTTTTGTTGTTATTATCTGAGGTTTTTTTTTTTTTTTTTTTTGTCAGCCCACAGGAGTATTTTCCGGAGAAGAATCTATGGTGGATTGTTATATCTTGTTTCCTTTGTGTGTTAGTAGTTCATGTTATGTGTCGTATTCTATTGCAGAAGTGATTTATCTGTGGCAAGGAATTGATTGTTGAAGGCATTATGGCTCTCTATATCGGTGAGCGGATGAATTCTTAGGTCATTGATGTTCAATCATCGCTAGTGGACGGTTGAACTAGTCTTCAGTAGACGGTGGGACTAATCTTCACGAGTATCTGTCATTTCAAGAATATGTCTACAATATAGGCTTTTGTATTTTCAATACAGACCTCCCTTGAACTCGAGTCAAAATTAGTAAAACTATACAACTTGTTTACAGTATGTTTCTTGCCGTTCCATTCATTCATGCAATTTATGCAACTCCTACTTGTTTTGACTTCAGTCGGGAGAAGAGAGATGTGCCCATTATCAGAGTCTGTTAAAAACAGAGTTTCAAATTTAGAATCCTCTAAATTAAAGTTACATAGAAGAGAGATGTGCCCATTATTGTTCTCTCTGTGAAATAGACATCATTCCTTCATCAGAATGTTACCCTTTATAACTCATTAACTGACTATTCTCTAATATCAATTCGCTGCTGTTCAACTTTTAGATGGATAGGTTTACAGAGATGGGAGATGAATCGCGATAGACCGTGGGAATGTATTTTCTTTTCTTTTTACCTAGTAAAAAAGTCAATACTATGGTATCTGTTCTCCTCTCACCCATTCCATTCCTTCATCTGTAAGACAGGAAAGCCAAATAAAGAAAACACAGTAGCATGAATTATAATCCCCCGTCCCAAAAAGTTTGTCATACTTTCGTTTTTTGGGTGTCTTAAAATATATGGCCAATTTAAAATTTCAACAAAGAAAAGTTGGTAAATTTCATTTCTGCTCTTGAGATACTTTTAACAATCAAAATAATAAGACCAAAAGAAGAATAATTCAAAATTTTAAAGTTTACAAAGTTATAAGATGAGAGGGAGTCCAAAGTTATATAGTTTTCCAAAACAACCCTTTTGCAAGTTCCAATTTTACTTTAGGTGCTCCAAATTTTTTTTTTTACTCTTCTCCTCTGCCTAAACCGTTAACGGAAGAAGAAAAAATGGACGTCCACCCAAACCCTAGCTATCAAATGCCGCTTTCCGTTACCTTTTGTCACGGGTAGCTCCTCCCCATCATCGCCTTTCACTTGCAGCAGGTTATAGATTTTAGATCTCTTTGTTGCATGAGGTGTGACTATGCATTCCTTACGATCTGTGATTTCCTTTACATGTGGTATGAAAATCATCTCTTTCGTGTCGATGAATTGAGTTTCTTTACATAAAACCGACCCATTTCTTTACATATCATCTCTTTTTTGCTCGCTCATTTGTACTTTTCATTGATTTTTGAAGGTCATCTTTGTACGAAAGTATGAAGATCTTGTGTCGCAACCGTTATGAAGATTTTGCAGCATTGTGTGATGTTTATTTTGGAGAATCTAGCAATGTTTAGTTTTTTTTTTTTATGCAAAGTGGCGTGAAGCTGAAAATGGAGAATTATTAGTTTGGATCATCAGTTATTTTGTTTGAAGCTGGTATTTAAATTTTTGCATGAGTTGTCCTTGATGAGGCTGGAATATGGAGGTTTCTACTCTGCTGTTGGTTGAAATTTTTCGGGATGTTCACGTGGAAAATCTGAGATGGAATAGATGGTGCTCAAGAGTCCAGTAGATGACTGGAGTTTTTCATGGCTGTTTTGTAATTTGTTGATCCTTAGATGATGTTTGAAGTTTGCAGTTAACGGAGAGAGGTTTTGGTTCATTTTTCCGTTAGGAGTGCCTCAGTAAATTTTGGGGTGGAGTGCCTCCAGTAATTTTTATATTTTGAAAAGGGTAATTTTGTAACTTCATTAAATTTTGGAGTGTCTGCATAAAAAAAAAGGGAGCCCCAAAATCAACTTTCTAATTGAAAATTTTAAAGTTTTAAGTATCATACAATTGTGTGATATTTCTACATCTTTATCCAAAAAACAATTGTGTGTGCACGTGTGTTTGTTGATCTATGATATTTCTACCTCTTCATCCAAAAAACAATTGTGTATGCACGTGTGTATGTTCCCTGCGGCTACCTTGTCACGACTTCATGTTGAACAAGTGTAGTCCATGTAGCATGCCCTCTCTCTCGACCGACCGATTAAAAAGTAGAAAAAGTCAAAAATAAAATAAAAAATAAAAATCATATTACCCAATATGCGACAGGTTACTTATTGACTCAATTATTTTCTACACTATGAATAAATCCTTTTGTGATTGCAGTTTCCATCAGGTATTGTAACAAATCTGCATTACACCAATCAAATAGTAATGCTTGAAATTAAATGAAAAGATAATATGCCCTCCGCTAGTAGTCGGTCTCTTAAGTCGGATACAAAGTTATAAAATGAAATGCAAACACAAAATAATAGGATTGCCCGACTTTATTCAAGGGGAGAGTTAATCAAACACAAAATTTCATAGGATGGAATCATAACGATAATAATGCCTAATTAAAATTTCAAGATAAATATCTCCGAAAATATCATGACTTATTCCGTAGCTCATAATTTTCAAAAAGAAAATTATTTGCTACTCTGGTGATAGTTCTGTTTTTAAAATTTGAACTCTTTTGTTTTACGGAGTCAATTTTTAAGGAAATATTATTTTCAAATACCATCCTTAATATCACAATGACCTAAGTCAAATCCTACGTGATCTTTGCTTAATTAGCGAAGTGTAAAATTGATGAATAAATTTCAAAAGAAGATAGAAATTTAGGTATTAATAAAAATGGGATTAAATCCAAATATGGAGTAGTATACATTAATACTTTTCACCATCAAAACCTCTAAAAAGAATAAGTGTCCAGTCTAAAGGTATGCGTCTTGCACTAACGCAAAAGAAGAGAAAAGCTAAAATTATACAAGAAAAATATTAGCAAAGTGTCTAATAGTATTATTTTTTTCCCTAGTAAGGTGGTCTTTTATGCTATTTAGAATAGAGATCTATTTTGTTAGGAAGTCTTTTATATGTTACTAATATAACTACAACTATTTTACGTTACTAATACCCAATTTTCAATTTTAATTCCTAGTAAGACATGTTGCTGAATTTATTTTCTCGTTTTTAGAGTATTCAATTCTCTATCTAAGCTACTTTATTAGTTGTTTTCATTAATTTTATGAGTTGTTTCATTGATGATAGATTGTTAAGCACTTTGTGTATCATATGGACAATATTAAGTTTCGAATATTATTACCTACTCCATATAATAATTTTATGAGTTGTTTGGTGCTCCAAATTCTAAATAATCTCTTGAGTTCGTATGTTGTGAAAAAGTGTTCCAACGGTAATTGGGTAAAACCGAATCAAAACCGGTCCGGTCTTGCGGTTTGGATCTGGACAGGTTCTACACGTACATTGGTTAGGTTTTGATTCTTAATTTTCAAGAACCAGTTGGAATGGTTCGACTATTGGATTTCTAAAGAACCAGTCCAATCCAAACCGTGTGCATCCCCAGAAATTAGAGGTACATATAATAATTTCTTCTTCTTCCTTTGATTGGACATTATTGTCTATTTAATTAAAATGGGTAACATACATATACAATTCCGGCCTATGTTTACATTCCAGCCTAGTTTCTTGGTTTCTTCTGCTGCACATTTGACTAAGTATTCCAAAGCATGTTACCAAGCGCGTAATCCATGCAAGAAACAGCTCTTCCCCCAGCTAACTCCTACCGTCATGCCAGCTGAGAGAGACAGAGAGAGAGATTCATCTGGTACAAGAAAACTCATTAATGGAAAAGTCAAGAACGTGTACCCGCATCCCCATGAACATTGGCAAGCTTGCCTTATTATCGCCTTTCCATCCCATCCAACAAGCAACAGACAAACAGCATTTTGTACCATTTAATAGTAAAGCCAGATGAACATATGTATATCATATCCTGGGAGTAATTTAGTACTACAACAAATCATTTCCACACTTCTATCTTCTGATACAACTTGCGGAATACAACGGATTTGATCAAAAACAAATTATTAAGCAAACGAATTAAGTGGGGGAAAAAAGAGACAGAAAATTACTTCCGTGGTTAACAAACGCTTCAAAGCAAATTGCCTCAACTGAAAATCAGCATCCAGCAGAAAATCCCATGAATTTTGATCTCAGCGTCCTTTAGGGTTCATGATCTGCGAAAACACAGCACTTGGTGTCAACCCATCAGAATCTTCACTAGATAGACTCCGGCCACCTATGCTCATTGACATCCCACTGCTTTTTGAATCCTCCGTAACATTACCATTCTTCTTTCCTTCAAAAGCAGATGCATCAAACGCATCCTCGATTTCAATTCCACCGAATTCATTTCCATTCTGCTCTGCGCTCTCCTGCAATTGTAGGGCGAACTCGAGGTTCCATAGTACATCGCCCATTGGTGGTCTATCGATTCCCTGATCTTCCACACACTTCATTGCTGTGTCAGCAATCTTTTTGAAACACTCAGGTGCAATCTTCCCATTCAGATATGGATCAATAATCTGATCAAGTATACCCTTCTTCTGGCAATGAGAAGCCCACTCTGCCAAACACACCTGTTCTTTTGGAAGGGTTGGGTTCAAAGCAGGCCTAGCACACAATATCTCAAATAGTACTACTCCAAACGAGTAAACATCAGATTTTTCAGTCAGCTGCTGCCTCCTGTAGTACTCCGGATCCAAGTACCCAAAACTACCCTTTACAACTGTGCTAACATGAGTGTTGTCCAATGTAGGGCCTGTTTTGGACAAGCCAAAATCAGAAACCTTTGCCACCCATTTCTCATCTAGCAGGATGTTTGTTGTCTTAACATCGCGGTGGATAATAGTGTGCTTGGCACCAGTGTGGAGATAGTGTAAACCCCGAGCAGCGCCTATGCATATCTCAAGTCTTTGCTTCCATGGCAACGGGGCCTTACTAGTCTTGTATAAATGCTCCCGTAGGGTTCCATGAGCCATGTAATCATAGACAAGGATCATTTCACAATTCTCTTCGCAATAGCCAATCAGTGAAACAAGGTGACGGTGTCGAAGCTTTGACAGCATTTCTATCTCTGTTTGGAATTCATGCACACCTTGCTCAGAGAGGGGGTTCCCTCGCTTAATTGCAACCTTAGTTGTTCCACCGTCAATTTCTCCCTTGTAAACTTTGCCAAAACCTCCCACCCCAAGGAGTAGAGAATCATCAAAATCGTTTGTAGCAGACTTGATTTCAGCAAATGAAAAGTGGCGACAAAGGTTTGAAGGGAGGGAGGACGTGTAGCTTCCTGTGGTATTTGTCTTTGCGGAGCTCGTAGACTGTGAATTGCCATATAAAGAAAGTGGGAGCCACCCGGATGGCCCATCACTTGGATTTGAGTACTTCTTCCCCTGCCTTCGCCGGCGAGAAACAGCACAAACCATTAAACCAACAAGAAGCAATACAGCAATGCCGCCACCGATGCTTCCAAAAATGATTGCCTTGTGTTTCTTAAATCGACTTGAGCGGGATGGATTAGCCAATGATGGGTCAATTATGTCTTGCGTTGGAGCTGGGATTGGATTAGGACCACCAAGATTTCCAAAACTATCGTTTACTTTGAATATCTCCACTCCATTCAAGATCGCATCATAGTACTGGGGCTTCGCAGCAATGTCTGGATTAAGAGCAAGCCAAAGATCTTGCTGTGGGACCCCAGTGGCAGTGGGAACCTGGACCACGTAATCTTGATAATCTGCAACTCCATTGTGTTGAGTCCAGGCAATCACATCTGCCCCTGCCTGAGCAGTTAGATTACCAAGGTAGATATTAAATACCCTTTGGTTAATTTTTGTGATATTTGGATCAAGCTCACAGAAGTGCAGTCTAACAAGGTAAAAAAATCCCGAGTCCACCGTGAAGATCCAAGTCAGATTATAGTTCTCGTTGTAAACGGCTGGACCCATTGTTCTTGCAGTGGCATAGACATCAACTGGTGCGATGTAAGTGGGCATATCCGAAGGATACACAATTGTAATATTTGGACTTATGGTAACCCCAAACCCTGCCCCAAATATGTACGGTGAATCATCATTCCAGGACCTAAACAAGCCTGTATCAGCAGAGGGAGAAATGTCATTTCCGCCCACATTCAGCCGGAAAACATTTTCAAGAGCTGTAGAGTTGTCTATGATGAATGCCGCAGATTCCCCAACAATCATGGTAGTCCCAGCTTCAGTATTATAAATGTCAGGCATCGAATCTATCTCGATCCCGTTCACAAAAGCATAGGAATTTGGAGCATTAGAGATAGGGATGAAGGTTATGTTCAAGGTTTGATTGGGCACATTGACTGAATACTCTTTCTCAATAAATGCATAGTTTAGGGCTTGAGTTGTTTGGTATGCACTGAAGTTCTTGAGTAGGGTATATGGCCCAGCGGTAACAGAGAAGAGAGCGTTTGACGCTTCTAGACCCGAGTAAGAAGCAGGGTAAAAGTACAGTCGGACGAAATAACGACCAGAAGCTAAAGGAAAACTATAGGTAAAACTGGAATGGAAAATCCTAGCAGTCATGTAAGGGACTGTAGGAACAGAAGGGTCTTGCGTAGCAGCAGTAGAAACTGACGAGCTTCCAGTTGCAGATAAAAACTGTGACCCAGTATCTGGAATCCATTGGCGATTATCACTATCAGGAGCTTGCGAAGAAGCCCCACAGCTTAGAAGAATTTTATCAGCTGGTACATAATTTGCAGCTGAGACTAAATGCAGCGAATAGACTAGGAAGAGAAATCCAAAGATTGAGAACCAATAGTATTCATCCGCGTTCCTCATTGGTTGAGTATATGCCGTGATTTCCCTGAAAATTGTGCCCAGATATCATTGTTTTGTTCTTTGTTGAACCAGACAGTCGAATTAAAGTACTTCAATAGGTAACTCTCTGTGTAATGATGCGTGTATATCGATATTCAAAATGCGTAACAACTGGATAAATTGCAAAATCCAATCAAATTCAACCAAGAAAAAAGAACATCAGAAAAAGAAAGAATCGATGTTGGAAAAATAAAAGAAGATCTGATGATTTTTACACAGTCAAATTTAACATCTAAATCTAGATGAATCAGCTTAAATCTCAAAACTTAAGCCAAAAAAAAAAAAAAAAAAACTATGCACAAAAAAGGCAGAGTCTTTTACGTTTTCAAAATTGTCGTAGCTACCGAAATCCACCAAAAGATCTAGCACGATTTCTCAGGGCTATGAACTGAAAATTATCGATGAACTAGAGTAAAGAGCAAAGTAGATGGAGCAGATAAATTACCTTGAGCAGAAAAACGAAGAGATCCAAGTGAAATGAAGAAATTCCAATTAAAGCCAGTGAATTTACATAACCGTACCTCAAGGAATCCGCAATGTCAACTCTTTGTGAATGAGCTAATCTTCTTAGGAGAGCGAGACTAGGGTTTGAAAATCAGGCGAAAGTAAAAGATGTGAGAGAGAGAGAGAGAGAGAGAGAGAGAGAGAGGGAAACGGTGATTGTAATTAAAAAAAAAATTTGTCTGCAAATACTCTGTTTTTGTGGTCGGAGTAGTTAGGATATTAGTTTAATTAATTAATTAACAAATCCCCAAGTTGACGAAGTTGTGGTGGGTGTGTTCCTAAATACACACCATTTTGATCTCACAACCTCCAAAAGGTTCTTTTGTTAATCTGTAACCAGTTTTCCAAAAGATTTTAGCACTCAGGTGCTAAAATTATGATATTTCAAATAAAAAAATAAAGTAGTTCCGTGTATCGTTTTTCGATTTTTTTCGCACCAAATTAAAGTACACGAGGAGTACTTTAATTTGGTACGGAAAAAAATTAAAAAACTATACACGGAACCATTTCATTTTTTGATTTGAAATATTATGATTTTAGCACCTGAGTACTAAAATCTTTTAGAAAACTGACCAAGGTATGCTCACCGACTAGTTGTCCACCGCATCGTCCATGCAGCTGCAGAACCAGAATTTAGATTGGCGATTTGGCGTGACGCTGTTTAATGTTTAATGGGAGTTCACTTTATTGTTTTATGTTTTGAATAAAAACATGAAAATAAAAGTCAAGTGTAAAATTATAATTTGGGATAGCCTATTTTTTTCAGGTACATCTTAATATCCTGGCCTATGATTTTTTTTTTTCCCGTCATTGTCTCCTGCATCCCGGTTCGGCAGTCCCTCCCTTCCCTTAGCCCTTTTTTTTTTTTCATCAAATACTATTTTTTGGAAGCACCTCTCGCTTTTTTTCATCATTACCCCCACTCGAGCATCAAAATTGTAGCATCTTCCTTGGTTGCAAACGAATTCCCATCCCTCCTCACAATTCAGTACCTTGTTCAATATCAATGACTATATCTTAAGGACATAAGTAGAAGCGATAGTTCTAATTATTATTTTCTAGTCTGGAAATTCTGGTGAGATTTGCAATTGTAAATTGCGGTATTAGGGAGACATTTGCACAAACTCATTCCCTTGTTTAGAGATGAGAAAGGAAAAAGGCTTCTTATTTGACGAGATTGTTGTGACCGTTCTCCCCAAGTAATATTGTACGTGAATGAGTCTACTGCTCAACCACTTGCAAGGCCCCAAGGCTATAAAATTATTATTATTTTGCTTGTCCTATAATAAAAGCCTACATCAAGAGATTCTAGGTAATTTTAAAAAAAAAACCATGTACTCATGACATTGTCACTTACTTTACTATTCTCAATTATATATATCATATCCTTCTTTGTTATGAGCGGATTATCCATCCCTGTCACCGTTGCAACCTTAACATCACCGGCATATCTCTCTTTAGAATTCGTCAAAATTCAATCTTGTTTTTTTTAATCAAAGCATATTTAAAAGATATTATTATCTCATACAACAGTGTTTAAGATCGACTAGCGTTCTTTACAGACTGAATGACAGAGTAATATTAAGTATAATTAGTTCTAAATTAATACGAGAAATACAGATTTGTGTATGAAAGCTATGCTAAATTAAACAAAATAAATAAAAGCATTGGAAAATTAAGGAAGAAAAGTCTAGGGGTTTTAATCCACATCCCCAAACAATGAACAATTGAGATTCCCAATTAATAATCGCTAGGAAAACATGCAGAGTATGTCAATTTACATAGATTATCACATAACACAAATTGTGTTACAGAGTCTTTTCTTGATTTCGATGTATGTGTTGCTTGTGTAGTGACCCTTTGATCCCAACATAACAACCTTTTTTGTCCCGTTTTAGTTGGACGGATCATTCACGTACTCTCAACATGGCTATTATTGGCGGAGCTCTATACCAAACTCGGACAACTATTGTTTTCTGACTATTATATATGGTCGAACGAATACTAGGCATAACAAACAAGAGAGGAAATGAGGAATGAAGGATGCGTGACTCAAAGTAGGGGTATGATATGACTTTTTAGGGAGGTTGGATGTGGTTGAGGAAAAGAATAATACTCCTCTCATTATTCTACTCCTACATTTGAACGGAAGTGCAATGAGAGAGAAAGGGGGTGTACTGAGATCCATGCGGCGTGTATTTAAAAGCTCCCCACTAGGGATGGCAACGGGTCGGATCGGAGCCGGATTTTCCCTCCTCCGTATCCGTCCCGTTCCTTTCGGAGGCGGACTCGAAGCGAGAGAAATTGGAGATGTGTCGGGTTCGGGGATAAATCGGATCCCTATTTACCGTATAAATTTTTGATAACTTTGTTCTTTAGAATATTTTGACAAGAAAAAAAAATATTGATAAATAATTATAGTTAAAAAAAAAAATCACAAAATAAACAAAGACACAAAATAGTGATTTATTATCAAGTGTTTTGCTCTTATAATACCAAAATAACGAAATATATATAGATATATACATATAAAAATTAGTAACAACTATCATCAGAGTCGGATCTGGTTAAAACGGATCGGGAGAAGCAAATATTATTCCCGCCCCATTTGCTTATTGGATCAGGGATTACCAGCTTGGATCGGGGCAGGGAGGTCGGAGGCGGGGACGGAGCGGAGGTAATTGCTATCTAGGAATGACAATTCAACCCGTCCCGCTCTGAAACCTACCCTACCCCGCCCCGATAGGATAGGGTTTTTACTATTTTTTTGGGTAACGGGTAGGGGCAGGGAGTGATTTTGAAAAACCCGTCAGGGTTAGGGTAGGGACAGAGGTATGGTCACTCTGCCCCGACATTACCCGCCCCGACATACATATATATGTACAACTATATTTATATACTCTTATATGTATATATAAAATTATATTTTCTCACTTATATGCATCAAGTTTTACAACTAAAATACAACAATTGATAGTAGATTTTGGTTAAGTTGTAGTAGTTATTTTGTGAACTTTTATCATTTGTGCTCACTAATTGGAGTTTAAAATATACTTTACTAATATGTGAAAAAAATAAGGGCGGGGCGGGGCGGGTCAACCCGATACCCGATAGAGGTGGGGGCGGGGGTGGGGGTACCCATAAATTACCCGGTCGGGTTAGGGGTGGGTTAGAGGTGGGTTAGAGAATTTTAGGGTCGAAGCCGGGATCATCAAAACTTGCCCCAACCCACCCCCGTTGCCATCCCACCACTACTATCCTTTTCCTAATAAAAGAAAGAAAAAAAAATTTGAATCATCCACTATCATCAATCAATCACCATATAAAATTCAAATCTGTCATTTTACGTACGGCTTAGTTTTCCGTTTGATTTTAGCAACTGAGTTGCTAAAATCAACCATGATTTTAGCAACTCAGTTGCTAAAATCAACCATAATTTTAGCAAACGAGTTTAACAGGTGCTAAAATCATGATTTTGAAATCAAAAAATGAAGTGGTTCCGTGTATCGTTTTTCGATTTTTTTCGCACCAAATTAAAGTACTCCCCGTGTACTTTAATTCGGTGTGAAAAAAAATCAAAAAACGATAAACGGAACCACTTAATTTTGTGATTTGAAATAGCTATGATTTTAGCACCTAAACTCATTTGCGAAAATCATGGTTGATTTTAGCAATTGAGTTGCTAAAATCAAACGGAAAACTAAGCCCCGGGGAGCCGTAGAGATAGATGGTTTTACGAGTCAATATGAACCAAACGATAAGGGAGAAGAAAGTATCAAGCGCAAAAATAGGGAAAAAATACTACTCCATACGTACTCAAATGGAGGACAGCCAGCTCCTGATCGCCCGTTCATTACAGCAAAGGAGAAACGCGTTCGAGGTGGGACCCCTTGGAGCGTGGGAAAGCTGGAGAGTTGCTGCACTTTCTCTTTCTCACAAAAAGTGATTTGGACACCTACATTTCTTATTTGATACGTGTAATTTGGTCGAAAGAAACTGGCAGCATGTGAAACGAAAATTATAGTTAAGGCCTAGTTTTTCAAAAGATTTTATTAAAATTTTGATAAAAAAATTAAGATTTTATCCACCTTCTTTCTCATTTGATAAAATCAATGGATGATTTTATCAAATCTTGATTTTATCTTTATCAAACAAGAAACTCAGCCTAAGAAATTACGTACTGAGCAGGGATTAATATTGAAGTTATTAGGGTCGGGTCTACATGGCCTTGTACAAATTATTGCAAGTGTAAACACTACACTCACAATATAAGGCAAGACCACTTGGCCAATCCCTAAGGGTTTATTATGGATGAAGGTCATTAGGAATGATCGGAACTATTCCTATTCTAAATCTTGAGAAGAATTACTTGCTTAAAAAATTATCTAACTTAATAGAACATCGATCACTAAACTATTTATGCTCCTAGGTTTTGTTTGATCCTCGAACTAATCTTTTATAATAACAAACGCAAACGAACGTTGCTGCGTACATACTATTTTGAACGCAATTTTTTTGAGGTCTCACAAAATATTTTGACAATCCGGATTGTTTATTTTGTAGCTCTAGATCTAAATCATTCATGTAAAAAATCAGATTAATCGAATATCAATAAACGTTCAATTTAAAGATTGTTACTATTCTTCAGAAAGAAAGAACTTTTACGATTCATTTTTCTCAAAGAAACCATAGAATTTTAACATTGTCAGCAAATACCTACAAAATGAACGTTTTCGATTGTCAAAATGTAGAGTAGAAATCACCCTATTCGGTGGTGTGCTTGAGAGGTGTGTCTAAGAGGAGTGCAAGTAGAACTACCCTAGTGTATGCTGTGGGATCTAAAATACAATTTTCTATTCGTTGTCATGAGTCTGGAAATAGCCCATACCAGCATAAAACTGAATCAAATTGGGTTATGAAAAAAGAAAAAAAGAAAAAAAAAACAAATTGGAGAACTGATTTAAGTTTAATTTGAAGGATGGACCAAAGGGTCGGCCCTTTAAAAAAAGGCCCATCTCCATTTTTGGGTCATTCTCCAAATGGGGCCCATGGCTACTTTGCAAACCCAATTCCTACAACACCCATCAAACAGGGCCTAGGAGTAGGCCTAATGGCTCCGTTTCTGTGTTTCTGTCGATGAATCAAAATTTTCATTTTGTGTAATCTGTTCTTAAATTACTACTACTACAAATAATTAAATAAAAGTTTCACTTCCTATCCATTTTACCGGTGGAATGAAGATTTTCATTTTTATTTATTACTAATACATTGGATTGACACCTCATCTGTTTCAAAATGGAGATGAAAGATTATCATAGCCTCCTGTCTTAAATCAAGTTCCGTCTTTTTATTTGACTTGGGGTACTATTTTCAAACTTAAAATGAAGAAGAGGTCCGTTAAAAACAAAGGCCATTTGGCCCGTTTTGGGATTGATATGAAATTTCCTTGTACTAGGAGAGGAATGAAGTAAATTTTTTATTTGTATTTATATTTATTTATTTATTTTTTCCGTTTCGGAGAAGGTGATATGACAGGTGTGGAGAAGGTGATATGATAGGTGCTTAAAAACACCTATTTGGTCCCTCTAATTTGTGCTTTTGTGGTCTATTCATGGTGTTACTCGGTGAATTTTAATGATTTTGTTATGTTCTTAGGTAAGGGTGGAGCCAAGATTTTAAATTAGCAGGGTCAAAAAATTATTGGAACAATAATCTTTGACAACAGAAAATCTGGTATTCAAATTCAATTGCGACAAGAGCACGTTCGAGAGCAGGGGTAGAAGAATCTACTCTATTGCATCAAGCCATCAACAGCTGATTCAATTGCTATCAGTTCTAAGCCTTATTCATCTATTCGATCAATGGAGCCTCACATTGTTCTTTAATCCATTATTTTATTTGCCGCATTTCATAAAATCTATATGCAAGTTATTTTTTCTATTTGCTCATGCAAAGAAATAACTAAATTAAGAAGTTAACTATAGTGTAAATATAAAGTGATACATGTAATACTTAGTTCTGCATAACACTTTGCTTCAACTTTGGGATTCAAGGGGTGGCCCCCACCATGTAGACCGGGATTGTGTTCTGATACCACATGTAACGACATGCCCCAACTGATCTAGGAACTCTTAGCCTAATCACGTAGCTCAAAAAGCTAACCTCAAGTTAACAGTAGCTAGTGGACGTTTCGTATATTCCAATTAAATTCCACCTCACGATAAACTTGGGTTATCGCAAAAAAACTTGAGAATTCTATTCCATTTTAAGCAAGTTGAGACAATTTATGAAATTTTTGTTTGGCTAAAATTTGTAATATTTAGCTCCAAACTATCAAAAATCGTTGTGGGAAATTAAAGTCACACTTCTACCTTATGACTCCGCCAGTGTTTGTAGGCCTTGGATACCAATAAGCGCAAGAAAGTGCAGTTTGGAAGGTCTGAAGAAGTGTTGAAGTGAAGCTGGAGGCCTTAACGGCGATCAAGAGTAACACAAGAAAGCAACCATAAGAAACTGTAATTTCCGTCTGGACGGTTATCAAATCCGTCGAGACCGTCGGGACTCATGTAAATCTTAGGGCTAGGGGTATAAATATAGAGATTGTTGTGTATGTTTTTTGGGTTCTGAAATCATTGTACACTATTGAGAGGCAACCCTAAAGAGAGAGACACAAGGAGGAAGAGAGGATCTATTCTTTCTTCAACTTCGAGCGTGTTCATTGCCATCTCCATGACCGGTTAAAAACCATCTAGGGAGAATATGAAGCAGTTCAAGTAATTTTGTTATGTAGAATATTAGGTCTATTTATTCGAATCGATTGTCTAACTAAGAACTATTTTCAATCGACTGAAATGATTTTAATGCTTTCAATTCTTATGCCAAAATTGATGTTGATGGATATCCATCGTAATATGAACATACTTAATTTTCTTGCAATAAGAAATTAATGACTAGGATTTTAAAATTAATTTAAAAAAAATAGGTCACGTTCATGCCAACTTATCTAGGGGTGAGCAGAAAATCCGTCAAACCGTGAATCCAGTCCAAACCAATCCAAACCGATTGGTTTGGTTCGGTTTTTTAGTAGCGTGGCTTGGTCCTGGTTTAAAAAAATTAGAATCCGTAGTCAATGGTCTGGTTTGTGGATTTACGTTCATAGTTCCGGTTCCAATCCGATCCGAACCATGTATATTATGTATTTTATATATATATAAGCCATAGTCAACTAACTTCCAAATTTAATTTATTCATTATTCCTTATCTGACAAGATTTTATTTTGCCTAGAATTCACAACTTATTCCTCTAATTCCAATACACCAATAGTGGTTTAGTCATAGCAAATAATTCGGTGATGAAATTCTCCCTTCGAATTTTGATTCCACAACATGTTTTTATTTTTCCAAATTTATATACATAATTCGGTCATGCCTATTCTTATTCCTTGATTTCTTTCATTACCATGATTAATTGCCCTAAATTTCTATGTATGAGAACCTATTCGTATTCTATATAAACCTAACGTAGTAAACCTAAATTTTAAGTACTCTAAATAGTTTACGGAAATAATATCTCAATTTTAAGCAAACCGTGGTTCGAAACCGAATCCAAACCGTAGTTTAATGGTTTGGATTGGTTTGGTTCTATGCCTTTTGTGGGTTGGTTTGGTTCTTCAAATTCATAATCCGTAGATAGTGGTTTGGTTTTTGGTTTACTACAAAACCGAACCAATCCGGTCCATGCTCACCCCTAAACTTATCTAGTTATTTCAAAAATTGATTTATTCTCAAACTGAAATAAAATTTCATTTATTATGCTTCACAAGACAGATCATTCTACCACAACGCATCAAATTATTTAATTCCCGCCTTACATCATGATTTTACTTGTTAACTTCCATAGTGGCTGGAGACTCTCTCTCTCTCCACGCCACCAGATGATGTATTACTGGTTTGCAGGTGGTTTTTTAGGACGTAAAGTTAACCTGAATTCTTGGAAAGGCATTAGCAATGCCCCTATACTTACTGGTAGTTCTCATCTTACTGAAGGGTCTCCGTCAGATTCAAGAGTATTATATGCTTTCAAGTCAAGGACGTGCCTATGCTTATAAACGGTTATATTTACATACCCATAAGTGATTACGGTTTTCCTTTGATATTTGCCATTGAATGGGGGTGAATATGACATCTGAACTAGAGCTCTGACACTGAAAACGCTCAAATTGAAGACATCCCATGAAGATTAGGGCAAAGACTTCATTTGGGTCTTGTTTTTCCGGCCTCCAACAGAAAGCCCAGGTCATTATTTGAGCCCCCAACTTGAATAGGGTAATTTGCAGCTTTACAACTACCTCAATTACTGAAAAAACAAGGCAAGAAAGGAAAGAAGAATAGGCAACTTCAATTGTGTTTATCCTTATTGGCAACATCACTGTGATCCGCAAGAGGAGTGTTAATGAGAGGATCCTGTCACTACCTTGGAAGTTAAGGCGAATTTCTCTCTCTTATCTCTCCACAACATGCTGTGGTTTTGTATATATAAGATAGTGTTCAAGTATAATGTTATGAAGTATAGCTGTGGGCTAGAGCAGCATGGAAACCATTTGGAAAAAGTTTGGATTCGAAGGAATTTTCTGGGTTGCTGTTCTCGTGTTTTTTGCCACAAATTCGAGCTACAATGTTTTGGGTGCCAATGGAGATGGAACTATGGAGCCAATGGTGGGGAAATCATACAATCAATGGGCATTTTCTGACATGAACCATGGGTATTCATGAAAAACTTCATCTTTTGTTGATCAGAGTATTTTTATTAGTTTTATTTGTAAGTATAAATGTTTACACTTGTTAAGATATTTTTGGTATTGTGTGTAGGATTTATGAAGAGGTTGAAATGGAAGATGAGGCATGGACCATGGTGCAGAAAAAGGGGAACCAATTCGTGGTTAATGGGCAGCCTTTTTATTTTAATGGATTCAACACTTACTGGTTGATGGTATTTGCTGTTGATCAATCTACTAGAGGAAAGGTCAGTGAGGTGTTTCAACAAGCCTCCTCTGTTGGCCTAACAGTGTGTCGTACTTGGGCTTTCAATGATGGCCAGCCGCAAGCTCTTCAAGTGTCACCGTCTGTCTATGATGAAGAAGTTTTCAAGGTGATTCATGTCAAACAATTTTCATGCCTCTGAAATGCATGACCTCACTGATTTGTGCTCTATTTCAACAATGCATATCATTATTGAATGTCATCTTGATTGCCTGTTGTTCAATGACTTAAGGAAGTGGCAAACCTTTTGAAGCCTATTATGCACTCACTAAAAATGCAGCTTAATAGAGGGAAAATGACTTGAATGGTCCATGTAATTATAGAATCCTTTCTTTGGTAAGAGTGAGAGCCGGTGAAGATGAAAGTAATTTATTGGGCCTGCTGCTCATCATGATTTCGGATTCGCCGTCCAGAAATTAGTATTTTGTAGTTTTTCACTAGAAGAATGATGCTGGATTTCCTTCAAAAGCAAAGTGTTTTTGTCATAGAAGTTTCAAGACTTATGTTTAGAGGTGTTAATCTAGAATCTTTTAATATGCTTCTCAATCAGTCTTAGCATTTCGCTTTCTTTATGGTTAGTAAGTTCAAAACTACATCAACAATGATGGTAAAATGTAGCCATGTATTAGGCATTTACCTTGTATCCTAATTTCCTTTTCGATGAATTCCAGGCCTTGGACTTTGTTGTCAGTGAAGCAATGAAGTACAAGATTAGGCTGATATTGTGCTTGACCAACAACTGGGAAGGGTATGGTGGCAGACCACAATATGTGAAATGGGGTAAAGCTGCTGGCTTGAATTTTACTTCAGTTGATGACTTCTACACAGATCCGACTCTCAGAAGCTACTACAAGGCCAATCTCAAGGCACGTTCATTTCTGCTTTTATACTCATCTTTAAGTTGTTATGCCCAATTAACAAAGTCAATATCTGGTCTTAAAATTTTAGCTTGTCACAAATGTGTTTCACGCGGGTAGCACTTGCAATTAGTTCTTGTTAAGTGGAAATAGTTAGATCATTAAAAATCCGTATGTGTGTTTTCTATATGAAGTCTAATTGTTTTTTCCACTCTCCCATTACTCTTCAACTGCGCAGACGGTGCTTAGTAGAGTGAATACACTCACCAACATTGCTTACAAGGATGACCCTACAATTTTTGCCTGGGAACTAATGAATGAGCCGCGGTGTGACACAGATCCTTCTGGGGATAAGTTGCAGGTTGGTTTCCTTCATCATCTGGGATTTTACAGAGACTTGCAATGTTTTAAGGCACAACATTGGTGGAATTTTCTAAAATATCACATTTAGACAGGAAAAAGACAGGTTAACACAACTTAAAAACCAGGCGTTGTGCTTATACTTGGTAAGTTGTATTGGTTGACTTGGAAATGTATGCTTGAGGGCGATTATTCTCTTACTATTAATGAATATTATCCTTTTTCTAGGCATGGATTGAAGAAATGGCAGTCTATGCAAAAAGCATTGATCCAAAGCATTTACTTGAGATTGGATTGGAAGGATTTTATGGTTCCTCAACACCTAATAGGCTCCAATTTAACCCAAGTAGATATGCTCAACTAATTGGAACTGACTTTATCAGGAACCATCAAGTTCTTGGTGTTGATTTTGCTTCAGTTCACATTTATGCAGATGCTTGGTAAGTATTCTTCTTGATAGTTCGATTGCAATTGAATCTTAATTCTAATTTTGGAGGGTATCAGTATTGAGTACTTAATTCATATGTAACGTACTGCTAAGTGCACGAAGTATTTGAATATCTGCCCTTCCAAAAAAAAAGTATCTGCATATCGAGATGCAGTCTCTTCTCTTGGCATGACCTTGTCGGCATTTTAGAAACAATAAAACTACTTGCATTAGCCAATGCATGTTTGTATGAGCAAAAAGAAATTCCAATTGGTATAATATTACGGAGAAAATATTTGGTGCGAAAACGTTCTAGATAAAGTGGATTGGCTGATTATGATTCTATCACAGCCAAAACATAGCAGTGATATCTACACGAAAAATTATTTTTATTCACCATTTTCTATTTGTGCACAGCTATTATATGCCCTTTCTCTTGTTTTCCTAAATGGGGGTAGCAACTTCTTGTTAGAACATGAAACGCATCTTATCTGTCAGTGTCACCTTGTGCATCAACTAAAGCATATTCATTAGGTTACAAAAAATTTCTACTCACAACCCAGTGGCTTCTTCGGATTCCATCATTTCAAAACAGAAAACGCCACCCCCACAGTAGGTTTTTGTTTGTATACCTTCTTTCTTTTTGATTATGTCCTTTTTTAATTTGTTTCTAAATGCGCATACCGGCTTCTGATTTGAACATGAAACCTACAATGCAGGCTTTCGCCGTGGAAGATTTCTGATGCTGACATCCCATTTGTCAAGTCATGGATGCAAGCCCACATAGAGGATGCCGAAAACCCCCTCAACATGCCAGTTGTCTTTGGTGAGTTTGGCATCTCTGCAAAAATCCCTGGCTACAATTCATCTTTTCGGGACAGCTTCATCAGTGCAGTGTACGACACCCTCATAAACTCCACCAAGAAGGGAGGGAGCGGCAGCGGAAGTGTTCTGTGGCAGCTATTTCCTGAGGGGACAGATTCCATGGACGATGGGTATGCGATCGTTCTTTCAAAGTCCCCGTCAACCTCAAGCATCATATCTCTTCAGTCCACCAGACTCATGACCTTCAACTCCCTGTGTTCCTGGAGATGCCATTGGGTCTGCAAGAAGCATCCTTCGGAGACTGTTCTCTACCATGATGAGCTTTAAGCACTACTTAGTTGATACTACTTAATTGATCCTTTGGAGACTGTTCTCAAAATTATTGTACCATGCAAGAATGGATGTGTTATTGCTGGTTAAACGGTACTGTTTTAATGTTGATCACTCAATGGGAATGGTAATTTGATATGATGTTTTAAGCTGCTATAGCCTCTTCAAGTCGAGATTATGAGAACCCTTCTTTTAACTTGGTTGTTTTTTTTTTTACTTTTTTTTGTCATTTGGGATAATATATGAATGGTGATATTGCTCAAAAGCATTGAACTAGAAGGAAAAGTTATTATCAGATGTGCGTACGGCATCAAAGTACGAGGTTTTCTGGTGTTGATTACGAATCATAGGTGATCAAAGTTGGGAAAGTTGGTGCTACATGGAAAGTCGGTATCGACGCAATTGCGAAGCTTTGTGATTAAACCTTTGGAGCCCGTTTCTTTGACGGGATATTGTTGGGTTTTTCCCAAGTCAAATGTTTTTTGAAAAAATGAAATGAAAAAGAAAAAGAGAGAAATGGACGTGTGGAAAAAGAAAGAAAATGGAGAGGGGGTGGGATGCTCTGGAAATGAAAAGAGGCAGGCAAAGAGAATCCAATTGGTATACCCTTTGTTGGCATGCGTGGGAAATAGAACAAGAGAAGGTTCGTTTTGTGCTCTGGACTTGGAAAAGGAGGAAGGGAATTAAATGAGTTAAATGCTTTAATTGGGTTTGGTGGGAAGTAGCCGTGTGCCTTTCTCAAGGCCTCATCTGGAACCTTACTACATGTGTATATATTGCTTGCTTGTATGTGGTTTTGAGAAGAGACAGTGAGAGAGGAGAGCAACCGGAGTAGGGCACAAGGGAAGGCAGCCCGTGGGGAGTTTGCCGTGCGCTCCGGTTGTGTCATTGTGAGGAGAAAATGGCGAGGAAAATTAGAGTGTGGAGGTGAGTGCAAAACATTGTATAGGCCAAGTGTTAGGTGCTCTTGTATCTCTATATTTCCAAACATAATGAAGTATATATATCTCTCTCCCGTGGAGGTAGGCATTGAGGCCAAACCACGTAAAATATTGTGTGTTACTTTTGTGCTCGTCGTCGTCATTTATTTTTATTTTGCGCTTCCATTGCGGGTGAGATTGGGGTGTTAAATCCCCAACAAGAGATATTAGGATGCAATTAAACTATATATCTTTAAGGGACCATATATCCGGTCAGTGGTGAAAATTGTTATGGTTTGATTAGACGTTCATCGGATATATTCAGGGGCGGAGCCAACCATGGGCTGGGGTGGGCCCTGGCCCCCCCGCAGTTTGAAAAATGCACTGAAAAAAAATTAAAATTTTGATATAAATTAAATTTTTTTTTTGCTATTTTCAGCGCAGGGTTACTCGTTTGAAATTAAAATAAATGTTTCCAACAAAATTTGAACTAAATTGTTATAGCCCTAACAAAACAAAACAAGCATGACCCACTTATGAAAACCCATAAATAATAAACATATAAGGATAATAGTTGTCTGACATTAGGTTCAATGTGGAAACACTGAAAAATTGAAGAAAATTAGATGACTTCTTTACATACAGCTTTCATCATAAATATGTTGTGCATTTTTGTCAGCGTTAGATGAAAATCTTAGAGCCGCCCTTGAACTCGGCCCCTCCAGATTCTCAATCCTGGCTCCGCTACTGGATATATTATTCCACGAAGTGTGGGATACACAATACCATGAGAGGGTGATATTATTAATTCATCATACTGAACCCGTACATATCTTGTGAGATTGTATAGTACTTAATTTTTTTTTTGCTAAGGCAATATATTCCTTCGCTATTAATCCCATCAAATGTGTATTTTCTGTATATCGCTATGGAGTTTCCTCCGTGAATTACAATTAACATCTTCACAAAAAGAAAACACGAGCCTTCACAACTTCACAAATCAGGAGCAGCATCAATGGTCTGGTGCATTAATTCTAGTCACTAGAAATAACTCAGGGATAATCTCAACATTTATTCATGGGATCCTCAATTGTAAAAGCAAGAGTTCAGTGTTTCTCCAGAACATGAAAACAAGTCCAAATAATAACACAGGGAACTCCACACTCCAGTTTTTCAGTCCAGAAAACTTGAAAGACTGCCTTTTTTTCCCGGTCACAAAATTGGGTACATAAACACTTTACACGCACGCACACAATAATGCATGGGTCCCACACACACGGGAGGGGTGTATGTGGATCCCCAGGCGAACGTGAGTGTGTGTAAATATGTGCGGTTGTAGAATAATTGCACGAACATAAAGGAAAATAGAGAAAAACTAGATCTTCAAATGCTTCCCTTGGAATATTATAATCAAAAGAGCAAACCTTGTAATAAAAGTCACACATTGAAATGTTTAAAGAGAAACAACTGATATTGTAAGATAAAACACAGTAATCAAGCCAAATACGGAAATAAATAATACGAAACCACCACTCAGCATGACAATAACAATACACCAGAAGATGTCGATTGTCGAGTAAGCAACAGAATTTGCTTTGTCTGGAAACACGACCCATATGAAGACTAACAAGCCCCTACCCTCACAGGGTCCTTAAAATAGATACCCACAATTACAAAGGTACTTAAGAAAGGTAATGCAATGACTTCTGGGATACCTAGATTGCACGATCCAAGCTAGAAAGCTGGACTATTACTCTGAAGAAACGAGGCAGCAGGCCTGACATAAGTAAAGCCCTGGAACAGGTTGCCACTGGCGTTTGGGCTGGAAGCTGGAGAATCCTGAAGTGGCATGTCGGTCCAGCGCTTATCAAAATTTGCAATGCAGTGTTTTCCAGCAACTTCAGGACAAAAATTAGGATGGATTTCCCTGGCCTCCAGCTTCTTCCAGTTTATAGGTTTGAACCATTTATGATTCCTTACATCATCACTCCCGTTTGGTCCATTGCCTAGGCGCTTGCTTGGGTCTTTTTGTAGCAGCTGAAATATACCAAATCAAATGTGAACCCAATTGTTATGAGTTTGACATATAAATGTAACATAATAGAAACTATTCATCAAGATATCTAACATGAATTTAAGAAGGTGCTAGCTAGTGTAGCTGACAAAGTTTCATAGCAGAGTAGCCAATCCTTGGATTGAATTTACATTCAACCATATGGAACAGGAATGTAAAATACATGTGCATATACGTGCAGAATGTGGAGAAGGATCTATAGAGAAACCCCACTACAACTGTTCCACTATGGCGAGCCCAGAGGCCATCACCATTGAACCCAAAAAAACCAACATGTCAATGCAATATAACGCTAGGAAGAAATACAGGCGATTCAAGCCAAGAATGTACAGATTTACCCCTTTCAACAAGGAATGTGCATCACTAGACAAAAATGCTGGGAGCTTCATTTTGTCCTTCACTATTTTCTGTTGAATTTTCTGACGATTTCCACCAATAAATGGAGGCTGCACCAACAGAAAGCAAAATAATGAGTTAGCCAGTAAAGTGACGCAAGTAAGAACCATGCAAATGGAAGCTTCAAATTAATCCTTCTGAACCCTCTTTTTGTTGTTTCTCAAACACAAAAAATAAACCCTCTTTTTGTTGTTTAGGGTCCTCATAAAGAACCTCCACATCCATTCAAGAGAAAGGGAAAAGGAAATATACACATGAATTTCAAAGTGCAACACTGAAAAAGTGAATAAATAGAGTGGAGAGCAGCAATTTGCAAGACGGTTGAGAACCCATAGAGATTCCTAACTTTAACTTCATCCACAATGAGCAACACGAAGAGTTCAATCACGGACGTGTGTCCTGTCTTTATCATTTACTGAAGAACTCACAACTTTCAAATATTCTATTTGATGTCTTCAATGACTTGGTGTTTGGCCACCTACTTTTTTCATTTTGGTTTTCACATTTTCTATTTCTGGGTGTTTGGCACACCAGAGTGAAAACACATTCTGCGAAAATGAGTTTTTGGTTTTTGAGTTTAGAGAAGAGAAGTCAAAAATAGGTTGAGAGGAGTTTTTTGATTTCTCATTTTCCACTTTTCCCATTTTGATTAACAAAAAGACCTACAAAATGTATTCTGCACATATCTCCCAAACACTACTCCTGTTTCAAAATGAATTCTGCACATTTCTCCCCGACACTCCAACCAAATTCAAAATATATTTTGACCATAATTCAACAAGCCAAAAAGCTAAAAAGTTAAAAATGAAAAACTAAAAATGGGGCTCCCAAACATCCTAAATTCTTTTACTGCTATTCCTGTGGGATTCAAAAGAGTAGGCAATATGTCTAAGACTCTAAATTCAGTTCCACAAGCCATGATTATATGGTGCTGATTCCAACCACTACCTAATCTTCTCAAATACCCAACCAAACAGAGTGTATGATCCACATACCATTGAAGTAAATATTCATATGAGATGCTAACCTTCCCAGTGAGCATCTCGAACAATAAAATTCCAACGCTCCACCAGTCTGCAGCCTTATCATGCCCCTTCCCAAGGACGATTTCAGGTGACATATATTCTATGGTCCCACACATGGAGTTTGATCTTTTATTCTCGTCGAATTGCTTCGCCAGGCCAAAGTCAGTCAACATGGCCTAAAATAAGAATATGATCAGAATTTGAACGAAGCAAATTTTCGTAGTCACAGAGAGAGAGAGAGAGAGAGAGAGAGAGAGAGAGAGAGTACATGGCCATCTGCATCCAGTAGTATATTTTCAGGTTTCAGATCCCTATGCATTATGCCATTTGTATGAAGATGGGACACCGCCAATGCAATCTCTGCTGTATATATACGCGCCAGATCCTCTCTGAAACAAATAGCTGGAATAAATCAAATGTACATCTTCAGCAATGCAAAGAAACCACCAGAGTAGAATGACGATATACCTAAAAAGTCCATGGTGGTAGAGCTGAAAAAATAGGTGTCCCCCATTCACAAAATCCAGCACAAGATATAGTCTATATTTGGTCTGCAGGACATGAACTCAAAATAAATATTACATAGGTTCAAAAACTCCAAATATGGAATGAAAATCATAATTATACACAGTGCAAATGTATGCCTCTGATAGTTTGAATTGGACAATTTTTGGATTGACAAAATTATGATGAAGAAAGGTAAAATAAATTTGTAGACGGGGAGAATTACTTGGAATGAGTATCTAAGCTGGACAATAAAGGGATGCTCTATCTTTGTCAAAATATCCCTCTCCGCTTTCATGTATTCAGCATGATTCTTCTCCATTATCTTATCTTTCCTCATGACTTTCATTGCATATACTTCTGATGTACCCTTCTTTCTCACCTGAAATACTTTTCCAAATGCACCTTGACCAACAACCTTCATAACCTCAAAATCTTCAAGGCCTACACTCTGGGCCTTACCATACTTGTCATCAGCAACCTTCAGAGATCCCTCATCAATAGAATCATCAACCATAAGTTCCCTGATTTCTTTGACTGTATCATGACTGATACTCTTTGCATGTTCCGTTGAATCCTCCGTCTCATGAATTGTGAGCATGCTCAGTTTCAAAGATTGACTGACACAAGCAGAGGGACCAACCAAAGAATGTGATCGGTTGCAAATGACCACGGGATCATCATAGAAAAGCTCAGTTACATCTGCTATAGGCACAGGATATTCAGGGTCCTCAGCACTAACTTCAAGCGAGACCTGAGCTGGTAAAGGACCGAATACATCAGAGAAGTCCAACTCAACATCATCGGAGGGAACAATGTCAGGAATGCTCACTGATAATAGCTGGTTTTGGAAGGAGTTACACGTGCGAGTTTTGGTGAGACCAGGTAATTGAGAAGAAACCATGCTGCCAAATATTGACCGAGGGATGGAGATGGTGACTATTCACAAGGGATGCAGATGGCCAGATATCAAGTGTGCTTCTAAGGATGAAGCCCAAAAGGCCCCAAGTAGCGTAATGCTAAAGGAGTCCTATCGATGCCCTTAATCAACAGGAAATTCAAGGATGCAGTGGGAATCGTGAAGAACGTTGACAGTAAGAAGACCAAAATCCAGAAAATAACGTCTTTCTTGTTTCCCGATTTACAGGAAACGACAGATGCCACAGTGCTTGTTGAATTCATCAAGATCCAGTTATCAATCTGTTATCCAACCGATGCAAAAGTTAGACTCCGCAGAAAAATACTTTAGAAATGACTGTATTAGCTCTTGACAAGTTTTCTAGATTACAAACTGAGCAACAATACTTGTGTTGCAGGGGAAACATTAAAGGCATAAGCTTGTCGATGTCAGTGACATTTAACCAGGAGTAACCGAGTAAGTAGCACAACATATTAGGTATTTACCTACCCAAGCTGTGTTTGTTTAAAGTAAAGACAAGGGGAGACATATCAAAGAAGTACGATACAATGGTGAAATTAAAAGTGCAAATCGTGAGGCCATCACCATTTACGATTAAAGCCTGCACAGTTTACTCATGAAGAGCGGCGATGACAGAATAGCCACTTTTGCTTACCGTACAATGGCAAACAGAATCACATGCCTTAGAATCATGGACTGATTGCCTGGGGTGCTAATAGTGGAGACTATACTCCTTTTATTTGTTCATCCAGATAAGATTCAGCATTAATTTGGTCTACATAAATGCTTTCCACCTCTAATGAATGACTATGGTCCTATGTCGCTGGAGTGATAACTTTGAAGCATAGTTGTCAAATCGCGAATCGAATCGAGAATCGGAGTAACCCTTTTCCGAATCGTGAATCGTAATGATTCAGTCTAAGTTTCAAAAATACTTGGAAACTGTGTATGCACTTGCATAATAAAGATACATTGTAAAATTGACAAATTTAAGCTTAAATCAGTATTTAAGTTTTTTTTCCTAACATAAACTGACGATTACATGGTCTAATAGGAAAGAGTAGATATTTGCACATGAAACTAAATACTATAATAAAATGGATATATGCATATAAATATAAATATTCATTATAAAAATGAAAGATTAGCCTTACAACCAATAACAATAAAGGTTTAGGTACAAAACTAGTTCATATGGCAAAACTTAGGTAAAACCACTAAAGTGATTTCACATTAGTCGAATGTAATAATTGTGGGAAACCTTGATTCTCATATAGATTCGTATCATTTTTGCATGAATCGTAAATCGAATTGCGAATCGAACAGTGAATCGTATGATTCACTACCGATTCTAGATAAATCTTGATTCACCTATAGATTCGTATCGTTTTTATTTGAATCGTGAATCGAATCGTGAATCGTGCGGTTCTGACAACTATGCTTTGAAGTACTAAAAGATCTTTGAGAGATTGCATTGGCATAAATTCCTAATATATAGTACAATCTTCAAAAACCAACAAAAAAATTGCACAGAGCAGAAGTAATTTTTCCAAGGTCAAGAAAGATGGCTGAAGGATATGCGAGACCTGATTGACTTTAACACTGAGTGATTCAATTCATCTTCCAGGAAGGGCAACAATGAGAGCGATAAAATGGGAACAGGAGACATGGAACCCTAGAAAGCAGACTGACGTACATAATTTCCAAAGTCCAACACAATTCAATGGGAAAAATCTTGTTTAGCTGGTTATATTGTCGGTCAGGCAAAAGGAAATAGGATTATAACCAGATAGGGTTACGGTAAAGTTTACCCACACTAAACACTCAAGCACGGGGAGAGAAGGGGGGAAGCGTTTAAGAGATTTAGGATAAAGTTTTTAACTACAGCCCTGGTGGATGGAGGGATTTGATGAGAAAGGAAAAGAAACGAGAATCCAATCCATTATTTGGATTACTAAAAGAGGTGAGAAATGGTGACACGAGGTCTATTATGTTTGTCATCTTTTCGCACCAAACGTGGACAGATGTAGGGACTGCTAGGAAACTGTAATTCTGCTTTTCTCACCAAATCTCATTGTATGAAGAAAAATCGGCAGTTAGAACAGCAAAACAGAAACTCCAGTAAAAAAAAACATTATGATAATGTTTCAAGAAAATGTTTTATAACCACCAGAGGACGAAGTTACAAAACCTAAAAACAATGAACAAGCTTTCCTTCTAAAAAGTTGAATAATCACCAAAAAATACAAAGAATTAGAAAACCAGCACGCACAAATATATTCAAATCAAACCGGACACCCGTGCAGCGCTCTGTGCATCAAAACGGCGTCATTTTGATGCACTTTTATTTTATAAAATCAGATCAAAGACCAAATTTGTTTCAGCTCAATTTAGCAATTCCAGAATGAAATCACGAGACACTAACAATAATTGCAAAAAACTTGAAATTGAATGCTTAAAAACTAATTAACAGAGACAAACCCCAAAAGCGAAAACTTGAAGTCCTACTCTGCTATTCGGACAAATCTCAAGGCCAATTTTGAGAACAAATGAACTGGAACCATAATAACAGCGATAATAAACATAATTCCAACGCTAGTCAATCAATAGATCCGTAATAAATCCAGAAACCAAATAGAAAGCAGCTCGCTTTGTGCCCAGAACAACTCTCAAAACCCAGATTGACAAGAAAAACAACCAAAATTTCACTTTTTCCTCTTTCCTCTTCACCAAACATTTATCAAACCAACACATGAGCGTTCCAAGACATCAACAACAATACAAACCACAAAAACAGAAAACAAACAGCGTAAAGAAAGATAGATCAAAAGGTGAAGGATTCTGAATGCTTAATCGAACTAACTACCATAGGCAAACCCTATAAAAGAAACAAACTTGAAATCCCATTCGTACGAATTTCAAGGCCAATTTTTGAACAAGTAAATTTGATCCACAAAACGTATAAAAAAAAAATAATCAGATCTCTCAAATAAAACATTTCACCACGAGGCAATTAAACTCAAATCTATTCACGCCAATCACTAGATTCGCAATCAATCCAGCAACCGAACAGAAAGCAGCTCGCTTTTTCCCGCAGAAAACTCCTCAAAACACAAATTCACCAAAACAAAATCTCAAATTTCACATTTAAATTTCCCTTTTCCTTAATAAACAAACATCAAATAAACCAAACAATAATCCATAAAAAATTGAAACGAAAAGCACAAAGAAAGAGATAGTACTAGATCAGAAGGTGGAGAAATTAGAATGCTTACCTTGGGAAGATGTAGAGAGAGAGAGAGGGAGAGCAAAGAAGTTTTGATTTCTTGGGACTGGGTGTTGGAGTTTTGACGGAATCCTGTAAACGAAGGCTGCGGTGGTTGCCTGTCGTATATGTATCGGAGAAAACAGGCTGGAAAAAGTAGTAGTAATACTCTATGCTTGAAATCGATGCTTAAAATAAAGGCCGAACACGTGGTGAGATTCTAGTGGTTGATTGGAGAGGTTCTGATTACCGAATTGAAGTACTCCGCTAGCATAGGTTCGGCTCTTGTGTCGAACCTTGGAATATGCCTCATTGGATACATTTCATGCAACCGAAAGGACGCATATCCGCATAAACCCTTTTTTGGATAAGAAAATCTTCTTTTTTCCCTCCCCGGGGAGAGAGAGAGAGAGAGAGAGAGAGTTTTGTCGCTGTATACTCCATCCGTTCCAAAATAATAGTCTGATTTGTAAAACGACAAGTTAAAAATTATGTTTTTTTTAAAGAAAATATTCAAATTTTTATCATGAATTGAAAGAGCCCATTGATATCTAGTAAATTGGTACAAATCATTTAAGTTTTTCTTTAAAGAAATTGTTACATTTTAACGAGTTGTTTTACGAATAAGACTATTATTTTAAGACGGGGAATATATTACTATTACTGTCATTGTTATTGTGACCATATTCTCATGTGATGCAGTTTTAATAAGAAGAAATTTTGAACAAGATTCTATTTTAAAACAACAGATGGGACAGTGGCACGTTGGCATGTTATGTTAACAAGTTTTTATATTGTTTACTTTTGTATTTTGTCAAACAAAAACGAGGATAATGAAAAGAATTTCTCATGTTTGGAGTTTTTTTTTTTTTTTCACAACGAGAATAAAGGATTGTAGATAATAACGCTAATAATAAAACATTATTATTTTACCAACAAATGAATAATTTTATGTAAATTAATTTTTGCAATCTCTTTTTTTAAGCTAATCATGTACGTGACTTTTAACTCATGAAAAGACAAAAAAATGAAAGGCTTGTGGTCATGAAAATAGAGAGAGTCAAATTACCCGCTTCAAGTTATAAATGCACAATTGGATTTAATAATATTAATCAATCTCATCACGCGATGCAAAACTGTCTTCTATTATAAAGTATATGATATAAAAATGTCTTGAGGTGTGTTGACACTAAAATTTCGTCATGGCGTAATTGCTATCCAGTTAATTAATATATAATCTTAATTAATTAAAATCAAAGTTGGTCGAAAGCCTGTAAACAATTATTATGCTTGGCATAGTATGGGTTTAAAAGATGTGGGCTAGACAAAAGAAGATGGACCTACTCAAATTGGTCAAACGGACCATGAAATTGGGCTAATCCATGAACCTAGGCCCAACAAAATTATCCTGAGTTCAAAAGAATATATATTGGTATGCTTTATTTCAATAAGAAAATGTCAATTTACTCTTATGGAAAGAAAATTAATCAAAGACATTTAATATATATACTTGTATATATTTGACCTGATTTATTTCCAAAATGAGAGGTCAATTTACTCTTATGGAAAGAAAATCAGCCAAGAACAATATATACATGTATATATATTTGACCTAATCTGCTTCCATAAGGGGAGGTTAATATACTCTTATTTGGAAAGCAAATCAATCAAAGGAGAATTCCCAAATTAGAGGCCCCTCTCCTTGAGCCTATTAGTAGAAGCTCTCATTAAGATGAAAGGGAGATCTTCAGCCAAGGAAATTCAAAAGTATTCTCCAACATTTCTCAAGGCTTCTCTCCAAGTTCTTCGCAAATCCTTTAAGTTCTTGTGGAGAATTAACAAGCACCCAAGCTGCGTGCCAGTTCATCTACAACAACGGTCTATGCGTCAGCTAGCGAAGATCACGCCTCAAATTCATCGTTTGTTCGAGATAAAACTGTTCAAGCCCTCAATCAAGTTTGTTCTTCAAGCTTCTCAACTCGAAGATTTGAAAGAACTACCAACCGGTTCAATCCTACAACAAGCTTCTATAATCGTTAGATTGCACCTTCAACTTTGGAGATCGAATCAGAGGAATCATTCTTTATTGTAAAGATATAATTGAGGTTGAACCCATTTATTCAAATCAAATCAATAAAATTATTATTATTTTTTGCATCTTTTGTGTTTTTTCATGGATAGATGTTCAGAATACAACCAAATAAGGATGACGCCTGAAGATGAAGAAGCAACGGCCTTCCGCACAACAAAAGGAATTTATTATCACAAAGTAATGCCTTTTGACCTCAAGAATGCTGGCGCCACTTACCAACGCGCCATGCAAAAGATTTTTTAATGACGTGCTCCACAAGATAGTCAAGTGCTACGTGGATGATTTGGTTGTCAAATCCAAATAAAGAGAGGATCACCTGTAGGACCTCTGTACAATCTTCAATCGACTTATGAAGTTTGACTTGAAAATGAATCCTCTCAAATGTGCCTTCGGAGTTACATTTGGAAAGTTCCTTGGTTTCATCATTCAACATCGAAGCATTGAGGTTGATCAATTCAAAATTAACGCAATACAAAAGATGCCAGCCCCAAAGAACCTAAAGGAACCCAGAAGCTTGCAAGGTCATCTAGCTTACATCTGTCTATTTATTTCAAACTTAGCTGGACGCTGCCATCTTTTCAGTCGACTTCTGAAGAAAGATGTACTCTTTGCTTGGGACGAAGCTTGTCAAAATGCCTTTGAAAGCCTCAAAAGATACTTGCTCAATTCTCCAGTTCTAGGGGCTCCTATTCCTGGAAAACTATTGATTCTTTATATAGCTGCTCAAGAAGAATTTCTGAGGGCAATGCTTGCGCAAACCAATGAAGAGAGCAGAGAGAAATAGAGCACTTTACTACTTGAGTCGAAGGCTGACAGAAAGTGAGTTCAAGTACTCCCCTATTGAGAAAATGTGCTTGACACTTGTCTTCTCCTCTCAAAAGTTAATGTATTACTTTCAAGCTCACGCAATTCATCTCGTGGCAAAAGCAGACCCAGCCAAGTATGTCATGTCCAAACATATCCTCTCAGGACACTTAGTAAGGTGGTCTCTCCTCTTTAATGAATTTGAGATCATACACGTCCCGCAAAAGACAGTAAAAGGACAAGCGTTAGCAGACTTCTTGACGGATCATCTTATCCCAACCGATTGGGACATATGTGAAGAGTTCCCTGATGAAGACATTTTATTTATTGAACTTCTTCAAGCTTGGATGATGTTCTTTGATGGGGCTGCAAGATTGGAAGGGGCTGGAGCTGGTGTCATCTTTGTCTCTCCATAAGGGCAAAGTCTACCTTATGCATTCACCCTTAGCAAAAAATGTTCAAACAATGTCGCTGTGTAACGCCCCGATTTTCAGACACGTTAATTAAAACATGAGGTCTAAAAGATTCACTTAGTAAAAGGTTTTTCTTAGTAAGTAGTGGAATAACATAATAGAAAAGAACTTTAGTCTGATACAATAAGAAACAATACTTGTCGGAAAGTTGAATTTCATTTGTCCAAACAAAAATAAGGCAATTACAGAGCTAGCCTTCTATAGTTCTAAGTTGAGGTCCTACTCCCCTTAAGTTCCCTGATTGGTGGCAGGGTCTTGATACTCATTGCAATGTTCTCTCTTCCCTTTTTGGTACCTGGCATGAAACGCCAGGGCACATAGCACCATGCGTTTTGACACTCAGTAGTAAGGCTGAAACCGGTTAGGTTCGGTCTGGTTCCTGGGCAATATCGAGTGAACCGAAGAAAATCGGTTCGGGAGCTAGGGTGAACCGATACCGACTTTGTAAACATCGATTCGGTTTGGTCGGTTCGGGTAGACGGGCTTTGATATGGGCCAAGTCCAGATAATCTTAACCCATTTATTAAACACCAGCTCATAATAAATCATTTCTAGCCCATGGGAACTCATTTTCAGCCCATGAAAGCTCATTTTCAGCCCATAGAAGCAAACTTCCAGCCCATAGAAGCAAATTTCCATCCCAGTCAAAAGTTTACACAAATTTAAAGCGCAAAAAAAAAAAAAAAAAAAGAGCAATTAGTACAAAAAAAAAAAAACTATAACAAGTTAAGAATTACCAACTACAGACTAAGACTATAGTCTTACTGGCTTACTACATGTGTACATAGTACACATTACATGCCAACTGCCAAGTTTGATAAAAACATGTCAACCCAAATACACAAGTTAGTCTAATTCAAATTACAACATAATGACATAATAGACATATCACAAAAACAAGTTTGATAAAACATGCCAACTGCCAAGTTTGATACATTTGCATTTTGCCATTCTATACTTCCAATCTTCTATGGTTCCATTCTATACTTCCAACAGGCAGCAACAGCAACCTTAATACTTCCATTCTAGCAGGCAGCAACAACTCCATACTTCCATTTCATCCATTTTCCAACAGCCCCTCAATTAGTCAAAAAAAAAAAAAAAGCAAAATTAGTGCTTGTAAAGACTAAAAATATTAAAATGAACAAAACAAAATTTAAAGGTACCTAATTAGCTTCCGAAACAATTATAATTTGGTGACACATGATTCCTCAAATGCTTCCGAAACCACTACAAAGTAACAAAAACATAGAACATGAATCATGTTAAACCATGAAATACTTGAAACAAAACTCAACAAACATTATATTTAAAGAGTAGTAAGTACCCGATTCAAGATCTTCCACCTCATCTAGTTGATCTCGAAGAGAGATTTCACTTGGGTACCTCAACCAATTTTGTGCACAAATAAGGGCCTTCGCCATTTTGGGAGAGAGAGGTCCGGTATGGGTCAAGAACACGTCCCCTGGTGCTAAAAGCGGATTCGGATGCAACGGTAGATACCAGAATAGCTAGAATATCCCGTGCCATTTGAGAGAGAATGGGACACTTGGAAGAATTAATGGACCACCAATGCAAGAGATCAAAGCTTTCAACTTTAGGATCTTCATTACTCTTCAACCAATATCTCTCTAACTCCGATATGCTCATCATATTAGTCTCCTCTTCCATGTGTTGCAAGAATTCCGAATCCATTGCCTCACATAAATCCATACCCCGCTTTCCCATTTTTTGTCTTTGTTTCTAGAGGACTCAATAACATTTGGAGCTTGCCCTTCATCAATACTCCTCTTCTCATACCAATTAAAAAGCCTTTTCATCCCATCCTTCATCTCAACAACCTTGCTTTCAACATCTCTTTTGTCATTGTATTTGCCCAAGCTCCATCTCACACAGACAAGTTTGTAACAGGGATCAAGTACATTAGCATACAATAACAAAGGATTTATTTTTGCAATGTTACCCCAATATTTGTCATACTTCTTGTTCATACCCCTTGCCATAAGCACGAAGTTAACATCATCACTCACTTCCAATTTGGCAATTGCAATTTTAATGGTCATGACCTCTTTGAAGAATGAATTGCAAGTCACATATAAAGAACCCGAAAATTTCTCGGTTACAATGTAAAACAATCTAACGATTTCAACATACAACTCCACAACATTCTAATCATCAATAGAAGGAGTACCAATTATTGGTTGTTTGCCTCTCCCTTTCCCTTGGCCTATCCCACTCTCCATAATGTCAATCGGCCTATCTACTTCCAATCCAATATCATTTGCATTGTCTACACCTAACTCATCCTCTCTAACATCAACAACAACATTGAGATTATCTTCCTCTTCCAACCTCTCAAAATCCTTTTGATATATTAAAGCTCTTTCCAACATAAAAAAAGTTGAGTTCCAACGAGTTGGCACGTCTAAACAAGGCTTAAGTTTAGAATCAATTTTGTCGGTAATAGCACAATGTTGAAACTTAAGGTACATTTGAGGTGAAGATCTCACATACCTAACAATATTGTGTACCCTTGAAATTGATGAATCAACATCTTTCAACCCCTCACGGACAATCAAATTCAATATATGAGCACAACATTTAACATGCAAAAACTCATGGCCTAGAATAGTGGAGTCTCTTTTCAAGGTCTGCTTCTTTATGAAATCAATTATGCCGTTATTGGAGCTTGCATTATCAATTGTGATTGTCTATCCCCCACTCCACCAAACATCTCTCAACCTCCTTACCAAGTGTCTCGCCTTTGTGATTTGGAACTAAACAAAAGTTAATAATCTTTTTATTTAGTTTCCAATCACTACCAATGTAGTGGGCCGTAAGACACATATTGTTAAGATTTTGAAGAGAAGTCCAAGTGTCCGTGGTAAGGCAAATTCGTTGGTTCTTAAATACTTTCTTCAACACTTTCTTCCCATCTTTGAACAATTCAAGAACAACTTTTGCGACCGTTATTCTAGATGGGAATTTGGTCTACTTTGGTTGCACCACATGCATGAACTTTCTAAAACCTTGACCTTCAACAAACCGAAAGGGCAATTCATCAAGAATAATCATTTTTGCCAAGACCTTTCTACATGCATCCACACTAAAGCTTACAGCTGTAAGCTTTGGAACCGTACTACTACCCTGCACCAACAGATTCAAAACCTAGGGTTGTTTGGATACCTTATCTTTTCCTCTTCTTTTGATTAAAGATACTAAGCTCATAATCTTTACATCTAACGAGGAGATTGGTTCTCATTGACAATGTCCCATTAACATCGTTATTACAAGTAAATTCGGCTCCGCAATAGTTACAAGTAGACTTCATCTTGTCACCCACCTTTTCTGCTTTTGAAAAATGATCCCATACTAAAGATGCATTCTTATTTGGTTGTTTTTCTTCTTGGGTTCAATTTCATCATTCTCATCCACTAAGATGGGTTCATTCCCATCATCAATATCAACCGAATCAACCGTATTAGATCCAATGTGAGTTACCCCAGACCCAGATACATCCATCTACAAAGGAAAATGTTACTTTACTTTAGTCAATTTTTAAATTTCGTAGTAATTTGTAGTTAAAGCTAACAACAAGTCAACACTACATGCAGAGCAACAAGCCAACAACAAGCCATCCGAACTTCACATACTTAAACCACTGATTGAATCATTATTGCATTACACGAGTGCTAACTGGCAGGACTCAGAAGGGATAGCAGATTTTATACCTTTGTTGTGCCGATTCAGAGTGCGAAATTGCCAAATTCGTATATCAAATTCATATTTCCTACAACAGAAGAATACACCTTACTACACTACCCAGATATTCAATACAGAGAGAGGAGAGATAGTCAGTAGTCAGTAGTCACATAGAGAGGAGAGATAGCCAGATCTCGACCATAGAGAGAGAGAGAGAGAGAGACTCACCACACTAGTCACCACCGTTACTGTAAGAGGGGAAAAACTCACGAAGTTCTTTCCTTGCTCTTATGAGATCAAATCCTCTTCGAATGGAACGACCTCGATCCTGCAATACGAGCAAACAGTCAGAGCACCCCTGCCTCTAAGCGGCAAGGGCCCTCCGATGCTTAAGTTAGTGCTGACGATCTGGAAGATAAGCAAAACGAGTGTGTAAGTATGAGAATGGGTTCAAGCATACCTCTAGTACTTAGGAGTCGTTATCTTATATAGGCGAATATTTTGCATTTACATTCCCTGTGGAATTCTTCTCTGTATGGAATCCTTTCAAGCTTAGGATCCTCCCTTATTGGGCAGCGTAACCTGCATGATCCTGTATCCTTAGTCGATAAGGAATCTTGCCAAGATGGCCGCATATTGCTCGTCTGGAGCTTTACCCTACATGGGAGTTCGCTCTTTATTTAGTATGTTGACTGGCTTTCCATCTCTGAGTAAGGTTGTGCTTATCTTCGCAAGCCTAACCGATTCTGGGAATTTCTCCGAATATTCCTTCCTCTCCTTATCTTTACAAGGTAAGTCTGCTACTAGGGTTTCTCCCGCGTTGGGCCGTTCCTCCTGCATTCTCCGACGAGTAGGTAGATTTGGGTTATTACTGAATCATGGCCTTGGTGGTCGTCGGCCTATTACTCCGTGTCAATTCTCTCGTGCAAGTCACATGGTAGCTCTGGACGAGCTATTCTGTTCGTCCTCTATAGCCTTTGGAAAATACCCCACACAGTTACCCTTCACGGTTTCACCTTGACACCTTCTTCAATGGCCGATTTAACCTGTTACAGTGTTACCTGAGTGAGACAGTGAGTAGAATCAGTAGATAGTCTTGATTAGTTGATTACAGAGAGAGAGAGAGAGAGAGAGAGAGAGAGAGAGAGAGAGAGAGAGAGACTCACGGTTCTTCAATGGCCGATTGAACCTGTTACAGTGTCACCGAATCACCATTGTTACCCTTCACCACAACAGTCACCGAGTAGATGTCGATCTCGATTGACAGATTTCTTCACCGGAGAGAGAGAGAGAGAGAGAGAGAGAGAGAGAGAGAGAGAGAGAGAGGTTGGCTAATGGCTGTTACTTGAGGTCGAGAATCGAGATAGAGTTAGAGAGAGGAAAAGTTTCTGAAAACCGAGAACTGAAACTCAATTTTTTTTATTTTTCTGAACTGAACCGAATCTGGTGAAGAAAAAAACCAAAAAAAAAACCCAGTTCGGTTTGGTTTTCCGGTTCCGTCCGGTTTTTGAAATTTTTTTTTCCAGCCTTACTCAGTAGTTAACTCTTACCCACTAACCCTTGTATTACAAATCATCAACAGTTCATATCTTGGAGTTGATAAATAAGCAACAAACATGAGGTTTCTTTATCTTCTTTTTAACTTAAGTGTTCTCATAGATTCTCAACCTTAGGATTGTCCCTCCAAGTCAAAATTGATATACATGATTCCTAGTGGACTTTTCAGCTGGTGAGGCTATGGTTCTGCTGACCCACTTAGTGCTTGCACTTCGAAGGCCCATTGTCACAACCAAATTTCGAGTTGGCAACAAATTAACCTTGAAATAGGATGGTCCATATGTGGTAGTAGAAGTCTACACTGGCGGAGCATACAAGATAGATAGCTGACGAACAAGGTTTCAAAATTGGCCCAATCAATGAAAAATTCTTGAAGCGCTACTACCCATAAGGCTGGTAACTCCTAATCGCATGAGTGTAAACTAGGGGTGCACATACACCGGGCTGGGCCGGGTTCGGGCCGGGCTTATACTAGATAATAACGAGACTAGTGCATTCCCAAGCCCGGCCCATTTATAATCGGGCTTTATTTAATTTGCCCAAGCCCAACCCAAATAAAATATTAATTTCCCAAACCCATCCAAGAAGCCATTTATCTTACTAAAGCATAGTAATATAAACATAAATTAATCAATCACAACGATCACAATTATAATTCACAACCTTAATAATATATTTAAAGTTCTAAGTTGTTACAAAAATATTAAAAACATACCTATAAATTAAAGTGTAATTAAAATATTCAAAAAGTTGAGACTCTCCGATATCCATCAATTTTTATACATAGTATTTAAATAAGAATATTATTTAAATCGGGCCGGGCCGGGCCGGGCTGGGCTTCAGAGAAGTTTCCCAAACCCAACCCATTTATTAAACGGGCTTAAAATCTCAACCCAGCCCGGCCCTATGGGCCTAAATATTTATCCCAAGCCCTAAAAAAATCGGGCTGGGCGGGCTACCGGGCCGGTGTGCACCCCTAGTGTAAACTGCATGATGCTCCTGACACACATGAGCTAAAATTGTGCATGGCCAAAAAAAAGAAGAAGAGAGAAGGTGTTCTTACCATCGAACTACGTTTTGACTTGATCCCTTCCAAGGGTACATAGGCAGCTTGAGAATCCATCCAAAAAATAAATAAAAATTCAACCAAAGTTACGCTACTGTTGGCCCACAAGAGGATAAACTGTGAACGACTAAAAGTAGAAGAAAAAACTTTATTGAAATACATAAAGTAATCGTCTTATATTAAATGAAAGACACAGTTTGCTGCAAAAATGAAACATCTATCTAGTAAACTAAACAAGTCTAAATAAAAAGAAAATACATCAAAGGAAAGTAGAACAAGCACTAAGGTAGCCAAGCCAAATTTAGGATATCTTCCTGTTTGGACTTGAGAAGACGCTCCAAATTGTTAGTCACCTCCATATCCGCCGGCTCCATCACCTCAACAGCTTCTACAGTAGCCCGCTCGGCTTGCAAAGTTGAGATGGCATGCTCATTCTGAACCCTCTCTACATCAACCCCATCAATTGATTCTCTGAGCTTTTTTGCCTGCAAATCTAGTAGCCCGAGCTCCTTCTTCAATTTAGCTCTCTTAGCATCAATGCCATTTAATTCAAAATGAAATGCCTGAGCGTCCTCCGATGCTTTCCCATCAAGAGCCTGAGCGTTAGTATGGCGTTGATCTACATCTGCCAATCGTCTTGCCTTCTCATCCATGGTCATCCCACTAGCAAAGCCAGTTTTCATAGAAGCATAATCGGCAGCATGCTGTATGTATTTCTCTCTCTGGGTTTGGAGTGGAGAGAAATCCAGTTGAAGCTTCGAGATCTCATCATAAATCTCTTGCAACTTCAATCTTAAGGATGCCAACTTCTCAAGAGGAGTCTTGACTAAGACACTCTTAATTTTGCTATCAAGAATCAAAGCAGCAATACGACAAGCGCTGAGGATCGTACTTCCTGTATCAAACATGGTAACAGTTGATGGCACAACCTGTCCTGACAGAGGAGGATTTGAAGAAGGTGGAGTTAATGCTCCTTTACCAAAAGATGAATGGGGAAGGTGAGAAGGCCCATCACCAACACTCAAATGAGGGACTGTAGGCGTGACTTCAACCATGTTTTTCTCCTGGCCCATCTTGACAGCCAAGTCAAGGATGCTCGGTCCTTGAATGGAATCATTGCTACCTTGGGGCTCATCCATAACTTTAAGATTCGAAAACTTCTATTGCTAAAAATGAAATGTTGATTCCTTGTTTTAGAGAGAGAGAGAGAGAGAGAGAGAGAGAAAGAGTAGAAAGCAAGACAAAATATGAAAACGATTTCAATTGGATGACTGATCTGCCTCACGTAGACGTGGTTGGGAAGAACTATGAAAACATCCAAGGAAGTCCCTACAATAGTTCTAGGATTTCCTAGAGGTAAACTCTTTTATTTGTCACGGGCAATACGTCTCTAGCAACGATCACTATTCCTTTCAGTACTCAATCGATCCTCAACCTCTGCCCCTTTCGGCGTCTCTAGCTGTTGAGGACGATGAGGGATACATGACAGCAAAATTTTGTGAATCAATAATGGGATGGGATGAGCAGAATCATTATTCAAAGTTTTAGCAGGCTACTTGAGAGGCATTAAAAAACAAAGGTTAAGTACCTGAACCATGTGAATTATGCTTGCACCTTTGGACCTTCGAAGAATTGTCTCTCAAAAAACAAGCACACTTTTTGCTTTTCAAAGCACTACTATCATTGGAAAAAGGATCACTGTAAACTTGAAGCCACCAATCATCATAGGCTTTTGTGATTGAAAAATTTCTAAGATTGTCACAACTTGGTAGTGTCACTACAGCACTAGTATTGTGCCACTTGTATGATCACCAATGGTTAATTACATCAGATAGTGTCCCATCGTGGACGTCTTCCTTTAATTTTCTTGGAAGGTGCCGTGGAACCCAAACTGCCTGCTGAATCTGTGAGGTGCATAAGGCTCAATAACAAGGTACCCCTCACATCTCAAGGTCAAATAACAAGACCGGATACTGATGAAATATTCCAAATTATGGACATTTGGACTAGGAGAATCATCAATCCTGTGCTAGCACTGCGGTAACGTCAGGGCCAAATGATGCAACACTACTCCCCTGCAAGACTTAAACAAAGCTTGTGCTTCCAAATCACCAAAATGTCGGGCTCCTCCTTGCCCAGAGTATTTGACCATAAGAGAATGATTCAACTCACTAGGTGCACAAAAGTGGGTTCGAAAGTACTCGACCAACCAACCATACAAGTAGTGGGTGGGAAAAACCACGTTGCAAGTTGCAGGATCAAGAGATGAGATGGTCTTATTCAAACCTCGATAAATGTTAGCAAAAATTGGAGCTGCAAGACAAAATACATCACATTTAGCCATTTTGCTTGCGATTCCAAACTCACCAGGTCGCATCAATATTGCATTCTCAACTGGGATCATGAATTTACAGAAGCAAGTCGCAAGGAATGCAGCCAAGTAGGTCTTCTCTTGCGTAGTCTTTTCGATCCCAAGGCAATCAAAGACCTCTTCTTCACTTGCTTTCCGAGTTTGAATTGGAGGAATTATTCCTAAAGGGTTGTATGTATCATCCAGTCTCATCGTTTTTGTAATAATCCGAATTTTAATTATAAAATTAGGATAATTTATTTTCTTTAATGTGGATAATTATGTTAGTATTATTTAATTACCTAAATTTGGACCCTAACTCTTTTATACCTCACATATATGGATACTATATATATATATATATATATATATATATATATATATATATATATATATTTGCTTTTATATATTTTTTCTTTTCTTATCTCATACATATACATATACACACATGTATATTATGTACATATATACACATTCAACCACTCCCCACTCTCCACTCCTCCACCCACTATAATCAACACCACACTCCACCCTCTCCCCTACAAAATCAGACCTCCCTCCACCCTCTCTCTGCCCCCAACAACCCTTGTCACCCTTCTTGTCACCCCCTCACATCCCCACTGGGTTTAGCCACTCCCTCACACCACCCCAACCCAAACACTCCACCCTCACCCTTCATAAACCCCTCTATTTCATTCCTCACTCTCTCACACTCCCACACATCACCATTTCACAGAAAAACAGCAAGGAAAGGAGAGAAAGCTCTAAGTTAGGTTATGGAGTTCTAGAGAGAGAAAGTAAGGTGAAACTTGGGTTTCCACCTCCAAACACAACCACATTCAATCTTCTCCCACAAGTTCATCCATTGCACTCCTAGACATCTACATTTCGTCATTCAAGCAAGACAAGCCGGCCCAAGAAGCTCCCTCCGCCGGTTTTTCGCCAAAACTTGTTTTACCGAAATCTTTTGCAAAACAAGGTAAAAACTCGTACCCAACCTATTCCAAGCTTTTGAATGTGTTATAATAGTCTTGGAGTAGTTTAGAGTAGTTTTTAGGGCTTGAAACGAGCCCAACCGGAGAAACCGTAGCTCATTTTCGAATTCGCGGCCAGATTCACCAAATTGATATTATTTCTAGGCCCGACTACTGATTTGATATTATGCTTGTTGAAGATGACCTTTCTGATATTATTTTTGATATCCGAATGATATTATTATTCTGGAAAACCACTGACTTGATATTATTTTAGTTCTATTAAATATCAGTTTAGTATTAAACATGAAGTTTATATCAGTTTGATTTTATTGCTTAATAAAGTAGAAAAATAGGATTTGTTTTGGTAGAAATTTAGATTAAATGGTATAAAATTGGTTCTTTCATATCAAAAGGATATTTAGCATATTTATATGAATAAGATAAATTTGAAATGTTTATATATTTTTTTAGGACTTCTTTTATTAATATTATTTTCTCTAAGAAAAGATTTATAAGCCATTTAATGAAAGTATTGAATTTTTTTTTAAAAAAGTATAAACCTATCTAATTGATTAGATTATAAGTTTTAGTGTAAACTTATAAGTTATAAATAATTAGTAAGACTTTTTTTTTTTAAATTTAGAATTTCTAGGATAAATTTCTTTTATGCCTCAATATGTTGTTAGTTCACAAAAAAATCAGAATATATTGTATATTGTTGTAATAGAAAAACTTTTTAACTAGTGAAATTTATTTTTACTAGAATGACCATTTTGCCCTTTATTACATTTATCATCCTTATAATAGTTTTGGACTTACTAAAATTCAAGGAATTACTTTTTGAGTCAAGTTATGTCATAACTAGCTAAAATAAAGTATTTTTACGTATTTACCCTTGTCGGTGGCAAAATTAGCTTTTTACCCTTGTATTATGTTTATTTACAAAAAGGCCCCTAGAGTTTGTAAATTACACTAAGGACCCTAGAACCGTGAAATTACTTTTGTTACCCTTATACTTACTTAAATTTTTGATGGCGATCCCTTATTTCTATAAATTACGTTTATGACCCTATACTTTATTTAATTACATTAAGGCCCCTTGTTTTCAATTAATTTGGTTTGTGACGATTTGTGAACTTGTGAATCGTGTTACTTGATTTTGTGACCCTTAGAATATCGTTATCACTTTGCTTCTACTGTTAAGTGCACTTTCCATAAACGTGTTGAATGTTAGAATGGACAACTAGGTTCCCGGGTTGGGTGATCGTACGCGGATATCACATAGACGATGAGGTTAATGGAAAAGTGAATTGGAATTGATTGATGGGGAGTTACCCCGAGATTGTTGTTGAATGGCAGTTCCGCCAAGTGATTATTTTGGAGGATTGTTTGGCAGTCTGCTATGATTTCAAAACCTTAGGATGTGACACTCTGTGATTTGCTTCATTTGAATTCTGAGGCGTTATAAGGGTGGAAGTATTATAGACCAGTTTCAGCTATATACCTACAGGATCTGGCAGTTGCCATACGTAGCCCAGTGGTACAATTTCGTCTCTGGGAAATTCATCCTTGCGAGGCGGCTGACAGCTGGATTAAGTACGTAACTTATACCTTCTGTTGGGGCCCCCGAGTGAAGGGCAAGCAAGGGGGGAGTAAATCATAGTTTGGTCATATTCCTTAGTGGTTAACCGGGAGGAAAGTTCTCTAGGTTGAGAACATAGATGAATATCTAAGTTAATGGCTAGTAATGAAATCAGCTATGTGTTTAATTTCTGCTTTACGATTTATTTCCTGCTTATTCCTTTAATTACTGCTTTTCAATCATATAAGTGGTACTTGTTTAGCAAGGGTTGGGAGGGTTAGAGTAGCTATTGAGTGATTTATCGCTCATGGTGTTACACTTCGTGTGACCCTAGTATAATACTATGATGTTGCTTCGCGACTCGGACGTATTATGCCAGACTGTGATCAAGCAGGTACTATTGGTGTCGAAGAAGACGGTTATTTTGGAGCCGAGGGTTTTTCGGCAAACCAGGCTCAGGAGGAGCCATGGAATCCAGAGTTGAACCTTAATCTGTAGAACCCATCCCTTTATTTTAATGTTGGATCTGTAATATTAATTTCTCAAACCGTACTAAGTATTTTGCAATGGGCTGCACTTCACGTCTTCCAACGTGTACTCTGATGGAAACTCTTTTTATTAAATTAATCCTAATTTGTTGTCTTAATTAATGCTTCCGAAAATCGGGGCGTTATAGTTTTATTCCATTTCACTTTCTTCATGGGCTTCTCATACTTTAAAGCACCTTTAAACCAAAAACTCTACCCAGACAGAAATCTTCACGGTAGGTACCCCCTTGCTCCCCTTGCACAAACGATGATATGCGAGAAATAAATATTGGTCAGTTGGCGGAAGTGCAAGACTTCCGTCCGGGTTATTAGCGGAAAACTCTTTAGCAGGAGGGACAACCTTGTCGTAAAATTGCCCAGCAATCGGAAGCCCGCCAATATTTTGCAAATCCCATAAAGAAATAGAAACTTCTCCAATTGAAGTAAGCATGGAATTCGTTGAAGAACACTAGCACTTCAAGAAGGCTCTAAGCACGCTAGGATGGCGATCATAAGTGAATAAAGTAGCAAACACAGCATCATACATTCTCATCCCTTTTAGAGAGGTGTCGTGGCAACTCAAAATGTCTTTAGTCCATTCCCAATACCTCGCAACAAATCGAAGCTTACCAATACCTTTTAAAGAATTCCATTACACTTCTCTAGCACGAATTTGATGACCAAGAAGTGTGAAAGGATCGGGAGCATCAAAGCAATCATGAGTTGAAAAGAGAAGAACCAGAACCTTAAAATCAAGGTCTTGCGCAATGGAAGTATCCCCAAAATGAGAAAGCTTGCAGCGAATTTGTGTGTTACAAGGTGAATTAAAACCTGCAATATGTGCATTGAAATTTACACCTTCTTATTTTTTCCCTCACACATTAACCATAGAATCTAATTAGATGGTTGTTAGGCCAAATGGCTAATCATCTCTAAATGGTTAACTGAGGTAATATTCAAAAGAAAATGTTAATTAACGGTGCCCCTGATTGAGGATTATTAAATTACTTAGAAAGTCAATAAACATTGTTTTCCTTGCAATGTTACGAGTTCACAAATAATCAACCACTTGCATTTGTTATGACAATAATCAATATTCGTTATACCTAGTCTACCCTTTGCTAAATTACTCTGTTATTTTGTGACCCCACCCGCCCAATGGCCAATGCATATGATTTTAAGGCTTTTTATATTATGTGTTGGCAGGTGGAGTTTAGGATATAACTTCCTCTACCTTTACTAAAGCGTAATTTCCGTCTCTTTTGTTTCTTAATTTTTTATATTTTGAAATATAACATATATTCGATGAACTTACGAGGGGTGAATTTATTTCATAAAAATTACAGGGGTACTCTTGAATATTAATCAAAATTTCTTCCCATGTTTCTACTCATTCTTCTGTGGGGAACAATATTGGTCCTCAGCCATAGAGGTGTCCTCATCCTAGTTGATTTAACTTATTGTGTTCTCATCCTGAAATTTTGAAAAAAACCCAACAATAGCCTTATACCCATTTCCCTATAAAACCTAATTAATCATACTAATAAATCCACTCTTGCTCTAATACCCCTGACATGTATTTGTGCTCATTATTTGGTTACGTGTCGGGTTTTAACTAATCGTGCGGGTTACCGGGTCAATTACTAGTTTAGCTAAGTTGTACTATTGATTTGTGTGTGTGCCTCTATGTGATTGGCTAAGTTAGTATACAACATATAGGGTACATGATATGGCCATATCGAATAATTTTCCTTAGCCTAAAAAAACAAAAGAAAGAGTTTCACGTTCCTCTTCTTTCATTCTTATCACCACCGAGAGAGAGGGAGACAGAGGGAGTTTGGCTAGGAGAATAAGAGGAGGAAAAAGGGCAAAAAAAAAAAAAAAAAAGAGGGAAAATCAGAGAGGCACCTTTTTTTTATTACTCAAATTTGCCCTAAAGGGTTAAAAATGCTAATCCAGACCCTTAGTAGTGGAACAAACCATGGATGAATGAGAAAGCAATTAAGTACAGGAAAAAAAACCACAAAAGGTTTAAGAAATTCCACGTAGAAAAATGCCCAAACACGTAGCTGCAACCCTTCACTGTCGCAACGCTGCCTTACATCCACCAACAAGCACAAGCTACATGATCACGCAAATGCAAGCGTAGCAGCAAAGAGCTAAAGATTGAGTACCTTATGAAGCCAGATAGAGAAGGTTGAGTGCACTTACAGAGTCCAAGAGCTGATCCACGCCCTAACCCGAAGCCACCGAAGTTTCCAGATCAGAAGCAAGGCACCAAAGAGCAGGGAACCAACAAATCTGTTCGCTCAAAGTTCGTGGAAGAAAGTGACAGGGGGGGGGGGGGGGGGGAGAAACAAAGTGTGGCTGGAGATTTATAGAGAGAGCAAGAGTGGAGAGTAGATCGCAAGCCGGAAGGTGTCCTCCCCTTCCTCCACCACAAGGGAGTAGAAACCTTAGGGGGAAGGGGAAAGTGAAAGGGAAGAGGGGGCATTCTTTTTCTCTAGAGAGAGAAGCTCTCAGTTTTTACTTTTGGTCCACGGGAGGTACCTTGCTTGACTAGAATTGAAGCTTAGTTAGATATATTCACATGTGTTTAGACTATGAATTTCATGTTTTCTAATTGAATATTTTGCATCTAATATTTCAATTTCTAGTTGAATTAGATTTCGGGTTAAGTTTGTGAAAACTCGAGCATTCACTTGAATCCCTTCAATTTGATTTCTTTTGAACTTAATTTCCAAGTAGGGAATAAGAAACTCCATAACTAGAGCTACAAAACACTTGAAAAAAAAAATAGAAAAATGACCAAACACGCAGCTGCCACCCTTCACCGTCACAACATCGCCTTACGTCCACCAACAAGAACAAGCTACACGATCACGCAGACGCAAGCGTAGTGGCAAAGAGGCAAAGATCGAATACCTCACGAAGCCAGATAGAGAAGGTATAGTGCACTTCCAGTGTTTAGGAGCTGATCAACGCCTTAACCTGAAGCCGCTGAAGTTGCTGGAGCAGAAGCAAGGCCTAAAGAGTAGGGAATCGACAGATCTATTCTCTTAAAGCTCATGGAAGAAAGTGAGCGCGGGGGGGGGGGGGGGGGGGGGGGGAAAGAAACGGAGTGTGGCTGGAGATTGATAGAGAGAGCGAGAGAGGAGAGGAGATCGCAAAAGGGGTTATTCTTTTTCTAGGGGGGAAGGGGAAGGGTAAAAGGGGTTATTCTTTTTCTCTAGAGAGAGAAGTTCTTATTTTTACTTTCAATAAGTATTGGGTAACGATTTTGGCACTTTAATTGCTAGCTAAAATTTGTCTTTTAATGCAAAAATTATGCACGACAGATGTAGTAAAAGACAATTTCAAGAGTATCATTATCATTATTAAAAAGTGGAGTGTCAAAATCATTCTTTGTAATAAGTTGTGAATATCCTTACTTTTAAAAGTATATGGACATTTTTGATACTTCGGTTATAAATGTAATTATAGAAAGCTTTTTTTTTTTCCGCACACTTAGCAAGTTTTTATTTTGTGACCATGACATAATCTCATTCAAAATATAACAATGTTATTACAATTTATTGACGATTCATATTTAAGATTGGGCGCCTTGGCCTTGAAATCTGAGGGCCGCCCATTTTTCGCATTTTGGCCGCCCCATTTTTTGCATTTTCTGCTACTTATCACCTTTTGGGTGTTCAGTAAAATACATTCTTGTAGAATGAGTTCTCTATTTTTCATTTTAGAGAATAGAAGTTAAAAAGAGGTGCTGAGTTACTTTTCACATTCTCCACTTGCAAAATACATTATGCACATTTCTCCCAAACACTTCTTCTAAATTCAAAACGCATTTTGACCATAATTTAAAAAACCAAAAAGTTAAAAATGAAAATATGAAAAAGTGGGCTCCCAAACAACCCCGCTTACCCACGAAATCTCTCTCTCTCTCTCTCTCTCTCTCTATATATATATATATATATATATATATATAAACACACCCATAGTCTCCCACTCCATCTCCCTCCTCAAGCATTCAACCCCCATTAACAACCAGTTCAAGCCCAAGTCTTAAAACTAACCACATTCCACCGAGCTCTAAACCGGCCATCCACCCTCCTTTTCAAGCTCTACATTGCCATTTCAGAGTGCTCTCGAAGTTCACAAGCCACGTAGTAGTTCATCTCCAGAGGGAAGGTAAAATATTGAAAACCTAGTCTTTTTCCCTTCGTCGCACATTAGATCATGTTTTTAGTGACCCATTGCATGATTGGACTTGTAAGAGTTGTAGATAACACCATAATATAGTCTTTGTATGGACGGATTTCTTCCCGGATTGATAGAAGACGAGAAAACTCCATTCGAAGCCAAAAACCGAGCAAATACGAACTGTTACAGACTTACAGTGACTGTTTTTAGCAGCTTATTCCGGGACATCCCTAGAACGTTTGAGACATTTACGGTGAAATTTTACAAGAACTTTAGAGGACTGTAGGTAAATGAATTAGCCATCATCTCCAACTTGAATCACCCAGTTTCAACGGTCTGATATCCATGGATTGGGTGCTTTGTAAACTCTGGCAGTTTCGGACAGATTCTGTCGTGTCACGTTTTTGCCCTGTTTGTGAGTCTTGTTGGGCAATGACTTCTCCATGAAAATCTTTTAAAATATCTTGAACTTTATCCCTGTAAATTATCGTGAAGTTCTGAAAACATTTGGTACCTCGTTTCGTAGAAAATACAAACTGCTGTTACCGGTAAATTTCTTGTACGTACTGTCTTAAGGTTTTACCGTAAACATCTTCATGCGTGATATTCCATACGTTTTTAGATTCTGATCCGAACTTGAAATACTGTAATCTAGTTCCAACGTGATTTAATGAGTTACTAATGGAAATATGGGAGTTCTCTCTTCGCGGAGAATGCTTCTTGTCAATGTCGTATTCAAGTTTCCAGCAAGATAACGTACACGAGAGTATCTGAGAATACAGATGAGCAAAATGGGCAAACACCTTAGACAATGAATCAAAATAATGATGGGTTCCCACCATACTGGATCCCGGCTAGGGCAGTGGATGCCTTTCCAAACTCCGAAGCAGCCTATTTAATAAGACAAATTGATGTTACAAAATGAAAAAAAACACTAACAATCAAGCAAAAAAAAAAAGACGTGCAAAAAACTGGAAAAAACAAAAGAATAAATTAGCAGAGATTTGTAGACAAACCATTTTCATAGAATTGTGTGCCGCAAGCTCTTCTTCTGCTCTCCGTTCCACAGAAGTCAACTCCTCACTGAGAGTCTGGGTGGCGGTTATTTAAACAAATGATTATTGACGTTCCAATCCTTCATAGCAACATAGCTTCAAGACTTCAAATGTAGGATACATTCCAAAAGGTGAACTTAAATACTTGCATCATTCTAGTCTCTGTCAGTTCTCCATTTCAACGGACTCCATGTTTGCATGATGAAATGCAATGGTGCAGCATTATAGAACGCCAATGATATATGCTGAACTCTACGTCAGAACTTAGAACCATAACAACCAATTGCGTGAACATTATTTTGATAAAGGATACAATGTAGCTAAGTCATAAGAATCACAAGCACTTCTATGAATTAACTCGATCCATGTTCAACACATCTCTATAGGCGAAAAGTGACCCTTTTTTGTGTTTTTCAAGCTCCAAGGAAAATTTCACATACTTGTTTGACATGTTTCATAAATTAGGCAAAGATACATAGTATCAGACACTTTGACGAAACCAACAGCTTGGAAATGCAAGACAACAATTACATGTTCTGGATGTCTTCGCAATCTCTTTACAGAGGAAATTTCGCATCCAATGCAGAAGAAAAATTAGAAAGTCAAGCACGGTGTGGACACTGCTAGGATTCTCTCCGTAGCCTTCCATTGACTTCATTTCACCGATCTGGATTGCTGTTGAATTTGAAAGCTATTCAAAGACCTTGGACCCTACATAAGTGCTTCTCACCTCATTAAGTGCTTCTCAAATGGGCTGGAAGATCTTCCAAGCAAAAAGGCATAAGATCCTCCAAGACTACCTACTAGCCAATGGGTGATCCTTCTCGCCAGTAGGCCATTCCCCCCTGATAGTTGAAATTATCCATGCTGATAAGTTATAGAACTGTTTCAGATCTCTCTGGACGAGAGGAGTTTGAATTCACATGAACTTTGAAATTCGTGTAAGATACAATTCAGTATTTTGTTCATTCCGGCGGTGTGTAATTTTGTAAAGGTCCTTTTTTAACCAAGTGTATTACAAATGGCAAGCTCGCTGATTAAAGTTGGAGCAGTGAAATGATACGTGGCCCTAAAGAACCCATCAATGTAGATATAAGAAAGGAGCTGCAGACTCCGAGTCAAAACTAATCCTTTCTTGACATGGATGGTCCAGGATTTTCCGAGGATGATTGTTTCCTTCGGGTCAGAGAGAGTGGGAGTGATGGGTCACAACTTGTTCTCAGTGATTCATGTAGCAAGAAACTCTGATGCGTTTGTCATGGATCACAAGAGATGGTGGGCAGTGCAAATGTGGACAGATTTTTCTTTGTAATCAACAGGGTCTAAAAACAGGGCAACCTGGAACAAAAGATGTGGATCAAAGTTTTACTCCGAAACCAAAATGATGTAGCACGAGTAGGAAAGACGGAGACCAGGAGAAAAAGAGCAGAGAGAGGGAATAGCATACGACAGTAAAAACATCTCCAACAAATCAATTACCATCATCGAATTGTAGACCAATTTAATACCATGGAGACGAGAAGTTTGTGCAGGACAGTGGAAATTGTACACACAAATCACCACGATGTCAAAGTGTACTCTTCTAATCGACGCACTGATGGATTGGTGGCATGCTGTACGAATAGGAAAAGGCTAAGATGCAAGTTATATAAGAGAGCAATACTAAAAATGGAAGGTAAACTAAACCATACACCAAAGAGAAAAAAGTGAAGCCAACCGATTGAGATGTTCATTTTATAAAAAAGAAATGCTGCAGGAAGAGAAAAATTTAGCAGACAAAGTTACAATGTCATGCCACAGTTACAGAAACAATGCCACAGTTACAGAAACAACGCACCATAAAGAACCTGCAGCGATGCCAGATTTCCTTCTGATAAAGCAGCCTGCTTCTTAAGTGCATCCAAAGAACTAACAGGTGCCTCAATTTCAGAGATCTTTGCAGCCAAAGCATCTGCCATATTTGACACCACCTTGGTCACTTCAATTTTGGCTGCAGCTCTATCTCTCTATAGCTGCTTGCCATGAGCCTCAGATGACTTAGCTCTCTCTGTTACGGTGATAATTAACAAATTTAATAGCATTTCCTTTCCCTTTGTAATTAGTCATTGATAAAGAATTTCCTACGCAGCAAACCTATGACACATGAAAGTTAGAAGATCATTTAGGAATAATACAGGAAAAAACAAAATGGGTTTCACCTCTGCAATAAGAAGCTCTTCTGAGAATTTTCAGATTTGTACTCTTGAAGACGTGATGAAAGCCCAGCACAAACCTGGAAATCATTAACAGAAAGCTGATAAAGATAACAAAGGAAGGAAAAAGGTATGACTGGTCCTAAGCGTAAGGAGTACATGTTAATGTCACAATTACGCAGTGAAGATGAGGTAAATCAAGCTCTGGTTCTTGGAAGAAGATAAGAGAAAAACCTAAAACTTTGAAATCGTAACTATTTTATGCCCATAGAAAGGTAATATGCACATAAACAAGTGTATGTGTAACTAGTTCGCTTTACCATAATAACTCTTATACAGTGTTAAAAATATGCAAATAAACGTGAATAGGTAGTTTTGTCCAAGATGAATGTCGCTAGGAGATCTAAATAACTTACGCACTTGTGCTGTAGGCAAATCAAGCATAATGCCAAGCTTCAGTCAGAAACAGACTATATGGGGAATCTCTGAAGCCTAAAAATGACATCTTAATGCTATAATTCCGACAGTGCATATGATGAAATTCAATGTAAATTATTATAAACATAGCCAATAGCTTTTGGATTAATATGAGTCTAAATTCCAAGGTAAATTCTGGAAGTTGAAAAGTCCAAAACTGAAAGAGTTATGTACGGTCTAGTTTGGCAGGAAAGATATCGTAAGATAGCTTCACAAAGAGAGGACACAAAATAGGTGGATTCTCTGTTTACATAACCATAAAAAGGTAACTTCATGCATAGGTGAAATGAAGTACCAACAGTAATAGCCTGAGTACTAAATACCAGAGAACAGAGGGCAATTGATTCTAACCCGAGCTAACCTTGCCTCTTTTGACTGACCAGTAGAAATCGCTATCTTAAGCAGACCTTGATCCTGAAATTCAGTAAAACCTTTAAGTGGCAAATGTTTAAGAAATAAGGGAACACAAGGCTCATTTGGAGGTAAGTTAAGGAGACTCGAACTTGAGACTTATTGTTGAGGAACCGCAACCTAAGCTTATATTTCCTCAACATAAGCTTATAGGCCTTTTTTTTGCCCTATAGTACATGCTTCACCTCAAGTTGATCTTATACTTTTATCGGAGAAGCATCGGCTTTGTGCTCTTGTAGCGATTTTTGATCGGGATGAGATTCAACCTTGAGACCAGCATCTTTCCGAGGCGTATCAACTAACTAGGTGTATCCATACTTACAGAGTGATGTCCCTCCTGCTCAATTTTTGTAGAGATTCCTGCATCCCGAATTCAAAAATCTTGACTGGTGTCAACTGGAGGATCTTCATGGGCTATCTCAAGTCTCAACACCTTTGACAGCAAGTTGTGAAGAAGAAACCCTCTCAAGAACATCTGAAGGGTCCCCATTTACAAGCTCACCCTTTGAAGTTGATGCAATTGCTTCTACATTGGGAACAACAGCTGGAAGTTCCTCGTGAAGAGCATTGTCTTTCACGTCTTCACTCAAGATTGACTCGGATATATAAGAGCTTGGAATGGAACCATCATTCTCGACATTTGGTAGCTGCTCATTGTTAGTTTGGGTGTTTGAATTGCTGGGAATGATCCCATAACTTTCAATTGTCAAACCAGCCCCATCTTTATCAGGTACGACATTGGATTGTGATTTTTCAGAGCTATTAAATTCTGATGAGGTATCAACTGTTTTGATGTTTCATTCGGGGAGAGCTCTTTTGAGCCTAGAAATCAACTACGTGTTAGATATATCATATGATTGAAATTTTTATGATATGAATATCAAACTCCCCTAAGGCTATAGGAATGACAGAAAATACCTTGGCCTTTAACCGTGTCCTCTTTGTTTGAGATCCTCGTCCATTAGAAGCTTATTTTTCGAGGGAAAAATGCAGCAAACAAAAAACTCATGAACTCAGAGTGCACAAACATGAAGGAACAAATAAAGCAGGGACTAGGATAGTGCTAAAAGGTTCTCGCTATCTAGTGCTGTAAAAATATTGCTCGTTTCCATTTTGAAACCAAACATACTCGTATCGATACAAACTATCCAGTAGCAACCAGTATTGTAGCTCCATGTAGTGATGGAACAACGTCCTTCGCCTGGGAGTCATATTATTTGCATATGTTTGGAAGGCTATATTGGCGTATTGGGCATAAAAGAAACATAAGCATGCAATTTATGTACCTCTCCCTCTCTCTGATACGAATCTATGACCTAGCAACAGATACCACCACAACAGATAAACCTTAAATTCGTATCACAAAACTAATAATATCGCCTGAGGGCCAGCGCCATTAAAAGAGCTGTAGAAATTACAAATAAAGTTTAAGAAGTAAATTGAATCTCATTTACCAAACAAAAGAGTCCAACATTTTGCCACCCATGTAGTCAGGCGGCACAATTCTAGCAAGAAAGGCATAATTAAACCAGAGACACTTCAAACCATGACACAAATAACCCCATAACTATGACTGAGGGCTGTTTAACGCCCCCTTTCAAAAGCAATTCGACTTCGACTAGAGCCTTCATACCCATCTCGCATAGATCCTCCGGCACTCGCTTTCATAGTCCCTCCGCTGCCAACTTTATCCATGGCCTTCTTGCCCTTCTTCACCTCTGTCAAGAACTGGTCCAAACCAAACGGATCAGCTTCTTCTGCTTCTTTCTCAAATTCAACAGGCCTGTCCCTCGGACCGGTCTTTTCTGAAGTGCCCGCGAATGCCTTATCAGGTTTGAATCGCTCAGTCTTCATAATCTTATCAAGTTGCTCATCTGCGCCTCCATACATCTCATCATCTGCATCTTTCTTGGGCCTGTAAAGGGTTGAAAGAGTGGGCTGGGCAGTGAACAGACCCTTATCGTACACATTGTACTGATCATCAGTAGCAAACCCTGAATCCATCCCTTTCTCTTGGTTGAACAGTCTCTGATCATACATAACCTCACCCCCTCTTCCTTGACCGGTAGAAGCCATCCCAAGGGCGACCTTTTCACTGATGTCGCGGTCTCTATCTCGAGTAATCTTACTCTTCTTCCCCACTGCTGCATCCTTAGCCTCCAACCGTCTCTCCCTCTCCCTCTCTCTCCGCCTCTCCTCCCTTATCTTCTCCCTCTGCAACCGCTCTTCTCTCTCCTCCTTTGACTCTCTCGGAATATCCTTCTCTTTCACACGCTCAAAATCGCCCCTCATATCAGCATCATCTACCATTCTCTTGTCGGAAGGCAACGGAACTGCAGCAGGTGGTGGTGCCGCCCCTGTCCTCTCAGACCTTGCCTTCTGAGCTAAAGCTCGCAATTCCTGCTCTTTCCTCTCCTTCTCCTTCATCATCATTTCCTTCTGAACCTTGGACCTCATTGCCACAGCCTCCCTAGCCTTCTGTTCTGCAACATACAATGCCTCCGACAACTTTGCAAAATTATCATTAATCTGAACCTCCTGAAGCCCCCTACCATCAGCTGCCAGTCTTTTATCAAGCGGGATTGTATACCCTTTCGGGTTCTTCCAATTCGAAATACAAGGCGGGATTTTCCAATCCTGTTGGTCCTTAACAGTAACAGGACGAGGCGGGGAGTGCATAACTGGCACAGGTGGTGAACCAGAGGCTTTCGGAACCCTCTTGTGCTTAAACTTCGGTGGCTCCAACGGGTCCACAGGCATCTCAACCATCCTAATAATCCTCTCCTTCGCACCTGAATTAAACGCAGCAGACTGCTGGCTTGGCTTGTACTTAATAAACTTCGAATCATTCGACTGCGTTGGTACATTCTTCGGCTGAGCTGCACTCAGCCTCCTATTCACAATCTTCTCCAGCTCCGCTTTCGTCTGCATCATAGTCTCTTCAATCTCTTTCTGCACCTCCTCCTCATCCTCGTCTTCTCCCTCCTCCATTGCGTCTTTCAATATCTTAGGCACAAGGTCCCTGTGCTGCGAATAAACTATCTTCGACGCATTTTCATTTTGCTTCACAATAGCATCAAAGGTGACATTCCCATGCTCATCAACAGTAACAGGCAAAGTCTTCTGCCCAGGTTTATTAGCATTAGTTTTCCTACCCATACCTAAAGGATACTGAGCAAAATGAATCTCAGGAAACGCGCCGCCATCTCCGAAATCTTCAGGCTTATTGGGCCGAAACCCTTTTCGATCTAAATAAGGAGGAACCGGGTTTGATTTGATTATAATGGATCGCTCAGCCTCGGCTGCGGTGTACCGTTGTTTGAACCATGGGTCGTTGGAGTGGTCGTAGTGAGTCGCAGCAGATGATTTTGCAGGTGGAAGAAGCTCCTTCAGAGCAGCCATCGTAAACCCCAAAGTAGGCAAGAAATCACCCCTAGCAAAACCCTAGAACTAGGAAATCCTAACCCAAAGTTCAGCAACCGCAAACTCTAACCTAGACAGAGGGAAAAAAAAACAGAAACGAACATAAGCGAGAGAAACGAACAGAGGGATAGAGAAAGAGAGAGGGAGACGGGTACCTGTTTGGTCGTCGCCGATCGACGCCGGAGCTGTGGATCTCAGTTCGATTGCAGATAAAGGTTTGGGGTTTTTTTTCCTGTCGCATGCTATTTCCCCTCTGCCCTTTTTCTCTTCGATCTGCCTGTTTTTGGACTCAGAGGGATTTTAAAGAAAAATCTGTCCAAATTCGCACCGCCCTCTCCTTGTAATTTAGGGTGCAAACATTCCCAACAGACACACCCTAATATATTATTAGTTTCAGAAATTGGACCCTGTATATTTTAAATATTACAAGTTACCCCAAAACCTTAAAAAAAAAAAAAAAAAAGAAGAGGAATTTCGCCTTGTTCCCTGCCCTTTTTTCTCCATTTTCAAAAAAAAAAAATTCAAAAAAATTCTTTCTTTTCAAAAAGATTCTCTATCCAATCATTACCTTTATTATTTCATTTCTCTCTCTATCTCTTCCTAATCATTATAGTATTTCATTATTATCATTTTCAAAAACTCAACCAAATACTATCTTAAAAATTCTTCTCAAAATTTTCTTTCCAAAATCCATCCAAACATAAACTTTTTTTTTTTCCGAAGAGAGAAAAAAAAAAAGGAAAGGGAAGCAAAGGGCTATTTTGAGTGGCCGCGGGTTCATGAAATGAGCGATTGAGGTTGGTACGGACACTGTACAGAGAGGGGTGTGACACATGGCATCTTCGGTTTTAAAACAAAATAATTGTAAACTAAAAAAAGTGAATTAGGCATTTACGGGTATCTGAACAATTTGAATATTTTTACAAAATATAATAGAAATAACTACTAATAAAATGACCGGTTCAAATAATAAAAACAAGGATAAATTTCACAAACACCACCTCTATTTCAGTGAAATCATACTTGTATGCCCTATGTTTTTCAAAATCACACCCCATACCCCGTAAGTAAGAGTATGCAATGAGTTAGGACAATACATTTACCATTTTACTCGTGTTCACTTTAATCCATACAGAAGGAGCTCTTATAAGAGAGGGTTTTCTCAATTTTAAATGGTGTGGTCATTTGGCAATTTATCCCAATTTCATCCTTCAATTTGGTAGGATGTCTGTTGGTTTTGTTGAGAATTAGGTGCCATTGGATGGGCTTCTTTGTTTTTTCGCTGGTTTTGTGTAAAAGACTAAATTGACTTCCCCGACCGTACTAAACTTTCCAAGCATATCCCCTTTTGTTATGTTTTTTGCTCTTGGATTTGTCCTCATTAGGAGGGGTTTGGGCTAGAAAATAAACTTTCAGAGACTTTAAAGCCTCTTGATTCTCGCGCCATATGCAAACCAGGTGTTGAAAGATATTGTCGTCGGTTTCACTGCAATACGATAAATTCGGATGGGATGGTTTCGTAATGGCAGGTGAGAGTAACTCTTTCAAAGAGAGAGATCAAACAATTTGGGTTCATCAGGAAGCTTCCATTTGCTTCCTTCTTGGCCGAAAGAGCCCTTATATGAGAGTGTTTTCCGTGAGTATATTTTGCTAATTTTTCAATTTTCCATGTTTTTGTGAGTGGTTCGGTCCTTGTTTTTAGTTTACAATTATTTACTTATATTCATAGTTTAGGGTTTTTACTTGATTCTGGATTTCCAGTATTTGATTTACTTGCAGTAATAGATTTCGATGTCTTAGTTTTTGATTTACATGCAGTGGGATTCGGCTGCTCAAGAAGCTGTTTTGAGTAGTGGGTATCGTCAGCCTTGAAGAGACAACCTGAGTGGTAGTTTTCGGGTCGCCGTCCGACCACAGGGTGGGATACTCGTGCGGTTTCAAAGGAAGGGTGTATGAATGGGATAGCACGTCAGATCCCACGTCAGATCCCCTTTTTAAGGGTTTGGATGATAATGAGTAGAAGGAAGAAGAAGTAAAGGTAAATCACTGTTTTCCCCTTGAAGTTTTTGTTTACTGCAATTGCACCCTTGAGGTTTTGGTAAGTTGTGGTTTAGTTCTCGCTAAGGTTTTGGTCTGTTCTGGATCCATCCGCCACGTCGGTTTCTCGAGATGGCAGGGAAAAAAACAGGTTTTTTTGATAGAGCTATGTGTGCTACTGTTAATTCCATTTTATGACATCTTATTTTCTAGGTGACATAGATTTTTTGTTTCTCCATAATAATCTTATTTTTCGACTGAATATGCATTCTTTCACCTGGGTTTAGCAGTTTAGAGGGGCAATATGTGATGGTATTTTTGGATTTTGGAAATCAACTATGCGAAAATAGTTGCATTTTGGATTTAAGTAAGTTTAAGTACAAGTTAAATTATTTATTTTCGTGGGGTCACTTTCTTGACAAACTTGTGAGTTCAGATCAATGGGAGTAATTGATGCAGAAAGGACAACAAATACAAATGAACATAAAGGGAAAAAAAGTTTGAGAGACATTATAGAAATATAAGTTTTTTTTTTTTTTTTGATAACCAGGTGTCTGGGCCAGCTTTCGCGCACCTCGACTAATCCTGGGAGACCAATCCCACCGTCCACTAGCGGGGGTCCCATTTAAAGCCAGAGCAAAGCTCTATATGGACTGGCCCCAAAAGAGTTGATAGCACCTATGAGGTTTCGAACCTGAGACCTTAAGAGGGAGCAAACCTCTAAGTCTCAAGTCTTGACCATTAGGCCAACCCCTTGGGGTTAAAAAATAGGCTTTTGGACTTATACCAAGTTGAAGAGTTTTAACTAATAACATCCATTAGTGCTCTTAATTCGTTTCCTTGACTGAGAACATGGTGTCCCGAACAACTGAAAGGTTATTATTATGACTGGGGTTTCATATAAACCATAGCTGAAAATCTGGAAAAAAAAAAATTTGTTATTTTGATTGTAGGTAGTTTTTTTTTATTGTAGGAACTTTTAGGAGTAAGATATCCAGTTTGCGATCATTGTGGCAAGCTTATTTTAATGCGACTAAGAAAGGTATGATGGCATCTGGATCCTTTTAGATGGTTCAAACCGGAATCATGTTAATAACACGAACCTGTTGTAATTAATAGTAGGTCCGAGAGCAATAGCGAGATCCCGATATGTTGATAAGTCTTAATTTATCTGTTAGTTATGCCCCTAAAAAATATCGTCACAACTGCTTGGGATCAATTTTCCCAAAGATGCGCACAGTAGCGGCACTATTTCCATCTTTTTAATGGAAAAAACTGTCGCTTCATGAAAAGATGCAGGAGATATAAGAGATTATATTTTCTCAGTTTTTCCCACTAGATGTGCAAATTGAGAAAGCATCATCTGGCCTTTTCAACTGCTTATTAAAGTTCTTTCATTCCACTTGCATTTATTGCTTTTATGTCCAATTCTTGCTTGTGAGAGTTCTGATCCTTCATTTACATTTGCATGACATTGGATTACATGTCAAAGAAATTAAACAAATGATGTGGAGTTTCTTGTCCTAAAGCAAAAAAGATTGTGACTAACATTGTTGAAGGAAAAAAAGGAAGCTTTTCAAGAAATTGAAGGAGTTAAGGTGAGATGTGGAAAAAGAATATATTGACGCGGCTCAATCAAATCCTCACGTTCATATGTATCCGAAGTTAGCTGCGCCAAACCATAGTTTGAGATTCTATCTATGCATGTCTTGGAAGCATACTCAAGCTGTGGTGTTTAGTAATTACATTATTCATTCAACATTTGTGCGAGCAACAATTTTCAATTCTTTAGACATGGCTAAATTGGTTGTGGATTGTCAATCTTTTGGGGTCCCTCTTTTGTAATGGTGGAGTACCTTTGCGACTATTTCATAATTTTTTTGCTGCTACTAATTCATCAGATAGATTGATGTTATGATACAACCTTTGAAGTCTGCTGCCAATACTGAATCTTTTTAATATGGAGTATTTTGGAAATACTACTGTCGAGAATTTGCAAGGGAGGAAGCTATTTTAGTGCAAGGTGATAGGCTATTAGTACCTACTCCCAACTTCATCACTCTGAAGGATTCTGGAATTTTATGATCTTTCTATATTGCTGTTGCTGCTGTTGCAAATTTTTTTTACTGCTACAATGCTTATGAATGTTGTTAATTTTGCTTGTCGTCGCTGCACATTTTGTTGCTGCAACAAAGCTCAGAAATGCTTCTAATATTGATATGCCCAACTGCTGTTGTTTTCTGGCTGCATGTCTATTTTTTCTGGCTGGTGTATTGATTAGGATCCTTTGCAATTTGCTAGGGTGTTAATATCTCAATGCTACTACTAAATAGTAGATACTTTGGCCTTTATTTTTCTATATATTCTTGATTTGCAGTTTGGATATTGCGCAAGAAATACAGAAATCATATTTTTTGAATTAATGATAATAAAAAAAGGAGGGATGGAGATGTCTTGTATTACACCTTCGATCGTTGATTAGAAAGAGCATCTAACAGGGGGAAAAAAAGATTTAGCTGCATAAATTATTTGTATTCTCTCTGTCACATGCTTCATATATACCACTATTTTTATTTATGTATTCAACAAATTGATTGCTTTATGTTGCTTTATTTGGATTTTGCCCGTGACATATTTCACCTATATGCTTTACGTAGCTATTACATCAATTCATTGGGTTAGACAAACTCTATTTACCTTAGCTTCGATGCATTATGTAGACAAACATCTCTGCCTTCCAAATTTCACTTAACTTTTTAACTAAATATTACTCTTAACAAATTGTTCATATGTTCACACATTAAACTTCAGACCAAATTTTACATCTACTAATAAACTTTTACAAATCGAGGTAAATTGACACGACCATACAATAGAAAGCCAAACGACACACGAGCATCACACTCGTGCTACGCACGAGGCCTTAAAACTAGTATACTACTACGGCAGGGTTGGCTTAATAAAAAAGTTGGCTTATCTTGATGAGAAGAATTGAATAAGTATTCAAAAAATAATCTAAAAACAACTAAAAAGACTACGTAAAATGACGTGTATCCTTGAAAAGTGTCTATATAAGAATATTTTACTATTCACCCTCTCTTCTATTTTCTATTTGTATATATACTTTTGTAAAACTACTTCATTTCTCTCCCACATTTTATTTGCCTTCTAACACTTTGAATTTTTATTTTTATGATTTTGCCTTCAATATATTTAAATTTGGTTTTATTTTAAAGGAATAATGAACCTTTCCAACGATATTAGTTCACAAAAGTATTGAGTGTCAATATACGAGTAGTTAATGTTTCAATGTGTAAAACTTATATATAAGAACGTTCTTCATTTGTTGAAGGACTTTACTTTTTTGTTTTTTCAAACAAAGGTCTCTAAAATAAGAGCTTTGTTGGTGATCAACAATATGGAAACTTATTTCCGAAGTACCAAAAAATATATATATATATTTTGGTAGGAAACTTGTCTTTGGTAGGGTTCCCTTGCTTGAAACTATAAGGATTTCTCTTATTTATACATTGCAAATGCTGACAAGCGCTACATAGCGCTGGTTATATGGATCCCCATGGGCAAATACTGGTACCTATGCAGAGTCCCTCTCACTCTCTTCCGTCTCCTATCACACACTCTCTCTCTCTGTGACTTTTTTTTCTCTCTCATCACTTTATTTCTCTACTCTACTACTCAACCCACTTTTTTCTCACATTTTAATTTTTAAAAAATAAAATGTGTGAGATAGTAAAAAGTATGAAGAGAGAGAAAGAAGTAAAGGAAGGGAGAGAGAGAGAGAGAGAGAGAGAGAGGAGAGAGAGAGAGAGAGAAGGGACGGAGGAGAGAGAGATGTCAGGGAGGAGAGAGAGATGTGGTGTTAATGGGTGGGAGGGAGAGGGACAAAAGTACAAAAAGTAATAAACAATTGCCCCACTTTCGAGGTTAAGGGGTGCTATATGGCACTGGTTAGTCAGATCCTTTATAGATTGGGCCTTTTATGCTACGTACTCAAAAAATTTAGGTATTCTTTTTCATTCTACCTTAATTTTTCATCTATGAACATGGTCTTCATGCTACTATAAACTTGTAAAGAAACACGTTGTACTTACGAGATAACTTGAAATTAGATTAACATTTTTTAAGTCATAGTTTTTTCTTACATGGCTCCATGTGCATTTGTCTTGCATTTTGTTTTTGATTGATTTTTGCTTGCACTCATCACATTTGCGTTATAAATAACTAATCCATCTATTTTTTTTTTGTTCATCCCTCTCCCTCCCTCTCACACACGAAGAAATAATTATTAAATGCTTTAGGAGTATTGAATAATCACTACGTACGCACACTCGAATAATACTTATTTCACTTGTCACCAAACTTTTTGAAAGTAAGATGCCTAGGGCCCAAAGAACATTAGATTCATCTTATAGGGGATAAAGAAAGGCCTTGGCATGAGAAATTAGGTGAACAAGTTATTAGTACTGCAGGTGCCTTTTCTATATCTTGTCATTTGGGGTTACTTGTTTCGAATTGTTGATTATTGCAGGTGCCTTTTCTATGTCATGTCTCATTTGGGGTTACTTGTTTCGAATTGTTGATTAATCACTAGACGAGAAACAAACCAATGAATTGTTTTGATCAATGTAAGAGTATCTTCAATGGCCTAACCAAAATTAAAAGATTGTTAACCTAAATTGAAAAGGTTGCTAAAATTAGCAAATCTTTGTTAAAAAAAAAAAGTACTCACATTGGAATAACTAAATTTAGCAACCTCTTAGCAACTACTCAAATTTTGGCTTTTGGTTAACCAAAACTAGCAACCTTTATACTCACAAAAATTGTTTTTACTCAAAAGCTATTTAAAAAAAAAAAAGTTGTTTTGTATTAAAATTATTTTCAAAATATTATTTTAAAAAAAATCAGTTTCAAAACCTATTTATTGTAGTTTGAAAAAGTGATGGGACAAGTTTTAGTTATCCAAGTTTAAAAAAAGTGATAGAGTTCGTAGTTTTTGTTTGTGGACAAAAAGCCCAATGTGTGACTCTTTTTTTTTTTTTGAACTAGAAGACATGTCATTAATAAAGGTCCGAAAGTCAAGCCATATGGCACATACACGATTTCAATACAAAAACGGGAAAGGACCGATACTACTGAGGCTCAAACACGAGCACACCACAAAAAACCATGACGGGCATGGGGCTCTAAGACTCGTACTGCAGAGCAGACGCAGATCCATAGGAGGGTTGATGCATAGGGTCCTACCCAAGCTCAGTAGTATCCTAAGGTTCAATCCAATACAATGAAAACCCAGATGAAATCAACACTTCCTAGAAACTAGATACAAGATAGAACCAAAGAAATAAACAAAACACAAGAAAAAACAACTGATATGAACCCAATAGAAAACTAAGTCGCCCCACCGAGTTGCATCGCGAGACGCAGGGTTACACCAAGTTAGCCAAACCAGCTGCATCTCCAGCTAAGGAGTTAGCCAAACCAATGTGTGACTTGACATTATTAACTTTAACAACCTCTAAATGGATAACCAAAAGCTGGTGTATCAACTTTCGATTATCTAATTTTGGTTAGACCATTGAAAATCCTCTAAGCATCCTCATCAAGATGAACAAAACCACCTGTAGCTATTACAACAAGTCAAATACCACAAAAAATATTGCCACATCGGCCTTAACAAAGCCTTTATTTACTTTGTTTTTGCTACAGTAACTCACTTCTATCATTGAGCTACTGTTCACTCACTTCTCCTTATTTTATTCTCTCTCTCTCTCTCTGTTTATTGTTTCAATCTGCATTTGAAGTCAAGCCATGTGTCTGGTTGTATGATCTGTCTGGTTGGATTGGACATATCCAAAGAGCCTTGCACCATCCAACCAGATGAATCACTTTCGGATTTTGAAGTCATGCCATGTGTCCGATTGTATGATCAGTAATGTGTCTGGTTGGACCAGACAAATCTAGAGAGCCTTCCACCATCCAACTGGACGGATCAAGACACGTGTCCAATTTGTATGATTAGTTTGTAAAGTATTAAAAAAAATTATTTGTTTGAATGTGGTAAAATATAAGAATAATTTTTTTTAGAAAAATAGTATTTGAATAGAAAAGTAGGAGTAGAATGAAAGAATAGTTTAATACAACCAAATTAGAATAAAGAGTTTGATTCTGTGAGTTTTTGAAAAAATAACTTAGCTAAAGTATAAAAGATGTTTTCGATGTTAAATTTGGTACATAATTTAAGCAATAATTTTGATGCTCATCGAGTAGTCTAAAAAAGCCCAAACTGGGCAACTGGATCATAGATCCCTTGCAGACTGCAGTGGTCCATAATCTTGTCCAGCCAATTTTAGGTGTTTTGGGATCCACCTTGGTGCACCATTATGATCAGACCTGTACATTTTTTTTTACGACGCACCAGTAGACCATCCACAAAGAATCATAAAAAAGGATTTATGTAAGAAAAATTAGCAGAGATCATTTATCCGAGGACTTATTTATTTTGTTCATGAAGCTATCGCTATCTAATCAACTAGTCTTTTGCATGCATTATCCATTTAATAAAATTTATAAACTCAACGGTTCCAATGGAGTTGGACCATAAAAGCCCAAACTAGACCGAATTGGACCATAGGGCCATAGGACGTGAGCTAAATTGATTCTCCCTCCCTCTCTCTCGGAAAATATTTAGGTGTTGAGCGGGTACCAAACACGGCTCTTGTTGTAAAATTTATTTTGCACAAATCTCTCAAATATTGTACAGATTTTCAAAATGTTTTGATCATAATCCGAAAAGTAAGAAAATCCACAAAATGCAAAAAGGCAAAAAAAAAAAAAAAAGGGGTTCCCAAGCAAGTAAAATTATTTGTTGGTCAAAGGGCCTTTCATACCATACATTGTTTGGAATCCACACTAATGAGCGGTGTAGGACCGAATAGCCTCTCAACAAACACCCCTTTCAAACGACGAAACATGTGAAATCCACTCCCAAATTTATAAAACTATTCATGTTTGGGTGGGCCAAAATTCAGGCTGAGTTTGTCAATTGATTTTATCTCATAAAATATAGTTTTGATAAAATTTAGGATTCTCAACTAATTTTAGATTTGGAAAATACATTTATGAAACCCAAATTTTATCAATTGGGAAAATAATTTGATTTTATCACACTTCCCAACAAACACTTAGGCCTGATTTGGCTAATTTGAAAAAAATTGATTTTTTGGTCTTTTTCGTTTTGTCCTTATTCAATTTTTTTTTTGCATTTGTTAATTTTCGGTCAATTTTTTATGGTTTCTTGGCTTGTCTTGACGAGAGGAATCTAAAAAGTATAAAATTGTTAGCCAAACTTAAAGTTTTGTGAATAAAGACGAAAAATAATCTAAAAAACTGGTTTATTTTCGGCTTTATTCAAAAAATTATTACTTTTGACCATAATTTTATACGCTTTGGATTCGTTTCGATGAGATAAATCCAAAAACCATAAAATTTTGACGCAAAACTAGCAAATGCAATTTTTTTTTTGACAGCATCGGAGAAGCAAGAGAGAGTACATGTCCGAAGAGCATCGAAAACTTTTTATCCTTTCAAACCTTGGTTCTGCTTCACAATTTCAAATTTGGGAAAGTAAATTTATGCTCTTCCGGTGTAGTCCAGACTGCCATATCATCTCTGAACGAATACGACAGAATTGGGAGCCGTAAACCGCCTTCCTCCTTTCAAATTCAAACCCCCCCAGCTCACCATCGCGCTCTCTCTCTCTCTCTCACACACACACACACACACACAAACAAACACAAGCAGAGATGTTGAAAGCTCACTCTCCCGAAAACAGCACTCAAACCCATCCCAAAAGCGGCCGCAAACCACTCCAACCCAGGAATTTCCCAGTCAATGCTCCAATCAACCACCAATTAAATCCTAGAAGCAAACCCAAATCGGAGAAGTGGATCGAGATCTCTGTGATTGACGATTCAAACAAGGAGAATAACAACAACAATCCTCATATGGTCTGCTACGCTGCTACTCCGACGAAGAAGATCGAGTCAATCGATGTGTCACTGGCAGAGGAGCTCAGCGCGATTCGACAGAAGCTCGAACGGATGAAATTGGACAAAGAGGAGACGGAGAAGATGCTGAGAGATAGGGATTTGGCTTTGGAGATGAGCATGAAGGAGCTGGTTGAGAGAGGGGAGATACAGAAGATACTTGAAATCGAGGTGGATCGATTGTTTCGGTTGAAGGAACTCAAGTCTTCTTGTATGGTGAGTAAATTAGTAAGATTTCTGCATTCTTTATTTTAGTTACCCAGAAAACGCTTAGCATTTATTTTTTTCACAGTTTAGTAATTACAATCAGATTATAATACAATCTTCATTTTAAAAAAAGGAAATTCGAAAACCACAAATACTTGGAAATTTTGAAACTTGAATAACTACTAGTGAAATTCAATTTTATATGGAAGAGGATCCTCTCCACTCTCCAGTGCATTTTCGTCTAGTTGGTCCCTTTGTTGGAACTCATCAACCACAACAAAAAATCAGGTTGATCCGATATCGGATGATATGATTTCTAAATGTATTTGTCTTGAGATAAATGAGTTTTTGGTCCGATTCAGTGTTGTAGTGTTGTAATCGTGGTATGTTCCGAAATCATATCAAACGTGATTTTTACGTAGGCTTGGGTCAACTGTCAAGGAGTCGAGACGGGTGCTGCGCAGCGTGCAGTGCGGCTATTTTCAGCACCACGCCGGCACCATTCCGACGATCGGAGACGTCCACCACGTAGAGCTCGTTGAGTACTACAAGTGTTGCAAAAATCAACTCGATCGGATATCGTTAAGCGTCTCATCGGAACACAAATAATTGGACCCATTTTTTTCAACTTATTTGTGTTCCGATGAGGCACTGAACGATATCCGATTGAGTTGATTTTTACTACATTTGAAGTACTCGACGAACTCTACATGGTGGACGTCTCCGATCGTCGGAGCGGTGTCGGTGTGGTGCTGAAACGGGCCGCATGGCACGCTGCGCAGCACCTCCCCTGTTAGCTGTTCGTTTAACTCAAAATTTTAAATTTAGATTGGGTCAACGGTTTGTGTAAAGGCGGGAGATAGCTCTAGATTCAGTGGGACGCATCACATGAATTGTTTTAAGGAGAGGGCAAATGTAAAATTATTGAGCTACAGGCTGACTTTATACCAAAGTCTATAATAAAAGCAAATTAATTTTGAAGGAGCTAAAATTAAATTCTGAAAATATTGAAGGGACGAAACTCTAAATCTTATTATAAATACCCCAAAATAAATAAGAAAAATGAAATTATAACCAAAGTTAAAGCATCTGTTTTTGTTATACTAGTGTTAATTTGTTTGCCAATTATTTGAATCAGAGAACCCCGATTCGATCTCTGCGAGAGAAGCAACAGGGGAGGACGATCAAGGACGAGCAATCGGAGGTAAGTCTGCATATTTCAATCTCTCCCAAGCAAGAATTCTAGTTTTGGCTTATTCAATTTTTCTATCGAAGCAATAGATTTGAATATTGAAAATCTTCATTCAGGAAATGAATGTGGAGGACGCGATTGAATCGAAAGACGAGAGCCCAATGCAGAGTCCCATTTCAGAAATTCACTCAGAAAAGTGATTTCCCATTCTTGCCTGTGTCTGATCATTTGTTGTGCTCTATTAGTAATTTGATCCATCTGCTATTTTGCGGTTGCTCGGCAGGCCGGAAAATTGTTGTTACAATATCTCATTGTATTCTTGATTGATGTATTATTGAAATGTTTGGACATCAGGCCTTTGTTTGTTTGAAGGATATAAGGTGAGGCCAGATATGGAAACACGGCTTGAGATATATCCGACGTTTGGTAATTTTTTTACAAGTTGGGATGTAATATGGGGGATATACATATCCTCTTGGACGGGATATATTTTAGAAACGCTCCCAATCCATTGCATATAACCAACAGGGGTTAGCTCAGTTGGTCAAGACTCTTGCATCTCCCTAAGAGGTCATGAGTTCGAATCTCCCTGCTTCCGTGCAGGGGCTTTTCCTTTCTTTGTTTTTACCCTGTAACGGGCTTATTTCTTGTATTGATTATTTTGTTGGGCTTGGTTGTCTCGTGGACTCTCACAATTCAAGTATTGTCCAGGGTGCACGCGGAGAGAGAGAGAGAGAGAGAGAGAGAGAGAGAGAGAGAGAGAGAGGTGTTTCCAAAGCCTCTTGTATCACCCTTTTACAACAACAAAACAAACCAAGTAAATTTTAATCTCTCCTTCTTAAATAATACAATTAAACCATATCCACCTTTGTATCCTCCTCTTACTATATCTCATTTCCCTGTCATGTACATATCTCATTGTCCTTGTGACAAACAGGGTGTTTGGGGGCCTTTTGTTTGAAGGATATAGGAGGGGATATAAGATGAAGCAGGGTATACATATTCGGGTTGTGTATATTCGGAGTTTGTTCGAATTTTGCTTCCTGAATATAATTTGGCTTGGAGATATATATATATATATAAGGATGTTCTCCTAAGGGATCCCTTATTTAAATTTGGTGCGGACCTCACCTTTCCGGATCAAATTTTGATGATCCGAACCGCTCAATGTTTTCAAATGCGTTTTTAAGGGCCTACGCGAAGATTCCGCAAAAAAAAAAAAAAATCCGAAAGGGCTTGATCCAAACAGTTTTTGGTAAAACTGTACATATATCCGGCTCCGACTTCATCAAAATGCTCCTTGTTGGTTTCTTGAGCTTGAAAATGAACCCGCAAACGAAATGGTTTCCTAAGCTTCAAATCAAAAAATCGTTGCATTGAAGTCTTTCATTTTGAATACAGTATTTGATTTTTTCGTCAGCAAATACTTCAATGGAGAGGAGTTCGTTTGTTCCAAGACCAAGCAAGCAATGTGTGTGTATATATATGAGTGTTTCCCTCACACAATGAATAACACAACATTTGACACAAAGTTGTTGTTGTTGTTGTTTTTTTTTTTTTTTTTGTGAGCCCCACGCTAATGATAGGAGCTGTTCAATTTGTTTACAAGATAAAACTGAATGAACCGATCAATATTTTACTCAGTGAAATGGCCGGTACATCGATTCACTGCCTGACGAATTAGCTTACCCAGAGAGATTTTCAACACAGTCAACAACAAAGTAGCAGTGTTCAACACATCAACTTTCCCCCTGACAAAGTAGGGATGATCATGACAAGTGAATGGCTCTGCCCTTATGAACAAGGGTTAACCTATCGTGTAGTGTTCTACCCCCAAATGCTGGGGGACCACAGAGATCAAGACAACACAGCTCTGAGCTCAGTATTAATCAACAATTCGTCCCGTGTGAATGTCTATCAATAGCTCCGCGCTTATTTCCAATAAGTTCAGTGTCCAACAAGCCATGCCCCATGCAAATTCTTATCAACACCCCCGTGATTATTTCCGGCAAGTTTAATGTCCAGCAAGCCACACTTCGTGCAAATTCAACCAACTCCATGCATGTTTTTATTAGCGCCTCCGTGTTTAATTCCAATGAGCCCAACGCCCATCGGCAACACCAGAAGTCCACCAGTCAAATCCAAGTGCATCTATCAACAACGTGCTCCTAAACAGCCTTGTGGATGGATTTACTCAATAGTGGAAGTTCCGCGCTTACTCCTCAGCGGCGTGCAACGTCCAAAATAAAAAACATCATGTTGCACTCGCACACTCCCCGGGGTTTTGCATACACTCACGTCTAGGGATCTCATTAGTTGCATATCATGAACATACTATTTGCAAGTGTTTTGTGTTTAGTGTTTCCTAATGTAGGTTATTAACCTCTTCGGCCACGCGTCTTGAAAAGACCACGCGCCACTATCTAGTACCTCAACAAAGCATAGTGCTAGCTGAACAGGCTCGCATTTGTATACGCATCTAAACGCCTTCACATCTGAACACTCTCACATCTGAACAGGCCAGCATTTGTATACGCATCTGAACTCCTTCACATTTGAATGAACTTCCATCTGAACGCTTTCACATCTAAACAGGCCTGCATTTGTATACGCCTCTGAACGTTCTCACATCTGAACGAGCTCGCATCTGAATGTTCTCACGTCTGGACATGCCCGCATTTGTATACGCATCTAAATGCCTTCACATTTGAACAAGCTTGCATCTGAATGCTCTCACATCTGAACAAGCTCGTGTTTGTATATGCATCTGAACGCCTTTGTATCTGAACGAGTTCGCATTTATATACACTTCTGAAGGCTCTCACATCTGAACAACCTCAAGAATGGCTTCAGATACTAGTAATCTCTTGATTATCCAGCATACCAGTGATCCAGCAGCTTTGCATAAGCACTCTTCACAACTATTCAACCACATGGCATCTAAACAGTCTCGTGCTACCATGCGCATCTGAATGGCCTCACAGTCCAAGCAATGTTATATCATCCAGCAAGAAATTATTCAACCAGCCGACCCCGTGTCATTTATCAATCTCATGTTCTAAACAAAATTCTCCAACAAACTAAACAGCTCTAAGCAGCTTCACACTCGTAGTCACTCAAGCCGTTTCGCAGAAGCGCAATTCCAACAAACCCATGCTTGGTCCGAAACCGACAATTCAAACCCTGCTCAAGTATGCAACCGCTCAATGGCTAGGTATGTTCTAAGGCAAAATTTCTCTCAGCTCAGTGAATTCAAGTGTCCCAAACTATGAATGGTTTGATTTCCCCTGAGGAATACGTAGGAAGCCTGAGGGCCCGACCACAAAAGAGTTCCTTTATGGCTTCGACCTCACTCAAACACACTTCGCAGTCTGTTCAAGATCTGTCAAAGAGGGGCATCTGTAGACACCCTAAGTTGGCTTGGTAGATATTTTTAAGTACCGCTGCAATCGGGCTCCCGATAATGAAAGCGATACCCGAAAGCTTTGGGTGAATTCAGGTGGACTTTAGAACCATTGCAAGGAATTTGGCAACCTAAGCCATAAACCTCCCTAACTCGGTCGACAATATCAGCCGACAATCTTATTAACCGGCTGGTACATCCATTTCCAAGCCACCGAAAACCCAGTCTCTGCCAAAAGCCAAACACCCCCAGACAAATGCATAAACCGATCGGTAAATCCTTTGGTCAGCTGGCAAATCAGCATCTTTCAGAAGTTTTCCAGCAATAGCCCGATCAAACTCTAGTTCTTCTTCCCCGATCGGATTACTTCGTTTAATGTGGTAAGCAAGATCGGGACTCTTCTTGATTGAGTTTGCCCACATCATACCTCTCCCAATTCAAGCTTTAATAAAATCGGGACTCTCCTATTCTAAGCCCTATAAATAGACACCTCCATCTCTGAAATTGAGAGACAATTCTTAAGCCTCACGCCCCGAAGTTCTGTGCAAATATTCCCCCATATCTCCAGCTTCAAAAGCCCCAATACCTCGTGAAGAGAAAACACCCAAGAGTGGAACCCCCAAATCTGAGCTTAGGGTTTAGGGTCCCGTGAAGTTCTGCCACAAAGCAAGCAAATCAAAGCAATTCGATTACTGAGGGAGTAAATTACCAAGGTTGCAACGCTTTCAGTCGGTCTATTTCTCAATCCCTTCTTAATTTATAGTTCAATTTTGTTTGTTTAGTTCACTGTTTTGTTTTTGTTTGGTGTTGCGAAGAACACCGGCTGATAGCCTGATGTGTCAGCTGACATATTAATCAGCGTGATCTTCTCACGGTTTAATTTTCAGTTTCTGTTTGTGTGTGCTCCCATTCCCTATCACTGTGTGCTTATGTTTTATTGCTTACATCACCCGTATCTGTTAAAAATGGTCTAATAACCAGTTGTATATGAGATCTTTTAGAATAGTAAAACAATTTTACGCCAAATGACTACAGGCTAGCCTTTGTGGCTAGGCCGAGAGGGGTGCCTAACACCTTTCCCTCACCATACCCGTGTTTCCCAAACCATGAATCTCTGGCAAGGCTTTTTCTTGGTTTAGCCTAAACCAAGTGGCCACTTTGAATTTTGAGGTGTGCTGCAATGGGCACTTAGACGGTATTGGCCATCTTGAGTAGTGAACGCCCTATCGCGGTGGTAGTCTATAGTTTTGCGCATTCCATCAAATGCCTGGTCACGCTACCGATGAGTGCCACCACATCCATCACAATATTCAGGACCTCATTGACAATGGAACCATCCTAACTCCACTCCAAAATGCCCAACACTGTCTCTAACCCGATGCCCGAGCATGAACCAAACTCCTGTATCAATCAAATCAGCATCACCTTGTGAACACCTTGCGGAGCCGTCCACGAAAACGGTTATGGTTTCAGAAAAATGATTTGGTTGATTAACAAGAGTCGCCACTCGGGTTTGTGGACCATACCCGGGAAACCCCTTTTTTTAATTTTAAAAATGACTCTTTTGCCCTTGATATGGAAAATATTTTTACCGGTCTCGTTAAAATGAGATTTCTCGGGTCCGGGGGCTAGGTTACGCAAGAGGAAGGAATTTAAAGCACCCCTCACGCCCGGTATAATCACCGGTCTCTACTAAATGTTTTAAAAGGATTTTGAAAATATGGTTTAAATGGACTTCGTACACAAGTTCACATGAAAGCACGTAAAACGTATCAAAAAGATCAATGAGATATGGGTGGATGCTTGTGCAAAATGTTGTGAGTGAATGATTTATATACATAGAACATTGAAACTTGATCAAATCATGCCCAAACTACTCCAAGATGTCCCAGAAACTGATCACAATCATCGAATACATCACTCCTGGATAACAATTTGAGCACCTGGATTAAGCAAATCCAGGCGCCTGGAATGGGCCAAATCAGGCGCCTGGATGGCCTACCAAACAGAAACTCTAAAACCTCATTTCCCATAAGAAGCACTAAATGCAATGTTTTTTACTAACTCACATACATCCTAAAAGATGTTTAGCAACACAGTAGCAGACATGAACTTTAAGTTTAACTCAAATGCATGATATGAGCTTTAAAAGAGACTTGATTTTAGATGATTTGATAAAGAAATACTCCAAATGCTTATCAAAATGAGGATCAGAATATGAGAAATAATTATTCTAAAATCAATATATGCAAATGATATACCATAAACTAATTATATTGCAAGAAAAACAGAAAATATGGTGAAAGGGAAGGGGATCCAGGCGCCTATATGGAGTTAATCCAGGTGCCTGGACTCAATGCAGGCGCCTGGAAAGTGATGATCCAGGCGCCTGGATTGAGCACTGATGCACAAAACAGATCTCTTTCTTGATTATTTTCAAACCTCTACCAAGCCCTCTACTGATATGGAAGACCAGTTAGAACTTGATTGAGTTCCCCTCAGGGGCTACTTGAGCAAATTGGTAGAAAGACTACCTTTTGGCTTGAACAAAGGGCTTGAAATGGGTTTTTGAATGGATTGTGTAGGTTTATGGCAACTGAACTTGAATGTATGGAGCTAATAAGGGCAGTGTATATGGGGTTTGATGGAGTTTGACTGAGGAAAGTCTGATATAAAGGATGTAGATGAAGTAGAGGTGGGTTTGTAAGGTTGTAAGTGAAGAACTTTGAGAGAGGTTAATTGGGAGTAGATTTCTGGTAGAGTTTTGGCAGCATAACAGTAAGGAGGAGAGTGGATTTTTCAGCCCCTGAAAATGGAGGAGAGGGGTAGCTTAAATAGGCAAACAAGGGTTCAAAGTGGGCCACTTGAACCCTTAGAAAGGTTGAGGGGTCACCTAGGGGCTAAGATGTATAGGTAATCATCTCTCTCACACCCCTCTCCAACTAACTCTGCAACAAATCCTCTCCAAATATCGTTCCCGCCCACTATCAACTTGAACTACACTTAACCTGGGCTGATATCCAGACACCTGGATTATGCAATTCCAGGGGCCTGGATTGAATGCAGGCACCTGGATTCATGAGATCCAGGCGCTGGGACTCATTCCAGGCGCCTGGATTTATCCAATCCAGGTGCCTATGAGAGTGATCCAGGTGCATGTGTTTTAAGATTTTGGGCCATTCCAGGGTTCCAAGGGGTATTTTGGTAATCTTATGGCAGGTCATTGGTGGGGTCCTCAAGCCTTTGATCAAACCTTACATGCTCTATTTGGGCATTTTCATCCTCGGGGAAGTTGCGGAATTTCGAGGGTCCGGATTGGGGTGTCTACACACCTCCCCTAAAAATAACTCGCAACACTATTTTATTCAACCCTAGCCGCTACATCATACCCAAAACCAAGCCAAAACCTTCAGTTGTAATACCCTTGGATAACAGTGTCTGTGCCCTTGAAGGATGGGAGGATGAATGGAGGAGCATCGCTAATGGTTGGGTCAAAAGAGAAATGGCACAGCCTGTCGCTGAAATTAACGCAACCGTCCGTGGGTGACATACGGATGGGTTAGTTCGGTTGCGGATTGGGTAAAATCCAGATTCACAAGTTCTTTTTATACAATTTGTCCACGGACTGGTTGGTTTTAACCAAACCCGACCCGACCCAAACCGCAACCATCCGTAACATACCTTGGGTGGGTTCGCAGACGGTTCAGGTTGGTCGGGTTGAGAGGATCGGGTGATCCGCTGGGCACCCCTAAGTGAAATCATAACCGAACACATGTACAACGGCTGGCTAGAGCTCTAGGAAACAACTCAAGATAATTTTCTCAATAGATGTTTGAGGAATCAGAGCTAGTTGAACCCAAGAAGAATAAATCTAACAAGTGGTAGTTACCAAAAGAGGACAACCCTCTAGACTTTTCCACGCGACCCTGCTCTTCCAAAAGTTTGAAACCGGGTCCGCTTATAGTCTGGTGAACCACCATCTATATGGTTAGACCGAGGACATGCCATTAGACAGTTTGATTTCAACCCATCTGAGTACATCATAGATAATTAGCTACCAGAACCAATTATATCCACCCCTGATAGGCTTAGCACTTCAAAACCGGTTTATTGGGGGATGAAAATCCAGTCAATATTTGGGACGAAAAGAAAAAATGAACCATCAAAGGCCATGTAATAGCCCAATCTTCCACGAGTTTTGGGAGTTTTCGAGTTTCGAGTCAAGTTTTCACTTTTGTCGAGTCAGTTTGTACTTCAAGTCTTTTTATGTTTATGTTTTATTTTATATTTGAGTTTGTAATGTTGTTGTCAAGAAAAATACAAACCAAAAATGGAGTTAGCTTGTTAGTCTCAAACTATGCACGACTTGATTCCTTGCAAAGGGATAAGTAGGCAACCCTTAGTTGGATAAATTTGGATTTTTAACAAACTCTTAAATTTGGAATTGTTTTCCGCCATCATTTGAGATTCATGATCATCACTTCAAAACACGTGACGATTTTTGAGTGAACCCTTAGCTTTAAGAAGAAGAAGGAATTCTAGGCACCATTCTCTAACGTCATCAATGAACAATGTTTTAACATAGAAAAAGCCTTCTAGGTCAAAAACCTACAAGGGTGGCCTAAGAAAAGTTAAGGCAAACAATTAGGGGTATAACCAGTTCGGTTCGGTCTGATTTGGAGGGGCTTTCGAGTGAATTGGGAAAAATCGGTTCGGGATGAACATAGAACCGAAACCGGTTGTTAAGCGATCTGTTCAGTTCTGGTTCGGTTCTTCCGATTCGTCCCAGTTCTACTATCTGCTTCGGTTCTGTCAATGGGCTACGGATTTCAGGCCAAGCCCATTCTAAGCCCATTAAAAATGTAAAAGCCATTCATCTGATTTCTAAGCCCATTAAAAGTTCAAACACATTCTAACTTTGGGCCAAGCCCAATAAAATAAAAAAGGCAGCAGTGCACCACCATAATAAACTTTGGGCCAAGCTCAATTAAAATAAAAAAGAAGCAGCAACTACTTTTAAAGTTTTACAAGTCTCCAACAGTACTTATATAAGTATTCACCATACTTGATTAAAAAAAACAGTAGAGTTCAATAGCAAATAAACAGTAGAGTTCAACAACAAATTTGATCCCCAGCAATTCCCATTTCCCAGCAACTCTCCAAGAACAGCAGTAGTAGTAAAGATTATGACAAAAGTAGCATCAAAGATTTGAGTTTAAAACCAAGATATATCAAGAGCATAACAAAGATATTTTAAGGGTATAACTAAATTTTGCTACTACTATTGGTATTGGTATTGAAATGAAGCTAAAAACAAGATATATCAAGAGTAGGTTTTGTATTCAATACAATTCTTCAAAGCTCGTGTAACCAATTACATGGTCTTCAGCTAAGATAATTCCACATAATAACTCAGCCATCTATGTTAATTATGAGAGCAGAAGGGATTAACATAACAACTCAACCACCTATGTTAATTATGGGCATGAATTCTAATCATAAGAAATAGAACAAGAAATATGCAAAAAACCATGAGAGAGAGCATTATAATGATATAAAAAATGCACCATAGCTTTACATATAATTCGGTGACACATGAATCCTCAAATGCTTCCAAAATCACTAAAAGGTAACAAAAACATAGAACATGAAACAAGTTAGACCGTCAAATACTTAAAACAAAAATTAAACAAACAGACTATGGTTAAAGAGTAGTACCCGATTCAAGTTCCTCCATTTCATCTAGTTGATCTCGAAGAGATATTTCACACAGATACCTCAACCAATTTTGAGCACAAATAAGGGCCTTCGCCATTTTGGAAAGAAAAAAAAAAGAAAGCAAATTCGGATGCAACGGTAGATACTGGAATAGCTAGAATGTCCTGTGCCATTTGAGAGAGAATGCGATACCTTGTACAATTAGTGGACCATCAAGTCAAGATATCAAACTTTTCATTTTTTCAATCTTCCATAGCCTCCAACGAATACCTCTCTAACTCCGATTTGCTCACCATATTAGTCTCCTCTTCCATGTGTTTATCAAATTTTGAATCCAATGTCACTCAAATTCATACTCCGCTTTGCATTCTTCTCCTTGTTTTTAGACTTCGCAACATTTGATGCTTCCTCATACCAATTATAAACCCTTTTCATCCCTTCCTTCATCTCAACAACCTTGCTTTCAACCTCCCTTCCGGTTAGGTATTTTCTCAAGCTACATCTCACATACTCAAATTTGTAACGTGGATCAAGAACATTAGCATACAAGAACAATTGGTTAATTTTTTCAAACCTACCCAAATATTTGTCGACTTCAAGTGCATGCCCCTAGCCAAAATCACCAACTTTGGATCATCACTCACTTCCAATTTAGCAATTGCATTTTTAACTGCTGTGACCTCTTTGTAAAATATATTGCAAGTCACCTACAAAGAACCCGATAATCTCTTGGTTACAATGTAAAACGTTATAAGAATTTCAACATACAATTGCACAACATTCCAATCATCCCTAGTAGGAGTATCAAGCTCTCTCCCTCTCCCTTTCCCTTTCTCTTTCCTCTCTCTATTGGCCCACCAACTACTTCCCCTTCTAACACATTTTCAATCACATTCTCATGGTCTACACTAACCGCATCATCTCTAACACCAATAACAACATTTAGACTATCTTCCTCTTCCAATCTCTCAAATGCTTTTTGATAAATCACAGCGCTTTCCAACATAAAGAAAGTTGAGTTCCAACGAGTAGCCACATCAAAACAAGGCACAAGTTTAGAATCAATTCGATCTTTTTCAACACATTCTTTAAACTTTTTGTACCTTTGGGGTGAGGATCTCACATACCTCACAATATTGCACACACTTGCAATTGACACATCAACATCTTTCAACCCATCAGGTATAATCAAATTCATTATATAAGCACAACACCTAACATGTAAAAACTCTTGGTCTAGAATAATGGAGTCTCTTTTCATGGTCTTCTTCTTCAAGAAATCAATTATGCCATTATTGGAGCTTGCATTATCAATTGTGAGTGTCCAGAATTTGTCAATCCCTTATTCTACCTCCTTACCAAGTGTCTCGCCTTTTTTATTTGGAGCTAAACAAAAGTTAAGAATTTTTTTTTATGTATTTTCCAATCACCATCAATGAAGTGGGCCGTAGGACACACATAATTAAGATTTTGAAGAGAAGTCCAAGTGTCCGCGGTAAGACAAATTCTTTGATTTTTAAATAATTTCTTCAAAGCTTTCTTCCCATCTTTAAACAATTGCAAACAATATCTTTCAACAGTTACTCTAGATGGGATTTTGGTCTACTTCGGTTGCACCACATGCATGAACTTTCTAAAACCTTGACCTTCAACAAAACAGAAGGACGATTCATCAATAATAATCATTTCAGCCAAGGCCTTTCTACATGCCTCCGCACTAAAGCTTACGATGGTAAGCTTTGGAACCTTATCTCCTGCACCAACGGGTTCAAACCCTAGGGTTTTTTTGCCTCTTATCCCTCCCATGCTTTTTGATACATGCATTGCTAAGCTCATATTCTTTACATCTTCTAACAAGATGAGTTTTCATTGACGATGTCCCATTATTATCAGAATTACAACAAAACTCTGATCCACAATAGTTACAAGTAGCCTTTTCTTTATCACCCGGTATTGGTACCTTGGGCTTATGTTTTTTTTTTTTTGTAAAATGGTCCCATACCATGGACGAATTCTTAGCTTTTGTTTTTTTCTTTTTGGGTTCATTTTTCTCATCATTCCCTAAGATGGGGTCATCGTCAATTTCCATATCAATATCAATCGTATTAGACTCAGTATTAGTAACCCTAGATACATCTATCTACAAGACAAAAATACAACCACACAAAAAGCGAATAAATGCCAGAACATAAAATCACATGCAGAGCAACAAGCCTACCGAACTCCCATTAATTGACAGTAACCACCAAATGAAAGTTGAAACAATGAACATAAAGGGGCAGCAGAAGGCATAGAACTAGATAAGATTTAAAACTTTGGCATGCCAAGTCAAATTGATAGGTTCAAACAAATATGATGGTGTTGAACAACAATTTCAAAATTTCTCTTCAATAAGATGTTTGCCCAGGCACATATCAAAATACAATAAAACACAACCCTAAGTCAAAATCAAAGGACTGGATTGTCTCATGCATGTCTGCATCCAAATGGAATCATTCAATTTTTTTGGCTATGATTAACAGTCACCACAGTTGCAGTAAAGAGTAAACATCAATTACTTCTATTTTAAGTATTTCGATCTATTTTAAAGAGTAAACATTAGTTGCAGTAAAGAGTACACTAATGGTGTAGACACCTCGATTTTGACCCGAGAAACTTGTCAAGCGTCCCCGATGATGAAAATGCCTGATAAGAGCACACGAGACTTGATTGTGAACTTGGAAACCCCTCCTAAACCTCTCCAAAATAAACTCAAGCCTGCACCACCTTCTAGTACATTCAAAACCCTCCTTATTGATATATAATATGTCCCAATCCATTTTGAAATGAGGGAGATATGCCCGTTTTACTGAAACAACTTGCTTTCTCAACCTTCTGAGGGTAAAATGGTCACATATTTTGATGTACAAATCATCTTTGGTTCAAACTACATGGGTTAGAAAGTAGATTTGACAAGCTTTCCAACTCTTTAAACCATGCACAAAACGGAGTTCGGTAGCACCCAGAATGGCCCCGCGAAGTTTGAATTGTTGTGCAGTCCCCCAGTCCAGGCGCCTGGATTACCCTAATCCAGGCGCTTGGAATCACTTCCAGTGAACAATTTGCTGCTGGTTTTTGATGAAACCATGGGCTTCTTCTCTACATCGTTCCACATTTTTTTCACTCAAATCTCCCTCCAACAAACTCTGGCTCCCCATTTTGAGTTCAAACATCATTTTCCCTCTCCTTTTTTTCCCCAAAACTACCCATTTTCTCCCTATATATACCCCCTCCCGCTCCATTTAAAAGGATCAGCTCTCACCTCTCTCCCTTACTTTTATTTTGCCCAAATATTTCCAGAAACTCATCCCCAACTGATCCCTCTCAATTCCATCCATTTTCAACCATCAAAACTCAATTTTCCTCCATCCTAACTCCACAAACTCACTTGATTCTACCCATTTTTCATCATCCACAATCAAACCCCCAATCAAATCACCTATAATCAGTTTGATACACTTCCAATAATCAAAATCCAGTCCACTCAACTTCCAAAAATCATCGCAAATAACTCTCCAAAGTTCACAAATCAAGGTTTCAAGGTAGTTTACCTACCAAGTTGTGTTCAAATGGCCCTGAGGGGGACTCAACCAAGTTCTTACTAGTCTTTCTATGCTAGTGGAGTACTTGGAAGAGGTTTGAAACATGTAAGGAAGAAAATCATTTTTAGCATTAAAGCATTTCTATGACATTCAAGCTCATTGTTAGCAATTCATTATACCAAAGATTAAGATCATTTTACATTCTTTCTTTCTATTTTATGGTCATAAACTTGTTCAATAGTTCATCATATGCATAGAAGATCATGGTACTTGCTAAGAATCAGTTTGACATGTTTCATTGCATCCATAAAGCATCTAAAATCAAGCCTCTTTTAAGTTCATATCATGCATTTGAGTTGAGCTTGAGGTTCATTCCACTCATTGTACCCTTAAATATCATTTAGAGTATGTGTGAATAAGTCATGAGCATTACATTTGGTGTTCACTGCTGAAAATGAAGTTTTGAAGTTGCTGTCTGGAAGGCTATCCAGGCGCCTGGATTGGCCCATTCCAGGCGCCTATATTCAATCCAGGCGCCTGGATCTGCCTAATCCAGGCGCCCAGATTGCCATCCAGGTGTGTCAAGCTTGATGTTTGTGATCAGTTTCTGAGGCATCACAGGGCAGTTTGAGGGTGATTAAATGAAGTTTAAGTGTCTCGAGCATGTAGGATAATCATTCACGACATTTACACAAGCATCCACGTTTATTTCATTAATCTTATTGATGCATTTATGTGCTCTCTTATGAATATGTGATCAAAGTCCATTCAAACAACATTTTCAAAATCCCTCAAGCATTTAGTAGAGACCGGTGGTCACACCGGGCAAGAGGGGTGCCTTAAATTCCTTCCCCTCTCGTAACCTAGCTCCTGGACCCGAGAAATCTCATTTTGAGAGGCCGGTAAAGAATTTTCTATTCCAAGGGAAAAAGAGTCACTTTTCAAAAGGTTTCTCCGGTACAGTCCTCAAACCCGTGTGGCGACTCCATTCAATCAATCAAAACCGCTTTCCAAACCAAATCAATTTCGTTGCACATTCCCGCGGGGTGTTCACAAATGGTGCAGTAAAGAGTAAACATCATAGCATTTTCCACAAATCTATCGTCTATGCTATATCAGAAGTTTAATCAAGCTTCAAACACAGTTTAATCAATCAAGTACGAGATACGGATCGATCGAAGCTAAGAAGAAGCCTTGAAACTTGAAAGGTTTCAAATCACTTCAAAGTTTGATTTGAGAGAGAGAGAGAGAGAGAGAGAGAGAGAGAGAGTTGTTCGTCGTCTTTGATCAATCTGGGGTACTGGGTACAGTTGGTAGCGTCTTCGATCGATCGCCGCACAAAAAAGGGATTAGGGATTTAGGGTTAGGTTGAGTAAATAGTGAACTTCGATCCCTGACCAGACGTGAGAGAGAGAGAGAGAGAGAGAGAGAGAGAGAGAGAGAGAGAGAGAGAGAGAGAGAGAGAGAAACTCAGTCGCCGTCTGAGTGAGGTTAGGGTTGAAAGTGAGGAGTGAACTGAAGAAGTAAAATAACTTATTCGATTCGCCCTAAAATTTTGAAAACCAGGAACCGAATTAGTTTGAATATTTTTTTTTAATTCTATGAATCAGACAGAATCGGTCACCAAAAAAAATTGAAAAAAAAAACCAGTTCGATTTGGTTTTTTGTTTTTTATTTTCAGCCCTACAAACAATAAAAAAGCTCACTAGATCAAAATTTCATATGATCTCGGCAAAAGTTAGAGCATGTACAGATTCTCTCTATCAAGTTGTGCAATTCAAAATGAAGAAAAGCGTTCTTTGCTTTTATCCTATATATATACACCTTGATAGCCCTTTTCAGCCTAAAATCAATTTCTTTGAAACAGAACCCAGTTAGGTAGCTATCCCCCATCTTGGAATGAAATAAGAGATATGAAAATTCTGAACATGTGATTGCCAGATGTGGACGGCCCACCGGAAATGGTTCTTTTTGGCTTTTCAAAAGATTGTGATTGTTAGAGTCGCCACCTGGATTTGCGGTCCGAATCCGAGAAACCGATAAAAGTATGACTCGTTTGCCAGTTTGAAAAAGAGATTTCACTGATCATGACGGAACCAAAAATTTCTCGGATTCGGGGGTTTGGTTATGAGAGAGGAAGGGTTTTACGGCACCCCTCTCGCCCGGTCCATGAACCGGTCTCTACTCGATATTTTGTGGGATTTTGAAAATGTTTGAAATTTAATTCTAACCACGAAAATGAGGAATCGGGGATGGGAATCACATAATTAGTGAGAAAATACCAAGTACGAATCTATCGTGGATGCTTGTGTATGATGATTTACATGGGAAGGAATGATAATGATGGAGAGAAATTACAACAAACATTTACAATGGGAGATAATAACAAAAACTATACAACAACACCAAGAGCTATGAACATGAGATCTTTATAGTCTAGCTTACAATCCGGATTCCAGAATATGGATTGAGCGCTCAAAGATGACAGCTTGAGCGCTCAATCTTACCAAACAAGTTTGAGCGCTCAAGGCTCGTGGATTGAGCGCTCAAACCCGTTTCTGGCTTCTGTGAGTTTGATCTTCAAGCAAGCTTTTGATGCTTCATAATGATCATAAATACATAAAATGAAAATTTATGAGGTTGAACAGTCTTTGTTTTACACTCAAACATAAGATTTTCAAAGATTTTGAAGCTTGGTCATCATAAAATAATTAATAGACACTCATGCATGTGATTTTGAGGTAGAAATAAATTGTTTTGAGAGCTACATGAGCATATCTACCTGTTTAATGATGATCAAAACCAAGAGAAAGCATCAAAGTTAACAGAACAGAAACCGCTCAGAACTGAGTTTGAGCGCTCAAGGCCTGAGGCTTGAGCGCTCAACCCCTACTGAAGCTGCAAATTTTGAAGTGTTTTTTAAACAACTTTTAGACCTTTGTGAGTTCAATGCAAGTATAGAGAACTTGTCTGAACTCACTGGCCTCCTTCAGAAGCATCAAAACAGTGAATATATCACATGTTTAACTACCTTTTTCACTTGTTTGAAGGCTTGAGCTTGATTGTGGGTTTGTGAATGGACAATAATGGGTGTTTTGCTGAGTATTTTGGATGGATGGTATAGTGTGTGAGGTTGATTGATGATCAAAGCTTGGATTTTGTGTTTGGCAGATGGTTTTTGCAAGTGGTTTGGATGGAATGTAAGTGGTTTTGTAGAGAGAGAAAGTGATGAACGATTGCTAGATGAATTGAGGGTTGAAGTCTGAAAATTGGTAACCTCTCAAACCAGGGGGTGGTGAGTGGTTTTTATAGAGTGAGTGGGAGGGAAGTGAGGAGAGAGATGAAGTGGATTTGTATTTGAAAGTGGGTTAGGAGTAGTTTTAGGTGTAGTTTAGGACAATGTAGGGTGTATTATACATATTAGGATCGTATAAGATCACCCCAGACGCTCCCATGCAGAAAATCTCATGATGAGATACTCTGCAGATTCCTGACTGGGATCAGAGTTGAGCGCTCAAAGCCGTATGCTTGAGCGCTCAAGGTGGTTTTCAGGGGTTTGAGCGCTCAAGGCTCTTGGTGGCAGATTGATGTTTGGCTTGGTTCGACAATTCTTGGTTTGGCTTTGCGTTATTTGGTTGATTTTGATCAAGTTCAAGCTATTTTCACAAGTTTCGGGTAGTCATGATTGGTCCGTTTCATCATCGGGAATGCTCGAGCGCATTCCGGGTTCAAAATCGGAGTGTCTACACCAGAGGCACATCAAAATTTCAGAAAAGCACAAATGTATGGTTGTCAGCAACATGTCAAAATTTCAAGAGAATGAAAGTGTTAAGCACAATAAAATATGAGTCATTGAAGAAAAATAAAAATCAAATGAATGAAAGTGCACGTCGGAAAAAGGGGCCACAAAGAAAAGGAAGAGACGTTCATCAAAAGCAAAAGGGGCACTAAAAAAATCCGAGTTAACTGCTAGCTCTAATAATCCAAGGAAAATGAAAATTTTGAGCTTGTTATCCTTTCTTTGTCCAAAACATTGGCCCCATTACAACGAGAACAATGTCCTTTCAGATTGAAAAGCGCAACTTGATAACAAGAATAAAAGGGGAGCAGTATAATCTCCCTTGAAGATAAAAAAATCAAAGCATTGTGCAACACTGGTGTCCGCCAGAAGCAAAAGTCCAAACTGGGGTACCTCAATGGAAACTCAATGAATCAAAAACCCGGGGGCATGGGTTCATAATAAGAAATCTTGTGTTTGAATGAAAATCATTTGATTGAGCAAAACAATTTCAAAATCAAAGACCCGAGTCTATGACAGTTTTTACATTAATTGTGAGGCATGTTTTGCCATTTCTCGAATCTTCGAGTTTGTTATTGCTCGATGGTCTTTTCTACTGCAAGTCGACATAGTCAAAATCAAAAGTTGGTTAGGTCAAAATATAGTGCATTTCTGCCACTCAAGTCCTCGAGCAGTCAATCTTTGTCCAGTCAGGGGGCACCCTTAGGGAAGTCAATTTTCTATCCTTCGAGTCCATATTGTCTACTCAAAATCCTTCGAGTCTGCTTGGTTTTGTCCAAAATTTACCCCCTTTGGATCAATTGAGTAGTCAATCTTCGCCCAAATCAGGGGGCATCTTTATAAAGTCGCTCCTATGAAAAAGTGTTTTTCTTATCTTTCAAATCGTGCAGGCTTTGTCTAAATTCACACAAGGTTTTTGTCCGGTCAAGCCTTCACGGTCTTGTTACTCTTTAGACACATAGAAGAGTCTATGTAAGGGTACATAGGTCAATAGATTGCCAAAACCTTCAATAGAATCAGAATTGAGGTTTGTTGTCTATTGGGACACATATGCCCAAAACTAGGGCACGTCAGCCCAACGCTATCTACCGGGAGAAGTACATACACGTGAATTCAAGATTAGGGCATGAAAGCCCCAAAGGTTCAAGCCTCAACCAAAGAAAGCCAAAAGCTCAGGAAGCCCAAAAGCTCAAAGTCCTGATCAAAAGCAACCTTGAACCCAAACCCTGGCCAAAAGGAAAGACAATAAAGCAAAAAAGCACCCCGTTGTGCCACCTACTTATTAAAGAAAGGAATGTTGTCATTGTGTCGTCAAGTGCCGAAATCTGAGTCTCACATAAAAGTCCTCAATGACAGTTTTTTAAACAAGACAAAAGTCATTAAGTGAGAATTTTTCAATCGACTACTCCCATTTTTCAATCAAAAGTCCTTAGTGACAGTTTTTCAAACAAAAGTCCTTAAGTGAGAGTTTTTCAATCCTTAAGTGAGTTTTTCGATCAACTAGCTAGCCCAGTTTCGATCGAAAGTCCTCAATAATAGTTTTTCAATCAAAAGTCCTCAATGACTGTTTCTCATACAAAAGCCGTTAAGTGACAATTTTTCAATCAACTACTCCAGTTTTTCGATCAAAAGTCCTCATAAGTCCTCATTGACAGTTTTTCAAACAAAAGTCCTTAAGTGACAGTTTTTCAATCAACTACTCCAGTTTTTCAATCAAGAGTCCTCAGTGATAGTTTTTCAATCAAAAGTCCTTAGTGACAGTTTTTCAAACAAAAGTCCTTAAGTGACAGTTTTTCAATGAACTACTCTAATTTTTCAATCAAAAGTCCTTAGTGATAGTTTCCCCCCCCCAAAAAAAAAACCTTGAGTAAAGTTTTTCAATCAACTACATTTTTTCGATCAAAAGTCCTCAGTGACAGTTTTTCAAACAGAAGTCCTTAAGTGATAGTTTTCAATCAACCACTCCAGTTTTTCAATTAAAAGTCCTCAGTGATAGTTTTTCAATAAAAAATCCCCAGTGACAGTTCTTTAATCAACATGGACAGCTTTTCAATCAATATTCCTTCGGGATAGATTTTTAATCAACTGTCCTCCGAGACAACTTTTCAACTATTTTTGAGATACATTTCTCACACCGTTTTTTAGATACATTTCTCACCCAATGTTTTGAGACCAATTTCTCGCCTCTTTAATTTGAAATGGCTTTTCCCGAGTCATCATAATTTTTAAGTTCTCTCATAATTTTTAAGTCCTTTATAGGCATTCACCGTGTTTTTAAGTCCTCCACAGGCATCCCCTTGAAATATTTTTAAGTCCTCTACAGACATTCACTGTGTTTTTAAGTCCTCCATAGGCATCTCCTGGAAATATTTTCAAAGTCCTCTACAGGCATTCGCTATGTTTTAAGTCCAACATAGGCATCCCCTCGAAATATTTTTTTTAAGTCCTCTGTAGACATTCGGTGTGTTTTTAAGTACTCTATAGGCATTTGTTCACAAATCATTTTTAAAAGTCCTCTATAGGCATTTATTTACAAATAATTTTTAAGCACTCCATGGCATTAATTGATTCACGACATTGATTACATTATTTTAAAGTCCTTTATAAGCATTTGTTCACAAATCGTTTTTAAGTCCTCTATAGGCATTTTTTCACAAATCATTTTCAAGTCCTCTGTAGCCATTAAGTTATCAACTTTTATTTTCAGTATAATAAAATGTGATCCTCTACGAGTCATCAATCATTTTTTCCTCGTTGAAAAATGGCGATCCAAACCAAATTAAGATTCAAGCCTCCCAAGGCATGCTTGTTTTAATTCAAAAAACACTTTACTCATTTTTGCCTCGACGAACTACGCTGATCTGATCCCTGCAACAGGGTACATAGCCAGCTTGAAAGAGCGCGAACTTCATGATTTGTATGCTTGCACACTTGCTTGTATTTGTTTTTTCTCAGGGAATGTGGGAAGCCCAAATTGGGACTGTCTTGATCTTTGACGTCACTCGTATCAAGCAATGGTATCCGAGTTTCGTCAAAGAGAGGCAACTGTAAACATCCCAATTTAGACTCTCCAAATACCTTTAAGCCATGACCGGATGGTTCCCCAATGATGATATAGATCAAAATGCATCTCAAAAGCTTTTAACAAATGCTCTTTGTATGCAAAACCCAAATGCTCTCACGCTTGGGGAAATCTCGATGATGAATTGAGGAAAGCCCAATGAGCTTTATGGAACTCTTAGGGGATGAAGAAACACCTTAGAACTAGGTATGAAAGTGTCGAGCAACACTCGGAGTGAGTGGACACGTGTTTTGACCATGGTGGCATCGACGTTCTTTCGACCCACTTTTCACAAACTAAACTATCTTATTTTTATGGTTGGATCCCACTATCTTCTAGTACATAAACCCTCTTTATCAATATATAATACGTCTCAATCCATTTTGAAATGAAATGAGAGAGATGTGAGGATTTTAGCCAAATGACTTCTTTTCGAACCACCAGAGGATAAAATGGTCATAGATTTTGATCTACAAATTATTTTGGATCCAAACCACTTGGTCTAGAAATTAGTCTTAACAAACTTTTCAATGGTACCAATCACGGGCAAAACGTAGTTCGGTGGCACTCGGTGCGGCCCCGCAAAGTTTGGCCTGTTGAGCAGTCTCCTCAGTGCCATACAACATTGAATATTGCTATACGACACTCGCCTAATGCCGTACGGCAGTAAGACTTTTCCACCACCTTGTTTGACCACTTAAACTGCCATATAGTGGTACCCAAATACCATACGGTACTCCCTAGTGCCGTGCGACACTCCCCCAATGCCGTACAACAATCTAAAATTTTCTTGTTGACCAAGTTTTCTTCATTCCATTTCAACTACATACAACTCATTCATTCGATCCCGTAAGCACGACATGCTGCTTGAAATCTCTTCTTATAATCTCTAAAACTCAGCTTATATCTCTAAGCCTCCTACCACTCCAAGACTCCAAAAACTATACCTAACCAAAAATTGAACTCAAATGAATTTCCAAGCTTCCTATGTCAAGTTCCTGTCATCTACCAAAAACAGAAGTGGTGTCTTCCATTTGCAGTCGAGCTAAAGTTCCAAGGTGGGAAATTTATTCAAAGCTTTTCTAAAGGTACAACCTTACTTTAAAAGTCTACCGTTTCTTCAATTTGAAGGGAGCCATCAAGCTTAGACCAGTTCCTTATACTGGATTTAGGCTTGATTGGCTTTGCTTTTAGAAAACAAAACGATTTGAAGTCTCCATGACAGTTTCGTACGACACTGTGCTATACCGTAAAGTACTGATCTTCTTTGAAGGCACATTTTGATGCCTTGTTTCTTTTAGCTTATTCAGTGTCAGAAAGGTGCATGGTGTCTTTGCTTTCAGATCAAAATAGCTCACCTAAAATGTTGTTATACATCCGGTTGAACTTCAAAAACAAGCTTTCAATCTTTAAAAAGAACAAGCTTTACAAGATGTACACCAAGAGCTCATATCATTCCAGTTTTGTTCAAATACCAGTAGCTTGTAAATACCGCCCATAAAAGCTTTAGTGCCGTACGGCACTACTGTCCAGTACAAAAAGAGTTCAAAAACCAGTTTTCCCGAGCAGTGATCGATGCAATAATTTCTTGCAGAATGTTCTTCTATTAATTCCGTCTTTGTTGTTCATATCAAATTATCATTTTTTGTTGGCAATAAAGCATTTTGCAAAATCCCATGAGTATCGAGTAAAGACTAATGTTTAATCACGCGAGTGGGGTGTCTTAAAAACATTCCCCACTAGTAATCTGGCTCCCGAACCCAGAATACTCTGTTTTCGATAGACCAAATCCTTTTTCAAAATTAGTGGCAAGAGAGTCATTTTTTTTCAAACTATTTTAAATGGATTCTAGGGTACTAAACCCTTTTTCACATAAAGACCTGGTTGGCGACTCTAAAACTCTTTATAAAAATTTTGGTGGCACCATCCACAAATGTGAACTAATAGCTTATATTCCACAAGAACCGATGATCCAATCTTCTGTGTGTAAACTATACTCTACACACTGGATCATCTACTATATACTCCCTCCGTCCCATTTTAAATGCTCCCTACGTATATCCGTGCCATTTTCAAACGTTTATATCTTTTTATTGGTAAGGTTTTCAAAGTTTTTAAAAATTTTGTCTAATAGAACTAATTGAGATCTATCAAATAAGATCCATATTACATATTAAATGCATTATAGAATGAAAACTATAAGAGTTTTAAAAAAACACGCATAACCGTAGGGAGCATTTAAATTGGGACGGAGGGAGTAGAATAAAAGACACACCTACACAAAATACGGTACAATAATCCCTCCATTCCTTAAACAGAGTAGTATATTCCATTTTGGATTGTTCCTAAATAAGTGTGATGTTGAAAATTTAGTGGGTAAAAGTTGGTACATTTCATATTTTGCCCTTAAAAGTAAATTCCTTTTTGAAAAGTTAGTGGGGAAAGTTTAATGTTGATGATTTCTTCATCAATGGCAATAGTGGAAAGTGAATGTAAAAGTTAATGTGAAAGGTGTAATGATGACGTTTTCTTAATAAGTTGGAATCACAAAGCTACACATTTAAAAAGGAACGAAGGGAGTAATATTATACGAACATTGCCCATAATAGATTCACATCAAAAGGGATAAAACTGTTTATTAATTAACTAATTAGATATTAATCAGTTACATAAAAACATGGCATTTAGTATAAAGTTATAACACTTCATCCCCTAGTAGTCCATTTTGATGCTTTTGCTTAGATATGTTCCTCACTATTGAATTGGATCATCTTCTTCCTCTCGGACTCCAATTTTTACATTGATGGCAGGCCCAAGAATTTACAAAGCATACATGCACCTTATGTACGTTATACAATATATTCTCCGTACGTAAATACATAATGGTGCATCGGTTTCTTACATAAAATCATCATGCAAAATATCCATTTCCATAATGTAAAAAGAAGCTAAGACCATTCATTTATGAAAATGATAGTAATTTCGTTTTTACTATTAAACTATTATATAGTTTCTAATGGCATAAATTCAAAATTAAAACAGGAAGCATATGTTTCCGTCTAACATAATATGTAGATACTAGGGAAAAATTTATCAATTCTTGAGCATCCATCCTAAGTACTATCTTTGAATATTTCCGACATATATGTCTCGTACTTCTTGCAGAGATTGCCAAGTTTATCATCTTTCCTGCACTGTAATTTTGGCATACAAAAAAGAACAATTCAGTCGCACAGTGAATAAATTATCAACAAAATGCTTATAAAAAAAAAATTACTCCACCAAACTTCTTGTGCATGAAAAAAAAAAGGTCAATTTCTCTACTCGTTTGGCCCCAATAAAATATTGTTGGTTTCAAAGTTGAGACGAAACCAAAACACCGATTTTGGCTAGTTTATTGTTCGATTTACTTATTTTTTCTTTCTCCCTTAGTTTTGATACATGAATTGGAATTTCAGAAATGAGAAACTTAAAACAAATAGGAAGGAAAAACAAATAAATAACATGCAATTATGAAATAGAGAATGCACATACCCCTTGATAGGACATCAGTATAAGATCAGGTGGAACACTTAGCATGTGATTTGAGGCGTTGGAAATATTGGTAGCTGTTGAGCCTACAAAGGAAGATCGTGAAACTGAATTCATGCAAGTTATGAATGGCGGGTACAAATATTAAGTGTAATGGTGACGCTAAAGATATTCATTTGTTGCTCCAAAGTTCCAAACCTAACATTGCTTGGTAAAGATGCTTGTTAAATAATAATCTAAGTTTTCTAATCTATTCCAATACACAAAGGGAGGAAGCTGTTGGGAATGTCCAATTAAAAACCTACTCTTCCTCCATAAAAATAAAATAAAAAAGCAACTACGATATCATTTTGAAGCTTCAATGGCAATAGGATTAGGAAATTGTCAAACTAGGATATTTGTTGAAGCTAAGCAACCCCTATAGGATTAGGAAAAGGAAAGGATGCAAAGCAAGAATAGGATTAAGCTAATGTATAGATTTCATTTCCACATAATTGTTGCAACAACTTTTTCGAAACTTCTCATTTTATCTCCAAAAAATAAGAAAAGGTAGAATTCTATAGTGAGGGTGCACTTGACATACATATTAGATCAATGGGGGTAACTATGTTGTGCTTACTTTTCCACTGTTGAGGTTATGAAGTCTATGGTTGAGGGCCCTGGTGTTAATTGGTTGGGGATCATTTTTTTTTTTTTTTTTTTTTGAGGAGATTCAAATATAGAGTCCTGACTTTGCTGTTGAAGCTTCACATTTTGTCTAGATAAATGGCTATGGTGTGCCATTGCATTTGTGGAATTAAGACACTTTCTTTAGCATTGAAAGGATTTGCGAAGAGCTGATTACTCTTGATGAAGCGACCGTGAAGGGTTTATCCTTCTCTTCCGGTGAAGTGCAGAATTTTTAGTTGTATTGGCATTTTCTGGGTAATGATAAAACTTTCAGAGTCAGTGTTTTGATCTTTTTGTATTGAGGTTTTGGGAGGTAAATTCTTAGTTTGAGTCTAATTACTCCACTCAAGGGATCAAGATTCGTAGACAAGCCAATGCCGTGCAACATGATTGAAGCTCAATCCAAAAGGTATATGCATCTCATTTCGCATTTTGAATCTAGGTTCTTGCTTGCATTTATTTAATCTTTGTGTCTTAGCACTTAGTCTAGATATTCTATCTTTGCATTCTTGTTATAGAGCTTTAATCTTATTTTTATGTTGAGGGTCCAACATTTTTTCTAAGGCAGGGGAGAGTTTAGTGTTGGCAAAGCTTATGAGGCTTTGAATTTTGGCTAAGGCATACGGACATGTTCAGTTCCAGAGGCTAGCATTTCCTAGGCGCCTCCGGTGCGCTCTGGAGAGACTCTAGATCGCTGCCTTGGCATTTCCTAAATTGCCTTGGCATTTCCTAAATCCTCTAGCCTCTTGGCCAGATTTTAGGAGCGCCTCCTTGGCATTTCCTAGCGCCTCTAGTCACTTTGCATTGTTTGGAGCAGCATGTCCGTAGCACCTCTGAAGCACAGGCGCTTCTCCTTTTCAGCCCTTTTTGCCTATGTGTCACATTTTGATTGGTTGTCTTTAGGGCTTTGTACCTGACCCTATATAAACATCTTATTTCGCTCATTTATGGTACATCTTTTGTAACAATCCTTTTTAGAGACAGAGAAATCATTTACATTTATATTCTTCTGTGCTGGTGCATGCATTATTAATGATCTAAACTTTGTGTTTCATCATCTTGATTGTCAATATAGTGCAATCCTTTCACAATCTATGGATTGAGATTGATTCTTTTTACTCAAAAAGCTTTATAAAAATCATATCTTTTACACGCCATATGTTCATGCCTTCAAATCTACATGCCCGGATGATCCGAAGCCATCTTTGATACGGAGATGGAATCAAGAAGCGACATCGGGAGCCAAATCAAGGTGTGGAGTTACGTGTAGCTTGGGGCTAGTTGGTAATTTCTAATCTTGTAAATCTTGATTTAACCTTTTGATTTATAGCAGTTAGTCGATTAGGTCGTGGTTTTATGCTTTGGGTATTTTAGACCCTAAGTAGTTTCCATGTAATCCCTTGTATTCAAGTTCTTTAAATTACTTGCTTACCAGTTATTTGTTGAATTGCTTGTTTTACCATGGAAAATGACTAACTGGACAGAAATTGGTGGTTGCTAATTTTTAAATTGGTAGTCCTATTCACCCCACCCCTGGGCGGACTTATAGTGCTATTCATTATTTCAGATCTCTACTAATTCTTATGGTGTTATTAATCAGTGGATCAACTAAAAGGCTAAGAAAGAAGAAAGAGGATGATGGGACTAATGATACGGTTATCGAGGATAATCTTCAGGTTGATTTGGGTCTTTAAAATGGAGTTTCGAAGGAGGATGAGCTTAAGACAATTTCTGTTGGAAATATGTGAATGAAATCGGGGCGCTCAGAGAGTCTCCTGAGGTAACCGAAGTGACCCCTTGTATTTGGACGTTACAAGATTAAAGGCTGGGTAACCGCCTCATGATGTGAAGATAATGGCAGCACTTATTCATTTCAGTTTTTTGTAATGTATGGTTGTGAGATGCTCTGCACAATGCAGCGCACTTAGGGTCCTTGGGTCCACTTGGAGATTGTAGTGCTACTTCTACAAGGCGAGATCATTGTATCATGGAAGACAGGCGCTGTTAAACTCGTAACACCGTAGCAAAAGCGAAATTCGTCTTGAAGAAATTGTGTCAAGTTTCGAGTTTCTTCTTAACGGTTTGTTTCGAGTTTCAAATTTGTTCTTCCAGTTTCAGACACTTAATTAGTGTGGATTCTGCAACCTGTGAATTTAATTAATTTTTCCTTTGATTATTCGTGCGTAATTATATATAGATTGTCGAACATTATATTCTATTCAGGAATGCTCGTAAGGGTGATGGATTTCAGTGCTTTTGTTAGGAGTTAAATTCAAATGGGAGAGGGATTATAATTTGAAGAAATTTATTGAAATGGAAGAAGAAGGAATTGCTGATAGGAAGGAAGCCTTGAAGAATTTTGTGGAGATGGAAGATGGTGAGATTTCTGAAGAAGGTTGATATTTCTCTTTCCTTAGAGTTTTAGCTTCCTTTGGTTTTGTGTCTCTGATTGAAGGAGTTGTTTTTTTTTGGCTTTATCTTTGGAGGTTTAGGCTTTTGGTGGTTTTCTATGTTTGGACTTTGGAGTCTTTTGGTCTTTTGGTAGTTAAAGATTTTTGGTTGACTTCTTGCTTTTCTAGCTGTTTGGGTATTGGGTAGTGTTTTTCGCTGTGTGCCCCTGTCTCTTTAGTCTTTGTTTCTTTTAAAAGATTAATAACTTTCTTTTTCTTGGAAAAATGGGTATGGAAACATTTGTATTTAAAATGGAACATAAAATTTTCCATTATTTTTATTTATATTGTTTAATTACTTTGGATTTATTAGTAGTGGGCCCCACATTTATATAGCACTTACGGTAAGACCTAATAAAGGTTCGTTCAAGTTCGATTCGTCTATTAAATGAACTGAACTTGAATCTCAACTTTAAACTCATTTAATAAAATAAGCCAAACTTACACCTGCTAATATTCAGCTCAGTTAAACTCGTGAACCTAGACTTTATTTATATATGATCATGAGAATTTCATATATAAACTTGAATTTGTCAAAGTTGTATAACTTGTATATGTAGAAAATTCAACATGTACACTATAAGCAAAAAAAACTTCAATATGTACACTATAAACTTCAATATACAGTTTTTGCGAAAAACTGCTTGAATCAAGCCCTTCCCGGTATTTTTTTTTTTGAAGATTTCCTGCGTGAACCCTTGAAAACACCTTTTGAACACATTGGAAGGCTCAGATCGTCAAAAAAATGCTCAAATTATAGGGGTCCGCAAGTCAGGAGTCCGGACTAGAAGCGGCCCCTATAATATATACATAATAAAAATATTACTTGCAACACTAGACTTGAATAAGAACTTAAATAACTGAAATTTTTTAGCTCATCAAGGCTCGTGCACAAGTTTAAGTTCAAATCAATCTTAGGCAAGTTCGGCTCGTCAAATTTTCATTGAGCTCAAGCTTGAGTTCGAGTTCACCAAAAAACTTAATAAACGAATCTGAACATTCTAAAACCTAATTTGAAAAATGCGTAATTTAAAACCTATTAGAGGAAAATAATTTCTAAGTGATACAATATTGCTGGAAAGAGTTATACTTACCATCCAATACAATTAATACTTATAGAAAAAGATTCATATTGGCAGGGACGGACTCTGTGGTGTCTCATCGGCACGGAACTCCATTTTATTTTGGAAAATTATATTAATATTTTTAACCAAATAAAGTGTTTCAATAAAATTATTCTAGATTTTGTTATGAGAATAGTTGTATGATCTATTTCTTAAAGCGCTAAATTTATAAATCAACTTTTTGTACGAACAAACCAATTTTATTTACTATAAGATGCAACTACATATATATCCACTAATTTGTTATTTAATGGGAAAAGAATGTACTCTCTCCCTTCTAAGATTTTTGTCCATGCCGGAAAATATACAATTCTTTCAAGGAAAATTCAAAAAAAAAAAAAAAAAATCCAGCAAGAGATCACAGAGTTTTTTTAATTTCAAAAAATAGTGTTGCATTTTTTCTTTAAACCGAGTCTTTTTTCTAGTCTTCGTGTTGTTCATTGGGCAAATATTATAAGATGGAGAAAGTATTATTTAAAAAATTCAATTATAAACCTACGAATTACGTTTACTAATTTTTATGCCCCATTGATACAAATTTATAGATCCATCCTTGCATATTAGTCTACAGAAAAAACATCAAACATCCCCTCATTATCACAATGCCAATACTTCTATCAAGAAAGAAAGTGAAAATCGGAATGATATATAGAGGAGAAACAAGATTAGAATTGAATTACCCATTTGCTGGCATTCCTTCATAAGCTTCACGTAGCCTTCACATTTATTGTGGGAGTGGCAGTGGGAGCAAACGCACTGCGTAATCAAAACGTCAAAAATAGGGTCCATAAGTATCAATCACATCAAATTTACGAGCATTTTAATACTACCATTTATAATGGCAATATTCAGACGAACTTATGCACACCTATATAAAACTAGCACTGTTCAGAGCACTATTCACTTCTTCAATTAATATGCAGCTACTGATATTTAAAATTTGGTCTGATTCTGATCACTTTTTGTCATAAAAGATGTATATATAATTTCTCACGTAAGTTCAACAAAATTGGTGGAATAATATTCTGCTCGTGAAAGCCAGTTTTGTTGAACGTAAGTGAAAGCTTCTTCCCAGATGGATAAGCTAATAAATCATAAAATGTCCGTTTAACTTTCTCTTGCTAGAAACTTAAATGACTTTGGATTAACATTCTAGGGGATAAGCTAATAAATCATAAAACTTTCGACGAAAATGACCCAAAACTCAACCGTGTCATAAGACACTTGAAAAGTAAGGCCAAACTCAAGCATAATACAAATGGAATTGATGACCAGAGATGTCTCAACTTAGTGAAGTTGGTTTTCAAAAGCCCTTTGGTGTGCAGTCTTTTAAATTGTTTCAAATACATTGGTGAGTGAGTTAAAGCCTCGATTTGCAGACTCTAAAAACTTGTAACTGAAATTAGAAGCCCCCAAATCCATAGGGTGCTATAATATAGATATACAAAAGTATGTAAAAAGGCTCCAAGGCACCAATTAATTATGAGGTTCTTTTGTGAATGCGAGGTACGTATGTAAAGGACTCAAACTATGAGGTTCGCTTTGGACCTCCAAATTGTCAGGATCGGCCATGTACGCCCTCAATATTCAAAAACCGTAGTAATAATTATCACTCTAGAATTTATCCGAAATCATAATTCACCGCATAAAATTATTTACCAAGGAAAAAGTACATACATCGTTGAAGAAGTCAAAGACATGCTTGCATACAAAAGGGATTTTGGGCTCGGCTTTGGGCTCGGCTCGAGGGCGAGATAAAAGGCCTAGGGCTCGATTAGAAGCAGCAGCAACAGTTTCGTTCCCACGTTGGGAAGTCTCAGAAGAAGCAGCTGCAGCTTCTTCCTTTCTAGTGACCAGTGTAGATGAATCGTTGGAGTTGATTCTCTTGGTGACTGATGGAAAAACAACATTGCAAACAGTGGGATTGGTAGCAGCAGCAGTTTTCCCTTTCTCTTTCGGTTTCAGATCCGTTTCATGTTGATTTGTGCGTTTAGATGTCAAAGCATCAATGGTTCTTAGTGCTATGGCCGATGCCACACCATAAGATACGGCTGCCGGAAAAAAAAACCCTAAGCAGGTGAATAAGACGAGAAATTTATCAATTCCATTGGAAGAAGATTGTGTGCAGGTACGTACCCCAAAGTAAGTAACCACGAACATCGGACGAATTGAATCCACCATCGGCACCCTGAGAAGGTGTTGGAGGAGAAGCAGGAGGAGCTGCATATATATGACGAATTATGCAAAACAATTTTGAGTTCAAGGGCAAAAAAAAAAAAAAAAGGACATAAATTATAGCCATGGGAAAACAGGAAAATAAAAGGTAGAAAATGTTACCACCGTCCATGCCAGTCATGATCTATCGGAAACTTAGGGTTAGGGTTGAATTTTGATAGTTTGATATATGTAAGGGCTATCACATCTTATAGGCTGTATGTTAGGGTTTGTTTCTTGGGGTGCAATGCAAACAACAGAAGGAGCGGTGGAAAATCCTACCAACTCCAGGATATGCTACGAGATGTACTTGTTTTTTTCCAAATTCATAGGCTTATCCGGTTTTGATAGTCCTTAGGTAGACTTGGTGAACTTTGCGACGTGGCAAGATGAGGGACAACTAAATTTTAGGTCGTGAATGCATATATTAAATCTAAAATAGTTTTCCAATATTTTAGTGGTTTGTTTGTGGTGTTTTAGTTGGCTTCTTCCTTCTTGCCGTCTTCTTGGATTGAATCCGTTTAATCGTTCTTCTAAGATTAATGAAATCTTTTTTTGCTGATGAAAAAAAAAAGGTAATTAAATAATCATCCGTTTTTTGGACACTATTTGGATTTTCATCCCCTTTGTTTTACGGAGTTATGTTTTCATCCTTTTCCATTGTGAATACCCTTTCTACCCTTTTACTATGATATCAGCATATATAGGATTATATTTTTTTCCCCTATTTTTGTGGGATTCAATAAGTTCCTAATTTAGTGGGATTTAACCATTTTTTAATTTAATGAGATTCAATCACATCCATTAAGAGAGATAACAAAGGAAATTTCAAATTCAAAAATTTGTTACTAATGTGTGGTGAAATTATAGATAACCAAGCAAAAAAAATTAAATTCGCACCAGCAAATATGGTAAAAATGGCATACACGAGTCAAATACCAAGTTTATGGTAAAAATAAATACCACCACAGTAAAGATGGAGAATAGAGAAATATTACCTTCAGAACTTCTCTCAGAGAAGAAAATCAGTTTCTGGTGTTGAGGTATTACCACGGTGGCTGAGACAATGTAGGTCGGTGGTGGTCGCTGCCCCTGCCGAATGACAGTAGGGGTGGGGACGATTTTGGACGCTAATGTTTTATAGAAAGGCGAGAGAAATTTCGGGGTTTTCAATTCCTTGTTTTTGATGTCCATCCACCATAATTGGGGGGATTTGATTTCGTTTCATATCCACAAATTGCGGTATATGACATTTGAGGTTGAAGAATGAGGACTGTGGATGAACGATAATACGAGATAATAGGGATTGGGTTTTATCCCCAATCCCGTAATTACAGTAGAGGACCTCATAAATTTGAAAATGGTCCACTACCCTCCCCCATATATGCAACTTAAATTTAGTCCTCAATTCCTTAATATGTTATAATTATATAATTATATATAGATAAAGGGCATTTTAAGATTTTTTTGAATCTCGGGATGGAAACATAACTCCTAAATAGGCTCAGGATGATTTTCTAATTTCAAGTGACTAAAAAGATCATTATTTAAGTGCCCCCCAAAAAAAGAAGATTTGTTCTATTTTAGGTCTTGAATATAAGCGGTGGACTATTTTAATGGAAGTTCCCAAATTTTTCAATATATCTTCTCTCCCGGCCCGATTACTACGTCCTCTCTCCTGTAGCCTATCATTCTTAAGAAATCTATTGGCCGGTCCTAGTATTTGAAAGTTTGGCCCACTGGGTCCTGGGCTAAAATTTATTGCTGGAGGGGTCCTGGGGCACAAATATGGTTGGGGATTTTACTTTTTTGCCCTTTCTCCCGTCGTTGATCTTCGTTTTTAGTAATCGTTACAATCGACTTCTCTCTTCGCCGTCGGCTGTAAAGTTCGACTTCCACAATCCCTCTCTCATTCCACAATCTCTCTCTGTGATTCCCTTCGAGTGGACTTCGACAATCTCTCTCTCTAATTCGATTACAGAAGGCTGGATCTTCCTGCATTATTGACCAACGCTGGTATAGTAATTCATACGGTAAATTCGTATTTCTATGGATCTTCCTTATTGATCATTGTCGTAGTAATTTTGCAATTGTAAATGCGTATTTGTTTTCGATTTTCCACAAAATTGTAGACTGTTCATTTGGATTGGATTTTTTAGTGTAAATGTAGATTCACTTCGATCATCCATCGTTCAGTAATTGATATTGTAATTACGGATTAGGTTTCGTTTTTCAGATTCGGATTTGTTTTGCATTCACGCAGATCATCTATTTGTTTATAATCACGTACATTAGGATTTCAGTGTAGAACAAAATGTACAGTCTATACTGAATTTCTCTTTCATTTTTGTCTTTAATCTATTTGTTTTGTTATAATGAGGAGATGTGATAAGCTCTAATCAAAATTCAATTATGCTCATTAGTAAAACTTGTGATTCATATTACTGATTGAAATTTGTTTAGGTGCTATGGATTCTGTTATCTTGCTTTGTAAGTATCATGGAGAAAGTTGCAGAATTAGGATGTTTCGGGATTCAAAGTTTCTGCATTTGTATGAAAAGTTGAGTAGTAGATGGAGTAGTTTGAAGTCTGCTGGTGTAAAACTTTCTTCCTCCTTGCCGGGGGATCCTTGTTGCCTCATACAAAACGATGAAGACTTAGAGATAATGCTAGATATGATGTTTAAACCTGGTTGTCATGAGATTTCTGTTTCAATCATTGATTGTGGGAGTTCTAGTAGTGGTAGCACTACTTATGGCTGCAGTAGGACAAGCGAAGTTTTGTCCTCCTTTCGTAGGGAATGGAGCTTGGACGTAGATAAGGAGGTGGACTTGATGCCTTCTTTTTGTGATCACAGAGATACTGTCTTGCTATCAGCTGGTTGGAGGGATTTAATTAAGGAAATAGGGCAGAAGTTTGTTGGAGTTGTCGAGTTTAGGGAGGCATTGTCAAAGTTGGCCATATATTTTGGTTTTGAGTATGATTTTATAAAGAATGACAAGGTACGGGTTTCGGCGGCCTGCAGGATGAAACATTCAGATTTAGCTTGTCCATGGATGGTTCATGGCAGGGTAGACCACCTGAGTGGCAATTTTTATATTAGACAGTTGACTAATAGTCATACTTGTGGCGCTTCTGTACTTAAGATGAAGCATTCTCGTGCCACTTCCTCCTTAGTTGGGAAGCTTGTTATTGAAGATATCCGGTCGCAGCCTCTAAAGCGCCCTGTTGATGTTGCAAGTGATTTAAAGAGGCTTTATGGTGTGTCAATTTCCTATACTCGAGAGCTTGGATGGGAGTGGAGAAAGCAAAAGCCGATGCATTTGGAGACTACTCTACATCATTTGATGATCTTAGATGGTGGGTTGATGCTGCTAGGAAGTCAAATCCAGAGAGTGTGTTTGCTATAGAGTATGATGTCGACACGAACCGCTTCTCAAGGCTAATTGTTGCATTCCATGCTTGTACGTCGGGTTTTACACATTGCAGACCTATTTTGTTCCTTAATGGGACATTCTTGAAGGTGAGGCACAAGGGTTGTTTGCTAGCTGCTTCGGCGAAAGACGGTAATAAAGGTAAACAATAAACTGTTTACTGCTTCTTTTTGCATCTACATTAACAGTGATCTATTTGTGTTTTGCCTATATTAATTCTATGTGAGCACTTATCGTGAGGAAGGAATTCTGAAACATGTTCTTAACATTTTGTTGTTCAATCGACTGCTGGACTTTTCATTTTAAAATTGTTGTTGTTGTACTTTTTGTAGGGTTGTTCCCGGTTTGTTTTGCCATTGTTGATTCTGAAAGCAAAGACAACTGGTATTGGTTCTTGGCTAAATTACGTACTATTCTCGGTAATGATGGGCATTCTTTGGCCATTTGTGATGGAAATGAAAGTAATGGTATGGTATTGAGTCTGCCTAATACAGTTGGTGATGATAGGAATGTTGTTTTTATTTCTGATCGGAATGAAGGTATACTTGATGGTGTTGCTAAGAATTTTCCATTGAGTCCTCACGGCTATTGTTTGTATCACCTGAAGCAAAATCTTCGACATGCTCTAACTGGTATAAAAGGTGGATTTAGGGAGTATCTGATCCATCTTTTTGGTATGGCCGCTTATGCTCCAAATGAGGGATCTTTTAATGAACAGATAGCGAAGCTAAAGAGCTATGGGATTAAGAAGGTTGAAGATTTCTTAACAAATGCACCTAAAGATCATTGGGCTTGTGCTTTTTTTCCTGGGAAACGGTATGGTGAGATGTCTTCTAGTCTATCTGAATCGTTCAATTCGTGGATAAGAGAGGAGCAGCATTTACCTGTTACACAACTTGTCGATCGTATTCGTGTCAAAATTATGGAACAGTTGTCTGCAAGGCATGAAGCTAGTTTGAAATGGAATCAGGTAACTGATCTATTGTTGGTTAGTTGTAGTACTACAATGGACAATTTTCCTAACTTTTTGCTTTCCTGTAATCAGGTTGTATGTCCAACCATGAATGAGGATTTGAATGTGTCCTTTCAGACGTGCAAGTCATGGACAACGAGTAAATCGTCTGTTGATGTCTATGAAATTCACTGCGATCCTTCTTTTTCTGTCAATATTGCGAAGCGTACATGTTCTTGCGGTCAGTGGCAGTTTAAGGGTTTCCCTTGCTGTCATGCAGTTTGTGCCATCTTCAATAGCAAGAAGCAATTGAATTTGTATGTTGATCCCTACTTCTATGTGAGCACTAGTGAAGTTTATTCAAAGTCAATATTTCCTATTCCGACTCTTTGGAAGCCGGCAGCAGTTGTCAATGATGATACTATTCTGCCACCACTGTCGAGGAAGCCACTCGGAAGACCTCGAAAGAAACGGATCCGTTCAAATGGTGAGAATACTAGGCCACTTAAGTGCAGCAGATGTGGGAAGATTGCGAGGCACAATAAGAAGACTTGCATAGAGGATTTGAGAATTTCTGGGAGTTGAGGCCAGAAGTTGCAAGAATGTTGGGAGGCAGAACCAGACACTACAAGAAATTTGGTCATTGGAGACGAATGAAATTGTCACAAAAAGCATGGTTTTTGTCTCTGATAGTCTTGGTGACGAAAAATAATTTTGTCACCTATAGGTTGTCTCCGAAAGTCACCTAGTTTCGTCACCTATACTAAATTTTGGTGACGAAATTTTTCGTCACTAACCTTACAGAAATTGGGTGAGAAAATTATTGTTTCGTCACATATACTAAATTTTGGTGACGAAATTTTTCGTCACTAACCGTGACAGAAATTGATGAATTGGCGTTGACGTGGCGCCTATGTGGCCGCTGACGTGGCGCCTATGTGGCCGCTGACGTGGCACTGATCTGGCGCCTACGTGGCCCCTCCGTGGCAGGCGTGGCGCCTACGTGGCGGTGGCGTGGCGCCTACGTGGCGGCTGAAAATTTGAGAATTTGCTCCTCCTGTGAATCGAACCAGAGACCTCCCTTGTGCGCAGGCGCGCGTGAACTAACTGAGACAAGCCAACCATCGTGTTATATAAGCACCTTTTTAATATTTATACTATGCAAACCGGATTATTCTTATACAAACCCCTACTATACTAATTCATTTAATTAATTTATTTATATTACTTTAATTCCTTTAATTACTTTATTATTTATATTACTTTGTTTATATTACTTTAATTCCTTTTATTACTTTAATTTATTTATTTATATTACTTTAATTCCTACAATTAATTTATTTATATTACTTTATTTCCTTTAATTAACTTATTTACTTTATTTATATCATTTCATTTCTTTATATAAATTAAATTAATTATTTAATTCATTTAATTATTTATTTATCTCTTTCATTAATATCTTTTTTTATCTTTTAATTAATTTATTTATTTATATTTTTTGTTTTTTATTTATTTAATATTTTGTATTTACATCTTTTTCTTAATTATTTAATCTTTTTCTTAATATTTTGCACGCACTTGTGATCCTGCAACTTGTCCTGCAACTTGTGATCCTGCAACTTGTCTTGCAACTTGTGATTGTAATATTATCAACGTGATTGTAATATTTAGACACTTTAAAACGTGATTGCAATATGATTGCCTTTCCTTCCCTCTTTTAATTACCCTCTAATATATTATTTATATTAATTATATTAATTCCTTGATTTACTTTATTTATATTACTTTAATTCCTTTAATTACTTTATTATTTATATTACTTTGTTTATATTACTTTAATTTATTTATTTATATTACTTTAATTCCTATAATTTCTTTATTTATATTACTTTATTTCCTTTAATTACCTTATTTACTTTATTTATACCATTTCATTTCTTTATATAAATTAAATTAATTATTTAATTCATTTAATTATTTATTTAATTCAATTCTTTAATTTAATTCAATTTTTATTTAATTATTTATTTATCTCTTTCATTAATATCTTTTTTTATATTTTAATTAATTAATTTATTTATATTTTTTGTTTTTTATTTATTTAATATTTTGTATTTACATCTTTTTCTTAATTATTTAATCTTTTTCTTAATATTTTGCACGCACTTGTGATCCTGCAACTTGTGATCTTGTGATCTTGCAACTTGTCCTGCAACTTGTGATCCTGCAACTTGTCTTGCAACTTGTGATTGTAATATTGTCAACGTGATTGTAATATTTAGACACTTTAAAACGTGATTGCAATATGATTGCCTTTCCTTCCCTCTTTTAATTACCCTCTAATATATTATTTATATTAATTATATTAATTCCTTGATTTACTTTATTTATATTACTTTAATTCCTTTAATTACTTTATTATTTATATTAATTCATTTATGTTACTTTGTTTATATTACTTTAATTCCTTTAATTACTTTAATTTATTTATTTATATTACTTTAATTCCTATAATTTCTTTATTTATATTACTTTATTTCCTTTAATTACCTTATTTACTTTATTTATACCATTTCATTTCTTTATATAAATTAAATTAATTATTTAATTCATTTAATTATTTATTTAATTCAATTCTTTAATTTAATTCAATTTTTATTTAATTATTTATTTATCTCTTTCATTAATATCTTTTTTATCTTTTAATTAATTAATTTATTTATATTTTTTGTTTTTTATTTATTTAATATTTTGTATTTACATCTTTTTTTTAATTATTTAATCTTTTTCTTAATATTTTGCACGCACTTGTGATCCTGCAACTTGTGATCTTGTGATCTTGCAACTTGTCCTGCAACTTGTGATCCTGCAACTTGTCTTGCAACTTGTGATCTTGTAACTTGTCCTGCAACTTGTCTTGCAACTTGTGATTGTAATATTGTCAACGTGATTGTAATATTTAGACACTTTAAAACGTGATTGTAATATGATTGCCTTTCCTTCTCTCTTTTAATTACCCTCTAATATATTATTTATATTAATTCCTTTATTTACTTTACTTACTTTATTTATATTACTTTAATTCCTTTAATTACTTTTTCTTTTTTTATTTATTTACTTTTAAACATGATTGTAATATTATTCACTTTTAGAAGCTTTTTTTTATATTATTCATTGTTAAGACAAATTAATAAATAAAGTTAAAAGAAAAAATAAAGAAAAAGTAGAAAAAGAAAAAAAAATAATTTACTTGCAAATGTAAATAAATAAAGTTAAAAGCAAAAAGAAAAAAGAAAAAAAAAAAACAGAAAAAAAAAAGAAAAAGAAAGTTCAGCCGAAATGGGGAAGGGTATTGGGGGAATGGGGGGTGGGGCCGGTTGGGGAGGGTTTGTCAGGGTTGGGGCGCATAACAGCCCGAGAGAGAGAGAGAGAGAGAGAGAGAGAGAGGATAGGCAGTAAAAAAGGTGACTATGACGCGGGCATGTGACTATGACGCGGCATATGACTATACACGTGGCAAGCATGCGTCAAATAAGGATTCCTCTTCTCCCACGCGCGCGCGCGCACACAGAGTTTTTTTGGGAGGGAAAGACAATAGGGTTTAGAGGAAAGCCCCCACAAAAAGTGGGGGCGGCCCGGAATTTCCTGGGCCAAAGTCTTCTCTTTTGTGAGGAATATTTTTGTCTTCTATTGGTTTGCTCTCCTGGGGAGGATGTGGAGGGAACATATTAGTGACGGAAAAAATATTTTCATCACCAAAAAGATGTGGAGGGAACATATTAGTGACGAAAGAAATATTTTCGTCAACATATTAGTGACGAAAGAAATATTTTCGTCACCAAAAAGATGTGGAGGGAACATATTAGTGACGAAAAAAATATTTTCGTCACCAAAATAGTCATATAGGAGACAAAATTAATTTCGTCTCAAAATAGTCATATAGGAGACAAAAATTAATTTCGTCACCAGAATTTCGTCACGGTTTATCATTTTTGTTGTAGTGAGAAGTCTTGCACAAAGGATTTGAGAACTTCTGGGAGTTGAGGACTAGTCGTAAAGTTTCTTTTTAGAATAAGAGAGCTTTCTTTGAGAAAGAATGTTCACATACTTCTGCATATTGTTTGGATTGCTATGTTGGGATTTAACATTGGATTTTGTGATTTTTTTAAAGACGTGTTGACTTTAAGGTGTGCTTGATTTTTACAGTTTGTTTGAATTTTACAGTTCGTATAAAATTCTCTACACTCAAATGTACACTTGTAGACACCCCAAAATGAGACGTTTGTGTACATTTTTTATCCCCGATGATGAAAGGAAATACCCGGAAAGCCTCTCGGATTGAAATTCTTCAAGTCAACAAAGTCAATAGTGCCGCACGACACTCATCTCTCACGCACGAAGCTTCAACAATCACGCACGGCAGCTTTTTGAATTTTGGCGGTCAGGTGTGCCGTACGGCACAGTTGGTGTACCGTACGGTACAGTTTGTGTGTCGTACTGTGCCGTACGGCACTGCCATGCATAAACCGACTTTCAGCCCCTTTTGTTGACTTCGGCAGCCCTCCTTCATCATAATTTCGTGCAAGGATCAGAGGCTATCTCCTAGCTATGATTTCTTTGGGTGGGCATCAAGTAAACTTGGGCATCAAGTTGATTCCTACGCCTATATATGCCGATCAACTTCAACGAGAAAAAAAAACGGCAAATGGTGAAGAACACCATGAAACCCTACCTCTAATCCCCTTTGTCAAAACACCATTTACTGCAAATCACCTCCATTGCTATCCATAACCTCCATAAATCAATCCTATAATCCTTTCCAAAGCAAATTCAATCAAAAAAACCCGACCCTCTGTTTTCGGTTCCAAACCCGTGAGGTAGCCATTCCAAATTTGTTCAAGTTCTAGCCATCAACCATCTTTGTTATCATACCAGATTGGAGTTGGAGTCCAGAGGAAGCCCAAGCCACATTCGGAAGTTCAAGAAAGAGTTTTAATCCGAGAGTTGCAAATCGAGGTACGATCCCGTTTCGCCAAACTTCTTAGTTTTGGTACCCTGAGGGGAGGGGTACCAAGTGTGGAATGATCTTCCATATCATCTCCACATTTGGTATGCCCATGTTACATCAAAAATCAGTTTGATTCGTGACCTCCCGGTTGCATCATACGGTGAACTTTACGCGTCGTATGGAGCAATCTAATGAGGAGGAACAATTTCTATTCAAACATATCATCTTCCAGTTCAAAGTAATTAGTTTTGATCAAGTTTTCATGACTTGAATGTGCCTACATTTCATTCTTTTCGAAAAATCAAATATCAAACTGTTTGTGAAGTAAACAGTGCCGCACGGCACTCTTTCTGTACCGCACGGTACACTTAGTGTGCTGTACGGCACACTTGGAAAATCAAAATTTTTAAATCATTTTCCAGTAACAGTAGGGTTATTTCTTGTTGGTTTCTTGGTTATTATTGCTGTTTTTAGTCATATATAATTGTTTATTGTTTATTTACTCAAAGTTCGACATTAAAATATTTTCTAAAAATCCCACAAATGTTTAGTAAAGATTGATTTTTAATCAGGCGAACGGGGTGCATTAAAACCCTTCCCCGCTCGTAACCTGGCTCCCGAATCCAAAACGAATCTCTGGTTTTCAATTGTTTTATAAATCATTTTCTCAATCATTTTTCAAAACGGTTTCTCGGGTCCTAAACCATTTTCCAAAAACCCGGGTGGCGACTCTATTTTCAAATCAATCATCAACCAAACCGGCGTGTGGAGATCCGACCGTCCACAACACTCAAGTGTACATTTTTAAGTCACTTCGGACCCGTTTATTGGATTGTACCTTTGTTATGTAGTGCTTTTGAAAAGATTGCTTTGGATCATATATTCATTGTAATGTACATTTGCAAGTTGTCCCTTTGAAAAGGTTGCTTTTAGACACTTTGAAACGTGTCACTTTTGGACTGTACATTTAGAATAGACACTTTGAAACATGTCACTTTAGACCGTATATTGCACTGTGCATTTAGAATTTAAACACTTTAGACCGTATATGAAAACTTGTTGCTGCTTCCCTTGATATGATTCTTGGAGTTTTGATATGCTGATTTGGAGTGCTCATTTGCTGCTTGATGCTGTTTGGAGTTTTCATATGTCCTGTGATATGGTTTTATATGCTGCTGTTGCTATGCTGCTGTTGCTCCTGATGATTGAAGTTTTCATTTGATGCTGTTGAGTCGAAGGAAAGCTTAGGCAGCTAAGTATCTTAATCATGCTCCTGATGATTGGAGTTTTCATTTGACTTTGAAAAAGGTTTCTTTGGATCCTACATTTAGAGAGAGAGAGAGAATTTAGAATGTACATTGATAATTTAGACTGTACATTTACAACTCGAATGTAATTTTAGATTGTATATTGCACTGTGCATTTAAAATGTACAATTAGAATTTAGAGACTTTGAAATAGGTTGCTTTGGCTCCTACATTTCTATTTTATTTTATTGAGAGAGAGAGAGAGAGAGAGAGAGGGAGAGAATTTAGAATGTACATTGATAATTTAGACTGTACATTTACAACTGGAATGTAATTTTATATTGTATATTGCACCGTGCATTTAGAGACTTTGAAAAAGGTTGCTTTGGATCCTACATTTTTATTTTATTGAGAGAGAGAGAGAGAGAGAGAGAGAGAGAGAGAGAGAGAGAGATAATTTAGAATGACTACAACAAAAATCACATTTTATAGCGTGCCAAAAACGCTATCAAAAGTAATACATAGCATTTTCCGGAATGCTATGTTATGAGACGCCATTGAAAGTCTTGGAGCTTTCATAGCATTTTCTGGCTGCTATGGAATAACTACTTTCTATAGCATTATTTGCCCGTTATTAGTTTTATGCTTTTGATAGCTTTTTCAGCTTGCTATTTATCTGGTACTTTTCATAGCATTTCAAGCCTACTATTTATTTTCATACTTGCGTACTTATGATAGCATTTTGGACATGCTATTCAATATTCATTTCATACTTGTGATAGCATTTGCTCCCAGCTATTTATATCCAAGCTTTCATAGCATACTTTGAATGCTACAAGGTTTTTGTTGATTCCTATTTCCCAATTATGTGGATACATTCCAGATTTCCTAGGAGCTCATATAGCACTAACAAAAAAAAAAAATACAAGATAACCCAACACTTCACATTCTTTGGCAGTATAATCAAAATATTAATTGCATCGAAACTCGACAATCTCCGAACATCAAAGTGATTACTATCAAACATCATACAAGCCCTTCTAATACTCAGTATAAATATACAAGTCCTTCCCAAAAGTGGAGAATAAGCCTCGGCACCAAAATATCAACATTTATCTATCCCAAAAGTCAAAAGTGGAGAAAGCCTTAGCACAAAAATATTAACATTTATCTATCTCAAAAGTGGAGAACAAGCCTTGGCCACCAAATTATCAACAAAAAGGCTTGATCATAGTCATATCTTCAGCAAAAAAAAAGTCACGAAGGAACTTCTCTCTATCAACCGATACTCAACCTACATATGATAAAAACAAATATTTCAATATGATGGAGTCCATAAAAATTTCTACTAAACTAAATTTATAGACAAAGGAATGAACACAATATAATCTTTTTCGATGTGTATAAGTGAAAAAAGTACATTACCCTGGTGTAGAATCCATAAGAACCTTGTCAGCAGGCCATGCAACAGTAGGTTCCAATGGCATCTTTGACATAGTTCCATATCACTAGTAGTCAAAAAGCTACACATACAAAAATTGCATATAACTAGACCCTCAAACTAGGATTACTTCTATGAGACAGGATTGAGACTCATAAAATAAGGCTAGGGAAAATTTTTGTGTGCAGGAATGCTAACTGAGATGTGATCATCGGGAACCAGCCAAGCGAGACTACACAATAATGGACAACACTTCCTTCAATTTAACTATCACAAAGGCCCCCAAGAAAGTGAAATTACAAATGAGATTTTTTTTCCCAACTAGCCTATCCATAATGAAGATAATTCGAAACACACTACATAAGGCAGACACTGGATTTGACAACTAGTACATAGCAACCCCTATGCAAAAATGACAATTTGCAAGTAAACAAATACAATGTCCCTAGTAAATAACTCTGTGTGTGTGTGTGTGTGTGTGTGTGTGAGAGAGAGAGAGAGAGAGAGAGTAACAACCTTGGAGTTCAAAGTCAATGGCATCGAGCTCTCAGAATAGGGGCAACCAAGTGGGCGCAATAGAGTAGTTGAAGAACATATCTGGGCAAAAAAATTAACTGGCAATTGAGGTGTTACCAGAATCGGGGCAACCAAGAAAGGCGATTGAAGTGTGACCATTTCATCGGCCAAACGTGTATATCCCTTGCGACTCGTGGTATGCAGGATCTGTTTCTTTCTCATTTCTTGAAAATTATTACTCTTGACCTAAATTCAAGAATTAACTACAATTAGAGATTACTATAACAGTAGGTCAAAGGAATTAAAAAATAAAGATAAGGCCGCCCACTATTGTGTAGGAAATCATGTCCAACGGCAGTTTCAAAGCAAATAGGGTAATAGTTTCACACGTAGAAGCTAGTCCATTGAGGCTCACAAGATCGAAGTCATTCCTAACTGTTTCAGGCAACAAAAGTATTTGACACTTCAACAATCTAACTCAGTCCAACATTTCTGCTAATATAATTCATGAACATATGGAGATATCTGTAACAGCAATAAAAAAATCAACTGCATGTACCACTCCTTTATTTACCAAGATAAAAATCTGCTAGTAATAGGTACCAAGCTAGTTTATCTACAAGATTGATAGGGTAAAGCGTCACATTTTATCCTAAATTTTCTGCTTTAAGCACTCAATTACTGAAATTGGGGCCTAGTCAAGCACCTATGGCTATCTATCACAACCATTGAGATACAATGAACACAAGTTCTTACCAAAGAATGAACAGATATTGTGTAATCACAGCAAGAAACTCCAGCTCTCACCATTGAGATACAGTAAACACAAGTTCCTACATAGACACACATCATTCTTGGCAAAAGCAAGAAATGCTGTAAAGTTTTATATGATCTCTACACTTCTATGTGCACGAGTTCGGGTTTAATTGTATGGAATAAGATACATTACCGGTTCCACGTATAGATTAGAGCACCAAAACCTAAGCAAGTGAAACCCATAAGCTCAATCTAACACATCCTACTAAGAGAACAAGATTTCTTACCAGTTTCAACTATAGAATTTTGAGACTAATAGTGAATAGTTTGGAATGAATCAACACAAAAGCCTCAAAATCTTATCCAAATGAAAACTCACACCCCGATTAAAGTAAATCCAACCCCCTAAGTGCATAATCTCTGCAAATACTTGAATGATTATCACATGCTACTAAATGAAGATTAAAACCCTAGCCTTGTACTAACGCAAGAATTAAAGGGAAAAAATCATATCAAATCTGGCAAGGAATCTCCGAACATTGACTCATTGCCTCAACACGGTGCAATAGGTCTGGTTCTAGCTTTGATTCTACTCAAACTACTAAACAAGAGAGCGCAAAAAGGCTGTAGTTGAGCAATTAGTACAGAAGCTGAGGTTAATCAATCAGAAACAAGTTGGGTATCAGTGAAACACCAAGGAAACTAAACAAATTAAGAAGCAAAAACTGAATAGGTGTCATGTTCTATCTACCTCCATTTACTAAATCGTTTACTTAAACAACCATGTACAAGTCCTAACATTGACTTGCCCTGCTCCAGGAGATTAGAAAACTAAAATTACTCGGCAATGAGCATTGGAAAGAAGAATGTATACTTCAAAAAATTGATTCTCTTACCTCACAACTTTTCTCTCACCTTTAATGGAGGCAAGAAATCTCAGGATCCTCTGCATTAGTAGCCTGTGGAGAGGAAATTAAATATTATGACTCGGTACATGAACAAAACACGTAATTATGTAAAGGACAGCCCTCGTTTACTAAAGCTCTCCTCATCAGTGAGAGATTCTGTTATGCCAAAAAGAGATCAAGTATGAAGCATTTTATGTATCTAATGCTTCATACTGTCCAGCGGAAGTGTATTCTCTATAGTGCGATGAAAACGCCTAATGAAGAAACATATTTACACAAGAGTTGCAACAGGATGAATAAATCCCTTAACCTGTTTTTGAAGCTTGAAAACCAAACAAGAATAGACAATCCTACAAGAATGAAATAAGAAACAAAAAAATAGTTAGAAATCATTACTGCTGTAACCACAACCATAAAAAAATCACATAAAAACTACATATCCAAATCCGAAAGCTCAGATAGAGCAATCTATAACAAATAAAAAAAAAACCAAATGCAACCAAACTCGATTTAAGCTAGTGAAATCGCAGAGCGTTACAAGAAAGCCAAATCCTCAAGCCTCTTAATCTCAAGGTGTTGAATAAAGGACCCAGGACAACAAATTCTTGGGATTACATTTGGGCCCATTCTAGCAGTCAATTTGACATTGAAGTCTATCTACACGAAAAGCATTTTCTGCACTACTATTGCTGTAAATACTCCTAGTATGACGGAAAGAGCAACTTACTTCCTTACTACATGAAACCAAGGTCACCATCGAATAATGTCTAAACGTAATAATGGGCTGACAGCCATAGGCTTAACTCAAACCAATGGTAACATAGCGCTCTTTTGAAGGAGTTTCACATCTGAGGTTCACTAATGTTTAAGACTTGCAGAAGTCCATGCTTTTTCCCCTATTAAATTTTTTCTTGGGAATTCTAAAGTGATTGCTGGAACATCTGGGAACGAGAGTGTGGTAAACAGTTCTAGCTGTTTAGAGGTCAGATTCATAGACGCATTTCTACGAATATCTTATGGGCAGGGATCAGTACACTTTGCAGAAGAATAAATAACAATTGTAGGAATGAAATAGATAACAACGTTTTTTACTCTTCACAAACATAGCTTTGTCATCAATGAACCTTATAAGAAATAAACAATACACACAACCATACACATACGATTATGTGGAAAGAATCAGAAAAAAAAAGCCCCAATATCATTTTCGAAACAAAACTGATACCCCTATTAAAGTAAAGGAAAGAATCAGAAAAAAAAAGCCCCAATATCATTTTCGAAACAAAACTGATACCCCTATTAAAGTAAATCCAAACCCTCTTAAGTTTATAATCTGTGCAAATCCTTAAATTATTATCCCATGTAGATTAATGAAGAGTAAAACCCTAGCCTTGTATTTGGGCAAGAATGAAGGAAAAAATCAATTCATACCTGGTGAGGGTTCTCTTTGCTTCAACGGTACAATAGGTCTGAATAACCTTTGATTATTCTCCTACTACAGAATGAGGGAGCAAAACAGCGATGAAATCTACTGATTAGCAGTGAAGTAGAGGTTAATCAATTAGATATTAGGAGAACTAGAGGAAAGGAACACACCTGCTACTGCCTACTCAAGATTAAAGCCCTAGAAAACCAGCTATTGCATCGGGTTCCCTTTGCCTCAATCGTGCAATAGGTCGAATACCATTAATTCTTCTCCTGCAGAACAAAGATGAAATCGACTAATTAGAAGTAGATATTCATCGATTAGATAGTAGGAGAACAAGATAGAGAAAGGAACAAACACGAATCGCATGATTAGAGCGTGAATATTAGGTGTGGCGATACGCTTCCAAGGATTAGGGCGCTTGGTGCTACCAGTGCAGTGCTCAGAAGGCGGAGGGGGGAGGAGAGTGAGTACGTGAGAGATTGAGAGGGGAAGTAGAGGGAGTACGTGAGAGAGATTGAGAGAGAGATATTAAAAGCTCGTTCAGAGGGATTTTGAAATTTCATTAGAAATTTTGCAGGGGGGAAAAGGGTCAGGGCGCGAATACTTGGCGCCTGGGGGAAAAAAAGTCTAGAACGCTATGTTTTAGGAAATTTTGGGGAGAACGCTATAGTCTTATAAATGAAACGCTATGTTTAAAGTTTTTCCCTATTTCTTTTTGCTTTAACCTCGAAAAATGCTATAATTGCTTCCCTATTATAGCATTTTTGAAAAAATGCTATGAAATTATGCTATAGAAAACCATATTTGTTGTAGTTATACATTGATAATTTAGACTGTACATTTACAACTGGAATGTAATTTTAGACTGTATATTGCACCGTGCATTTAAAATGTACAATTAGAATTTAGAGACTTTGATAATTTAGACTGTACATTGATAATTTAGACTGTATATTTACAACTGGAATGTATAATTAGAATTTAAAATGTACAATTAGAATTTAGACACATTGATAATTTAGAATGTACATTGATAATTTAGAATGTACATTGATAATTTAGACTGTATATTTACAACTGGAATGTATAATTAGCATTTAAAATGTACAATTAGAATTTAGAGACTTTGATAATTTAGACTGTACACTGATAATTTAGAATGTACATTGATAATTTAGACTGTACATTGATAATTTAGACTGTATATTTACAACTGAAATGTATAATTAGCATTTAGAGACTTTGAATCCTACATTTTTATTTTATTGAGAGAGAGAGATAATTTAGAATGTACATTGATAATTTAGACTGTACATTTGGACTGTATATCCAGGCACTTTTGACAATATATTTAGACTGTATATTCAGGCACTTTGAACCGTACAATTAGAATTTAGAGACTTTGAAAAAGGTTGCTTTGGATCCTACATTTTTATTTTATTGAGAGAGAGACAGAGAGAGACAGAGGGAGAGAGAATTTAGAATGTACATTGATCATTTAGACTGTACATTTACAACTGGAATGTATAATTAGCATTTAGAGACTTTGAAAAAGGTTTCTTTGGATCCTACATTTTTATTTTGTTGAGAGAGAGAGAGAGAGAGAGAGAATTTAGTATGTACATTGATAATTTAGACTGTACATTTACAACTCGAATGTAATTTTAGATTGTATATTGCACTGTGCATTTAAAATGTACAATTAGAATTTAGAGACTTTGAAATAGGTTGCTTTGGATCCTACATTTCTATTTTATTTCATTGAGAGAGAGAGAGAGAGAGGGAGAGAGAGAGAATTTAGAATGTACATTGATAATTTAGACTGTATATTTACAACTGGAATGTATAATTAGCATTTAAAATGTACAATTAAAATTTAGACACTTTGATAATTTAGAATGTACATTGATAATTTAGACTGTACATTGATAATTTAGACTGTATATTTACAACTGGAATGTATAATTAGCATTTAAAATGTACAATTAGAATTTAGAGACTTTGATAATTTAGACTGTACATTGATAATTTAGACTGTATATTTACAACTGAAATGTATAATTAGCATTTAGAGACTTTGGATCCTACATTTTTATTTTATTGAGAGAGAGAGAGATAATTTAGAATGTACATTGATAATTTAGACTGTACATTTGGACTGTATATCCAGGCACTTTCGACAATATATTTAGACTGTATATTCAGGCACTTTGAACCGTACAATTAGAATTTAGAGACTTTGAAAAAGGTTGCTTTGGATCCTACATTTTTATTTTATTGAGAGAGAGACAGAGGGAGAGAGAATTTAGAATGTACATTGATCATTTAGACTGTACATTTACAACTGGAATGTATAATTAGCATTTAGAGACTTTGAAAAAGGTTTCTTTGGATCCTACATTTTTATTTTGTTGAGAGAGAGAGAGAGAGAGAGAGAATTTAGTATGTACATTGATAATTTAGACTGTACATTTACAACTCGAATGTAATTTTAGATTGTATATTGCACTGTGCATTTAAAATGTACAATTAGAATTTAGAGACTTTGAAATAGGTTGCTTTGGATCCTACATTTCTATTTTATTTCATTGAGAGAGAGAGAGAGAGAGAGGGAGAGAGAGAGAATTTAGAATGTACATTGATAATTTAGACTGTATATTTACAACTGGAATGTATAATTAGCATTTAAAATGTACAATTAAAATTTAGACACTTTGATAATTTAGGCTGTACATTGATAATTTAGACTGTATATTTACAACTGGAATGTATAATTAGCATTTAAAATGTACAATTAGAATTTAGAGACTTTGATAATTTAGACTGTACATTGATAATTTAGACTGTATATTTACAACTGGAATGTATAATTAGCATTTAGAGACTTTGGATCCTACATTTTTTTTATTGAGAGAGAGAGAGATAATTTAGAATGTACATTGATAATTTAGACTGTACATTTGGACTGTATATCCAGGCACTTTCGACAATATATTTAGACTGTATATTCAGGCACTTTGAACCGTACAATTAGAATTTAGAGACTTTGAAAAAGGTTGCTTTGGATCCTACATTTTTATTGAGAGAGAGAGAGAGAGAGAATTTAGAGTGTACATTTACAAGTGGAATGTAATTTTAAACTGTATATTTCACCGTGCATTTAAAATGTACAATTAGAATTTAGACTTTGAAAAAGGTTGCTTTGGATCCTTTTTTTTTTTTTATTGAGAGAGAGAGAGAGAGAGATAGAGAGAGATAGAGAATTTAAAATGTATATTGATAATTTAGATTGTACATATGATATCCAAAGGAACCAAAAGCTTAGAATGTGCATTGATAATTTAGACTGTACATTTACAAGTGGAATGTAATTTTAAACTGTATATTTCACCGTGCATTTAAAATGTACAATTAGAATTTAGACTTTGAAAAAGGTTGCTTTGGATCCTAATTTTTTTTTATTGAGAGAGAGAGAGAGAGATAGAGAATTTAGAATGTATTTTGATAATTTAGACTGTACATTTGGACCGTATATTCATGCATTTTCGACCATATATTTAGACTATATATTCAGGCACTTTGGACCGTACAATTAGAATTCAGGGACTTTGAAAAAGGTTGTTTTGGATCCTACATTTTTTTTATTGAGAGAGAGAGAGAGAGAGAGAGAGAGAGGGAGAGAGAGAATTTAGAATGTACATTGATAAATTAGACTGTACATTTAGGCACATTGGACATTTAAACTATACATTTTTAGAACATACAAATAGCAGATTAACTAGAAAAAACACCACAAATAGCAGCAAAAACTAAAGCAACATTGATAAGAATTTGGACATTAGATTTAGGCAACAAAAGTTCGATTCATTTCCCACAAAAAGTACAACTATTTCCACATTGTCGGGTGTTTCAACTATTTTCATATTTTGATATTTGTCAGTGTTTCAAGAGTACAAATTCCCCAAATATTTACAAGCAAAAAAGAAATTCAATACTGGAATTTCTTGCACAGAAAAAACGACAAAAATTCCATCATGTCTGAGCATATAGTTGATTTTCTTGTGTTAAAGGAATGTGTGTATAATGTTTGCTCTCATCTGCCTGCAGTCATCTTTTGTTACTTTAGTTGGCTGTTGATTCGTCAGGTATTTCTTCATGATTGAAATCACGATAATTCCACAGTCAACACTGCAATAATTCAAAATCAGGTAATTAAAATTGGTAACTAGATTTCTTTTTGTAGTTAAGATTAGATGCAGTGACAGTAATTACTTACCTTCCAGTTGCTTGTTGCGGAGAGTCCTTTTCTATCTCCACTTTGTCAGTAACATTTGTTTTGGAGCCAGCCTCATTCAAGTAGTCTGCAACAACTTTCCTCTGTGGCCAAGTAAACAATGTAAAAGCTTCAATAGCACTATTTTATATAAATCAAAAAGAAGTTGACACAATGAATTTCTTGATTCTAGAGAGAGAGAATAGCCCAGATTGTCAAATTTTCATCTGAATTCCTAAGATGAGAATAACCCAGATTGTCATAATCTGGAACTAGCAGATACAAATGCAGAGAATAATGAGCTTGAAGAGAATAGCCCAGATTACCAGAGTCTGGAATTAGCAGCTACAATCCTATATTTCCAATTGAAATGAAATAGAAACACTACAAAAGCTTGATGCATTCACATTCAGCATTAATTATGTATCCCATGGAAAAAAAATAGACACAGATCCATAAGATTTGCAGCAAAGAGCAGGTGCAGATCCATATGATTTGCAGCAAACATTTCAGAGAAAAAATGCAGTTTTCCATCAATGATCCAACATGAAATTGCAAATCTTATTTTTGTTGGACCATGTTTGTAATTGGTGGTCCAACACAGAGTATGCAATGGTTTCAATATAGATAGACAATGGATGTAAGTACATTGTAGAAATAATATTCTTCAGGCGCAAGCTACCGACTAAACTACTAAAGTACTAATACATAATATACGTGCTAGATAAAAACACTCAGAATAACAAGTGTAAAACAATTGTAATTTCTGAAGAAATGAAACATTCTCAAATGGAGGATCTGAAATTTGACGAGCAATTTTTGGCAAAAGTTTGAGCTTTTTGCTTACCAAATTGTCTGTTGCACCACAGTATATGTCTTTGCCAACTCTGCGCAGCATAGAGTTGTAGAACTTCCAGTTTCCATCATCTTTGTCAAGTACCACCAGTGTCCAATGTGATTGAACAACTAAGGGAAACAACAAGAATCTTGCTTGCACAGCTTTATTCATATATTTATCAAGAATAGTCTTTAGTTGTCTTGCCCCTTTGTTTTGAACCATAAGCTATTTATACAGGGGAAAAAAAATAGACTTAATTTGCATACCATAAGTCAAAATAAGGATTTGCAAAATAGAAGCATGATGAGAATAGTGCTAGTTTCTTACCCAAAAAAAGCTGGGGAATATGACTGACTTCGGTGGTTGAGTATCCAAGTCAAATGTCGGTTCTGCTTGACTGTGTTCTTGCATGAGGACATGCCCATACGCATCTAAACACTGTTTTTTCATTGAAACATGATTAGTAGTATACTTTTGTTTACAGTATGCAAATATAACAAGATAATAGGGCAAGGAATAACCCGGGTTGATATTGATTCTCATATAGCAAGTTTTGTATGTCACAAGCTTCAACGTGCAGCATTTGATCTGGCACCTCCCACACGACAACACTGCATAATGTTTTCAAAATCGAGTTATTACTTTTAAGCATTATAAATTTACTAGAAAAACATACAATCCTAATGTACAATCTACAGAAAATGCACTCAAAATGTACAGTGTATACACAAAATGAACTTAAAATGTACAATCTACACTGAAAATGTACACTGTACACAATTTTTCCGTTCGCACAAAATGAACTCAAAATTTACAGTCACAAAATTATTTAGGCCAGAATTTAGACTGTACATTTATAATATAAAGCAAGAATTGGAATGTACATTTAGGGACTTCAAAACCAACACTGACATTGGATTGTACATTTTAGAACTGAGAAATGTGAATTACAAACCACAACTAGCACATACTTACCATTATTAAGATTTAGATTGTACGTGCATAGCATTATTGATAAAACATCAACAACAACAGCATCTAGATGCATACCATAAGTCAAAATAAGGATTTCCAAAATAGAAGCATGATGAGAATATTTCTTACTTAGCATGTTCCGCTCTCCAAATTTGTTGAATTCTATCCATAGCTTGTCGATTAATGAGTTCAGTCATATCAGTCTGATCCTTCCACTTCTTCAGCTTCTTTGGTGTCCTTGCCTTTCTCTCATACTGTTTGCATGAACTTAATTCAATGACATTTGCTTGTGGACTCTTCTTCTTCAATTCCTCATACACATAGTCATTGCAAACATTCTTCTTTCCATCATCTCTTTCTTTTACCCTTATGGCTCTTGACGGTGGTGTCTCTTGCTTCTTATCCTTTCGCTTGGCGTCATTGATTTCTCCATATGCTTGTGTGATTTCATGGAGTTTAATATTTATGATTTCAAACTCCAACTCTTCATTTTATGTCTGCAATCTTTCTATTTTTCTGATGTTGCTTTCTGGGACTTGGTGTACTGCCCTTTCAGTTTGAATGCCATAATCCTGTGTCATTTGATGCACCCAATAATCTTCAATTCTTCCTTCAAGTTCCTTGTTGATTTCTTCGAGGTTTTGGATTTTCTGGCATAGTTCAACTATGTATGTGTCCTTTCTCTCTACTTCAAGTTTTTGGATTTCTCTTATGCCTTGTTCTTCTTTAACTTTCAAGTTCAGCATTTCTATCAACTCTTTTTGGGATTCTAGAGTTCACTCAAACTTTTGACAAATTTCCTTACTCTTAATCTCTGCTGCCTTCTTTCCTTTCTCCAATATTTCAATCCTCTTTTTTAGTTCATCAATCACTTTGATTGCATCCTCATTTGATTTCTCCATCACTGTTGCACAAACGCTGTCCAAAGGTGACAAACTGTTAGGTACCAATGTCGATCCCGAGTCAGTCTCTTGTGTCTCAGTGAGAGAATTAACTTCATAGGATGGGTAAGTTGAAGTGGTCAAGTCCTCTAGTCCTTGCACATTTAAGAAATTCTCTTCCACTTCATTGTTTGCTTCACTTTTTTCTGTATTTTCCTCTTCATGTACTTCATCTTGGTCCCCCAAATGCACAGCTGCAATTGTTTCCTCCACCTTGTTCTCTTCACCTTCGTCCACTACTTCATTTTTCTCCTCACCTTTTTCTCCATTTTCCTCTCCACGTACACCATCTTGGTCGCCTACAACCTCTTCTTGCTCTATCATTGTACAAACATCTTCCTCTACAGAAAACCCTTGTGCAGATAGTTCAGCAAACATCTTTGTTTCTTTATCTGTTTGTCGTAGGCCAGTATTGTTTACCTATTGAAGAAGAGGAAAAGATAATCAACAATGTGTACAATCAGTGTTTCAAATGTGCAATATGCAATCCTAATGTATACTGTACAGAAAATGAAATCAAAATCTACAGTGTACACACAAAATGCATTTCAAATGTACAATATACACTGAAAATATAAATTGTAAACAATATGCAATCCTAATGTACAGTCTGCACAAAATGCACAAAATGGACAATGTACACAAAATCAGCAAAAAATAGTACTTGAAGCATTGCAACAGGTGTAAGCATTAAAACATCAAAAAATTGCTCTAGAGTTTTTTTTTTTTTTTTTTTTGATCGGCAAAAGGAATTTTTTTTTTTTTTGCACAGCAAAAAAGGATTTAATTAATCAAATATCAGAGATACAAGATTAAACGGGACAAGAGAAAGACAAAAAGCCTCTCGAGACCCAAAAGATTGGAAGGCTGACAAGAAGATTAAAGGAATTTTATTAATCATTGGAAACAAATTACAATGATTAAAAGGACCAAAAGCACAAAACGGCATCACAACGAAACCCGAGCATCCCAACTAGGTTGGCACCCCCGGGATCGACAATCATATGCCTGCCAAAGGCCCAAAAGGAAAAACACACAGCGGGTTGGTAAGATACCAACACAGCCAAATACAATCCAGAAAACTAGAGCTAAACAAACTAACAAAGTCATAATCAAACATGAAAGCTCAGACTATGATTCGGAAACCATCCTTGGTGACAAACTTTGCATGGCATCACAGCTTCACAGAGATCAACAAAAATATCACAGACATCACCCCCTTCCATATTCCAGACCACCACAGAGCTGAGCAAAGCACATCATGACAACATTGATAATTTTCAAACCTCTGAACATTTCCTTCATAGAATTTAGCCTCAAACCAAACCCAGAAATCAAGTACCCCATCAGATAGCAAGAAACTCACAACGAACCCACGGGGCAGATCAAAAGTCCTTCAGTTTTGGAAGTTTTAACTTCCTAATTCCAGATAGGCATCGTTTGAAATCGTCAACAGAATATACTCTGAGGTCAAAACATGTCTTTGTCCATACTGCTGTCATACTTTTGCAATTATCAACAAGGGATTCTTCATCTAGAGGCTTATTTTTGAAAATAATGCTATTTCTTTCCAACCACAGGGACCATAGCACTGCATAAAAACTTATCTCCCAACAGGTTTTTTCCACACTATTAAACTGGAAATAAGACCACCAACACAACAAATCATAAATACTTGAAGGACTTACCCATTTAGTGTTCCACCATTGCATAATACAAGACCATGTTCTCCAAGAAATTGGGCAGAGTAATAAGAGATGGGTTGCAGATTCTACCTCGCTTTGACAGAATGGACAGAGGCCTATGAGTTCCTCTCCTTGATGAAGAATATTTCTCTTGATCAATTCACTCCCAGTAGCAAGCTTTTCTTGTACTGCTTGCCAAGTAAAAATCTCCACTTTGAAAGGGCTGACGTTCTTCCATGTAAGCATACATTTTGGACCAATGGGATTCAACACATTTGCTACCTCTTCCCATTTTTCATAGCATGACTTCAATGACTTCACTGAGAATTTTCCAGAACTATGATCCCATTTCCATTTCAGTTGATCTTCCCCCTGATTTTGAATGGATACCCCTGCTAGCATTTGTTGGAGAATGACCAATTGTTCACTTTCCTATTGAAATAATGCTCTTCTAAATTGTAGATTCCAAGATAGACTTGAAATGTTATAGATCTCACACACCTTCGCTTGTTTCTGGATGGACAAAGAAAACAGTCTAGGGAATGCTCTTTCCAATTTGGTATCACCTAACCATGTGTCTGTCCAAAAGGCAGTAGAATGTCCAGAGGCTACCTTGATGACAAATCCATCTCTTATAATACCTGCCATCTCAGACCCTTCCCCAATCAAAGATGCTATGTCACCCCAAATCTGAGAATACCTTGCCAAATTTGAAGGATTTAGAGGCAGCCAAGAAGAGTCCTCTATTCCATACTTTGCTCTTATAGTTTTAGCCCAAAGAGACTCTTTTTCTGTCCCAAACCTCCACCACCACTTACTTAACAAAGAGACATTCTGGATTTGGAGTTTTTTAATTCCCAAACCTCCAGCTTTCTTGCTTAGAGCTACCCTTTCCCATTTCACTAGGTGGATCTTCCTCTTTTCCACTGAATCCCCCCACAAAAACTTTCTTTGGATCTTTTCTAGTTTTTTCACCACTGTTTTAGGCATTTTAAACATGGACATGTAAAAGTGGGGCAGATTACCAAGGGTGGATTTTATTAGGGTCAATCTTCCCCCTAGAGTAATGTATTTTCTTTTCCATAGGGCCAATTTCTTCTCAAAGGCATCAATTACAGGTTTCCAAGTGGCAATCCTTCTAGGGTTTGCACCAAGTGGGAGGCCAAGGTACTTGATTGGCAAAGAAACAACACCACATTCCAAAATATTAGCCAGAGATTGGGTAGTTTCCTCAGGGACTCCTATACCACATAACTGACTCTTTGAATAGTTAATTTTCAACCCTGACATTTGTTCAAAAATACCCAGCAGCCCCTTAATGGTTATTATTTCAGCCATGTCACATTTACAAAAAATTATTGTATCATCAGCAAATTGTAAATGAGATATGGTTGTGCCATTGTTACCAATTGTAATTCTTGAAATCAAACCCTCAGTTCTAGTTTTTTCAAAAATAATATTCAGCCCTTCAGCCACAACATTGAAAAGAAGTGGAGAGATAGGGTCCCCTTGTCTTAAACCCCTTTCCATATTAAACTGCTCAGTTGCAGACCCATTTATTAGGATAGACAGTGTAGCAGTAGTGACACAAGTTTTTACCCATGAAGTCCATTTTTGCCCACAGCCCATGTTTTCAAGCATTTTAAATAGAAAAGCCCAACATACACTATCATAAGCTTTTTCAAAGTCCAGTTTTAAAACCATACCTTGATTTCCAGATTGCTTCCATTCATCAATCACCTCATTTGCTATCAGTATTCCATCCAGTACATTTGCTATCAGTATTCCATCCAGTTTTAAAAGCTGCCTGGGACTCGCCGACAAACTTTGGCAAAACCTTCTTGAATCTGTTAGCCAATACTTTTGAGAGCAATTTGTATAGCCAACCCACCATACTAATGGGTCTGAAATCATTAAATTTTGAGGCCCCTTCTACTTTTGGGATGAGAGCCACAAAAGTTGCATTGATTCCTTTTGTCAGTTTACCATTCTGGTGGAAGTTTTGAAAAAATTCCAATACCTCATCTCTGATGATCTCCCAAGCTTTCTTGACAAATGCAAAATTGAAGCCATCCGGGCCTGGTGCTTTAAAAGAGTTACACTCTTTGATCGCTTGCAGGATTTCTACAGTTGAGAAGGGAAGTTCTAACTCCAGTTTGCTATTTTGTTGAATCCTCCTTGAGAAAATTCCACCTAGTTCAGGTCTTTTCCAATCCTGGTTCTTGAATCTTGTTTGAAAGTACTCCACTGCTACTTGTTTGATATGTTCAGGTTCATCATAGAGGGTTCCATCAAATTCTATGGCCCCAATAAAATTCCTCCTGTACCTGTTGTTTGCTATGATCTCGAAAAATTTCGTATTCTTATCACCAAGCTTAATCCACCTGTTTCTTGATTTCTGTCTCCACAGTGATTCCCTCATTTTATCCACCAACCAGTATTCCTGTCTGCATTTGTTTTTCTCAGCTTTTTCTTCCTCAGACAATGGTTCACTTTCAGCCTTCAAGTCAAGTTGTTGGAGCTTTGCTTTCAGCATTTCTATTTTCTCATTCAGATTTCCAAATTCTGAGGTATTCCACTCCTTCAGGCTGTCCTTCACATTTCTCAATTTCTGCTGAATTCTGAAGCCTGCCCATCCTCTACTTCTATCCGCTTCCCACCTTTCCTTGATTATTTGAAGACATTTTGGATGCTTTAGCCACGCGTCAATGAATCTGAAAGGCTTCTTCCCCCAATCTTTTACTTCCTCAGTAATCATGATTGGACAGTGGTCTGAGATTAATCTCTGCAACGCCCATTGAGACAATTTATAGCGATCCAGCCATTCTTGGGATAAAACAAATCTATCAAGTCTGGACTGGATATTTGTTTCCTGAAAGTTTGACCAAGTAAATCTCCTTCCATGCAATGGAATATCCCTTAGTTCCATTTCAGATAAGAAGTTTTGAAAATCTCTCATTCCCCTATCCAGTCTTGTGCACCCCACTCTTTCACCAATACTTTTTATTTCATTGAAATCACCTCCAATACACCATGGAAGATCTAATCTGCCTTTTAGTTCCAACAAATCCCTCCAAACCACTCTTCTCTCAATATAGGAATTTGGAGCATAAATGTTTACTATAACACATGGGAACGCATTAATAGTACCCTTTACCAAAATAAAATGCTTGTTGACTATAATTTCCTCATCCTTGAAGGCTTCCTTATCCCACATAGATATCAAACCACCTGAGGCTCCATCTGCTTTTGAGACAGCTAGATTAAACTCTGTGTCATACCACATTCTCTTTGCCTGAAAGTCATCCAGTAGCTCCAGCTTTGTTTCTTGTAGCATAATTAAAATAGGCTTCCTATCTTTTATTAAATTACTAACATACCTCTTCTTGATACCACTGGACATTCCCCTCACATTCCAAGATAGCAGCTTCATCCTTATTACTACTTCTACGAGAACTCAGTAGGGCTTCAAGGGTGCACCATCCTATTTACCACTTCCTCATCACTCTCATGAAACACAACCCCAATTCTTTTACTTATCTTCACGGCTTCTTCAAAACCTTTGATTATAATCATATTTCTTCTAATGATATCCTCTGAATCAATAGAATCCGAATGCTCGCTGTCCCCCTCCCATGCTTCACCTATTTGTATTCCTTCATCCACTGAGTCGCAGATATCTCTAATTTCCTTCCTCAATCTCGCTCTTTTTTGTCTTGCAGTCAAAACTTTTGTTTCTGGCCCTTTCTTGATACCACCATTTTGAGCTTGATCCTCAACAGCACTCCAGTACTCTTCCGGATATTTTCTGTGATTTGAATTTTCTGGAATCTCATCAGCCTCATTAATGTTATCCAGATTATCATTTGTCTCCCCAACAAAAGACTCTTCCTCTTCCTCTAATATAGTCTCCAACTGCCTATTTATGGGCTTAGGACTTTGCATTTGCTTAGAACTCTTCCTCATTAATGATTCATTATTTTGTTTTGGGGGCACCTGCTCTCCTTTGTCTCCTTCCAATGAGACCAATATTGGTTTCATCCCATGCTGTCCATTCTCTGATTTCCTTTGGCCTTCCATTTCGACTTCATTTGAATTTTCCCCGCTCTTCTCCACTTGGTTCACTATCTCTTGATTATCTTCTCCTGGAAAGTTCACTCTTTTCTCCGTGTCAAACTCGTCATTTGCCTTGTCACCATCTAAGTTTTCCACGTCAGCCCCTTCTTTCATTGCCCCATTCTTTGACACAAAGAATTCTGCCTTGAAGGTTCTGCATGAGTCCACCTCAACAACTTTGACTAAAAATCTCTTCCCATTGATCATCAATTGAACTTGACCCTCAATCTTCTTTTCAATTTCAGTTACTATAAGAATTCTCCCTGCCGCAAAAGATTCTCCCCTTAAAGTTTCATCATCCACTTTAATAAAAATCCCCCAATTATTTGCAATGGTTTGAAAAGTCTGTACATTCCAGACATTCAATGGCATCGCATAACATTCTAACCAAACAAATCTCTCAATTTGGGCAGGTTCTTCATTCCATGGTTTAAACTCATCAAACCAGTTTTCTGTCCATTTTTCCTCTATAACTTTATCTCTTAATTCTGTATTAGGAAAAGTAACTATGATATACCTTCACCCTGCATATTTGATCTGGCAATTTTCGACCTCGTTTGCTGAGAGCACTTCTCGTAATTTCTGAATTGAAACTAGCCTTTTGTTTTTTCCAATCGCACTTCTAGTAAGCCAGCCATTACCAGTTTGTTGTACGACTATTGAAATGCCATCACCAGAATCTTGGGGTTGAAACAGTGCATGATTTCTAATTTCACCTTGCTTACTGGATTCAGCCACACCTTTCTTCCTCCACATTTCTTTACCTCTCTTCTCAGTAAAAGCTCTTCGATCTGAATAGTTGAAAGTTGGGGATTGCTGATTTTTCCTTTTAGCCATTGACTGATAGCCCTTTGATTCCGATCCTTTCGTATTACCGCCCTTCTCATTCTTCCTGTATTTTGCCATATTGACTACCAGTTTATGACCCCAGCACCACGTATTATTAACTTCCGCTATCGCATTATTCGCTTCTCTATAGTTATCAAATCTCACAAAACCAAAAGATTGACCAGTAATTTTGCTTTTCTTCTTTGGAATGAACACCTCTCTTACCTTCCCGTACCTTGCAAAGAGGTTGTAAACCCATACCTTGTTTATCTGAAGCGGTACATTGTCGATGAAAATTGATACTCCACCCCACATATCTGTATATCTTCAATAGTAAGCTTAAGATTTGATATGCTTTGAGATCGAACCTTATTAAGAGAACAAATCCATTTGTTGTACTGAATAGCTCCAAGGCTTCATCGATAAGACTTGCTATGAGTTGCCTCCGTTACTTATTTGAAACTCCTATCTCCACGAGATCTGACCAAGCTTCCAACTCTGAGCAAGATCCACCACGAAAGAAAACTCAAAACCCTAACCTTTGAATCGGTTCTCCCCTTGAATAGTTTAAAGCTAAGACCACACCAAGCGTATCAGGCGATGAGATGCCAGAAATACCTTCACCCCAATCCTTATCCACAGGCTTTTACCGTTGCCGGCGGTGGAGGTCGGATCGGCGATCCAGTACCCTTGATCTCCTAACAGCCCGACGCTTGAGGGTGGACCTATTCAATCTCTTACTTTATCAAGTGGAATTTGACTCAATTGTTCGAAATCCTTGAGACTTTTCCAAAGGTCCGATATTTTCCACTTTAAAAGTCTTGGAACTGCATCTTCTCCCTTTACTTCCACAAGTTTGGTGTGCTCACAAAGAAAGTACTGCACAAAGAAATTACAAAGTCAAAATATGAGTGATAAAGTAAGTAGTAAAGTAAAAAAAAAAGTGTGTCAAGTTTAATTACCAGTAACAGAATTGAAGATCCTTTCAATTGTTTGATATCTCTATGATTTCTTTGAATGGAATTGAGCAAATACTTTAACACAGTTGCTGCCCAGTCATATTCCTTGACTTTTTCGAGGTCTTCCATATAGTGTACATACAACCAATTCACCGAGGTTGCTTTGTTGGAGAAAAGCAACATAACACAAAGGTACAAGCAAAGAAGTCTAGCAACATCATCTATATCTTGTTGCTCCTCACTGTTTTTCAGATCTCTAATCTTTTTCTCAATTGTGGTAGTGGATAACCTTGACTCCTTAATGTCCAATCTTTTCGCCAAGCCAGTTGCTTCTTTGTTGATTTTCATTTCTACCATCTCCTTATTTCCACAGGAAATACCAAAAATCAACCTTACATGATTCTTTGTAAGCCTTATATTCTTCCCACCTATTCTAAATGCTTTGGTATCTTCTTGATAAGATTGAACAATCTTTAAAACCACCTCATCAAACTTTCTACATTGATCACTCTGTAACTTCTTTTTGATTATTGCTTCAAACAATAGCCAAAATGGCGTTCTTTTGAGGAAGGCTATGTGTCGATCATTCAACTCATTATCTTTAAGAATTCTAATTAAAGACAACAAACTACACCTATTTGAATTTTGCTCTCCTTGTGTCTGTTCTTGCGTTTCTTGTTGCATTTCCGGTTGAAGTTTTCTTGGTCTCTTTCTAATTGGCTGTGACCGGGATGTTTCTTCCATATTCCTCTGAAGTGGTCTTTTCCTAAACTCATATTGAGTTTGTGCTCTTGGCTTCATCATCATACCTACACATGCATAGTTTTAAAGAGCATGTTGTCAGTATATTATAGAGTTGATCATACAAAAATACAAAATGAACTGAAAATGTACATTCTAACACTCACAATGTACATTCTAATTTTCAAAATTTCCAGTTAAAGTGCAATGAAAATGTACAGCATACACTATTAATGCATTCAAAATATACACTCTACACCCAAAATCAACAGTTTATTGTTAGATCATTGTGTTGTTTCTATGCTGCTAAGGAAGTGACATCCAGATTTATACAGCTAACCATTAATAAAGTTAATGCATGCAATCTGCCAATCCAATCCACCTATGGACAATCTGTTGTGTAACATTGTAACTAGTTTATCCCTGACAATCTGCTGTGTACCCTCAAAATTTACAGTCTAATCTTAAAATTTACAGTCTAATCTCAAAGTTCACCACTAGATATCAAATGAAGCTTTTTACTAGAACAACATACAATCGTAATGTACAAATCTACAGAAAATGCACTCAAAATGTACAGTGCATACACAAAATGAACGTAAAATGTACAATCTACACTGAAAATGTACACTGTACACAGTATGTGATCCTAATATACAGTCTACAACAAAATGGACAACGTACAGAAAATGAAGTCAAAATTTACATTCTAATCTCAAAATGTACACAAAATGTACACTCTACCCATAGAATGTACAGTGTGCACAAAATGAACTCAAAATTTACAGTCTAATCTCAAAATGTACAAAAAATTATTTAGGCCATAATTTAGACTGTACATTTATAATATAAATCAAGAACTAGAATGTACATTTAGGGACTTCAAAACCAACACTGACATTGGTATACGAATACTAACACGAATATTGGATTGTACAAAGACATCGATTAGTCAATGACTGTACATTTAGGCACTTTGACGTTTTACACTGTACATTTTAGAACTGAGAAATGTGAACTACAAATCAGAACTAGCACATACTTACCATTAAGTTAGGGTTTTAAAAACGCATAGTAAGTCGATTAAGTAAGAGAAATCTGGAAGCCATTTGCAGTGAGAATGTGATCAATAATCTAATATACACTCAAAAGTTGACGAAAAACTAAGAAAATGTACTTACCTTGAATTGTTCTTTGTGCTTCTGATGATGGAGTTGAGGCTTTATCATTAGGACTCTTCTCAATGTTCTCTTGCGAATCTTGTTCTCCGCCACTTGAAATCCGACCATATCCTGGTGCGTTTGCAGTTCCTATAAATTTCATCTTCGATTAATTAGTTGATATAAATTAACATTAAACGAAATTGATTAACAACTATACACAAACTTTTTTTTCGCATTGTTGTACGAATCTTCAACTTTGTTGACTCAGATCTAGGGTTATACTCGACTGAATCCCGAACAAACGATCGCACTTGCTAGAGAAGGGGGTTTTTGAACAAACGAGGGTTTTCAGAATCTTCGATTCGATCCGAGCAAGAGTTTCAAAAGATCGCATTTCCTAGAGAAGGGGTAATATCGGAAGAAAGGGGGTAAAACTTATGTGCAGGACCTTACAAGCTATTGGGCTCGGCAAACAATATTTGCTCCGGACCTTGCAAGGTATAATACTTGTTGGCAGGACCGGCCCACAAAACTCTAATCATTCTTTTGGCCCGCCTTAACTTTATCTACGTACCTTTCGTGATTAGACTCGTGGATTAATTACTTGCCGCTCCACTTTTTTGAGCCTCATTCCCACGGACTCTTTTACAATCTTAAAAAAGAACGCCTAAGTTCCACTTCAATCAATCGGACGAGATTACCCCTCCACGCTTCGATAATGATTGATATACTTCATGGGTACTCTATGAAAGTAATAGCGGTGCACTCATGGTAAGTTGGTAACTATATCATTTTAATGAAATAATCAATTAGAGTGGTAAATATTTTATGACGCTATACTTTTGAGCGAGTCATTTCTAATCTAATTTCTCTCCCCTCTGTGGGAGCTTCTCTCTCTTCCTGAGAGTTTCCTAGGGTTTTCGTCCCTTCTACCGCCGCCCTACTTTCGGTTATCCTATTCACAGATTTCCCCCATCTTTCCCCTTCCCACTCCTCCCTCTTCCAGCCTCCCAACCCTTGTTTCGTTTTCTTGGGGGAGGTGGGGCCGCCACCCCTTTACCTCACCTCCCCCCTGGTCCTAATAGCCCCGCCTCCAGCCTATCACCGCCACCGCTTCGCCTCTTCCCTGCATACCAGCTTCCTCCACCGCCGCTACCCCTTCGCCCGTAACCCTAGCTTCTCCATCCGACAACCTTTCTCCTCCGTCTTCCCTTCGCCGGCTTCTTCCCCCCTCTGATTTGCTGGGCTTTGTCTAAGCGGGAAGGTGATTTTATGGTGGCCTGGGCACCCTCCGGCAAATAAGCTTCTAGATCTCGTTAGTGGCGGCGACTTTGGAGCTCAGTTTCTTTATCCCGGAGCAGTGAGTTGTCTTGAACTCAGTCCGACTTGGAGTTGACTCGGAACTCACTGATGGGTTTTGATTGCTTCAGTTTTATTGGGTTTCAATAGCTTGCTTCAGTTTGTTTTTTTGTCTATTTTGATCTAGTTTTTAGTCTGGGTTGTATGGCTGTATTGTTGACCTTCATTGATATATCCTCTTGTTCTCTTGCTTGATCCTGGGATGGTAATCCATGGCCGCCGTGGGCGTGTGGGGCTGCCTATGCTCGATGAGGCATACCCTCGCCCAGAGCCTCGCGTGTCAGTGGAGGTTCTCTCGCAGTTACATTCACTTCTGGCGGCGTGGGAATGGCTGTACGGTGGAGGTTCCCTCAACCGTCGGTTGCTAGACGGCGTAAGGCATTTCGTGGTTTCATTATCCTTGGATCGTAAGCCTGCCCTTGTCTGTGGATTACACGCGCGCTTTATTGTGTAATGGTCTGAGCCGGGTGTCCGTTGGGATGCTCTACCACTTTCCCTTGATAGGATTCATCATCCCATCCCATAGGTGTCGGGTCTACTTTTAGTAGGTGTGTCTGCGAGCCGGTGGCCTTGTCAGCCTTTTGCCGTTCTCATTTCAATAGTTAGTGGTTTTGGTTTCATTCCTATTTTTCGTTGTAATCGGTGCCGGATGGCGTTATGAAATGATATGACATGTTCAAAAACAAAAAAAAAAAAAAATACTTTTGAGCAGGCTATTTTATTACTCAAAATTGACAATATTTTACATTTCAACGCTTCTATTCACAACCGCCCCCTCCAGTCTACCACTACCAAAAAATGATGAGAAGATTCTCAATAGTTTTTGGAGATTTTTGGGAGTGAAAATTTATAAAATTTTTGTGGTGTCCAGTCCATATGGGGTTTTGCTCCAATTTTATTAGCCACCTGCGAGTGGACGATAGAATTAGTCCCCTAAGACTAGTCGAGGTGGGCGTACACTGCCTAATACTTGAGTTATCAAAAAATAAATAAAAAACTTTTGTGCCAACAATGGTGGTGAAAGTATTGAATTCGAAAAATTATTCCTTAAAAAAAAAATCTTAACATCATTTTTTGTGAACTTTTTAAAACTGAAAAAATTCTTAATAGTATTATTTTTTTGAACAATATGCTCGTGAATTTCACGAGTTCTAAGCTAGTGAATTTCACTAAGTTGTTTTACATTGGAGATGTTTGGCCGCCAGCTTTTCTACTTTTTCCATTCTCTTTTTCCAATTCTAGTTGTTTGGGGAATAACGTCCAGAACTCATTCTCTCAAAACTCATTTTCTAATTTGATGGAAGGAGAGAAGAAGTTAAAAATAGGTTGGGAGGAGGTTTTTGACTTCTTATTTTTCATTTTAATTAACAAAAAGACCTACAAAATATATTTTACAAAATCTAAGATCCATAGCAACCGTAAAATTATGTGTAAAAAATACTCCTAGTTTACATTGTTAATCGTAAAATTTACACTGCTACTCACAAAATTTACAACTGCAAATTTGACATTGTTGATGGTGTATTATGTTTAAATTAAAAATAAATTTACGCTGTTAATTGCAAAATTTACATTGTTAATTGTACATTTTTATGCAAACCGTACATTTTCGTAGAGACTGTACACTTTGATTGCATTTTGTGTACACAGTGTAGACTGTACATTTTGCGTCTCTTTTTGTATAGACTATAGTACATTTTTGTGCACTTTTGTATACAGAATTGTGATGTTAGGATGTGTCAAATATGTATTAATTGTTAACAGTTTTTAAACAATTAATTATATAATTTTAAATTCTACATTATAAATTCCAAATTGCCTAAATATACAGTCTAAATTTTAAAGGTACAATCTAAATTCTAAATGTACGTTCTAAATTCTACATTATAAATTCAAAAATGCCTATGTTGGAAAAAAATATTTTGTTTATAATATTTTAATTTAAGTGTGAATGAAAATTGATTTGATTTCGAGTTGCATCTTTTCATTAGCACATGTTCGCTGTGGACGGACGCATCCTTTCGTGAACAGATGTGTCTCTTCACCCTGATGACTATTCGTAGAGTCACCAGTTTGCCTATATATATGGCATCTTTCTTTCATTTTTACGGAATTGTTAATTTTTCTAAACTTTCATTGAGAGTCTTTTCATTGAAGAGAGTACAGACACAAGTTTGGTTCGCCTACCGAACAAATTGGAGTGCTACTTCCGTTCGGTGAAGATCAAGTAGTGCTGGGAGATAGACGTTCATGCAAACCGTAAGCACCGTAGCGGGGGCGAATATATCTTAAGTACAGAGTGTTATACACTCGCCTTGATCATCGTTTCATTTCATCGATTTTCAGGTTTTGCATTCCGATTTTATTGCATTCATATTTCTGATTTTATCACAAAAGTAAACAAATTTTCCAACAATCTTAAGACAGATTCTGTTTCCTTTTTTGTGTACATTATGATTTGGACTACTGAAACATGATCGACTTGTTTTAGAATTTCTTTTAATGCTATTGATATTAACATGCATGGGTATGTGATTTGCCTTATGTGTATACAAGTTTGCACACGTGTCGGTGTCTCACGGGTCATGGTAATTGAATGTAATTTGGTAATGCTAGTAATGATCTATAGAATGCTTATATGATTGAGTGAATTGCTCTATTCTTCCGTTGCATTGTCTAAAGCCCCACAGAACATATACATCAATGTGGCAATTTATTGTTTTTGTTTGTGTCTTATATAACCGATGAAGATAAGAGAATTTTGACAAACTTGTTACTCTGCAGTTTATTGATTTTGGAACTCTGTTTGTTAAAAGTACCAGATTTGCTATTGTGGTCAGGCCCGGCCCTGTGGGCAGGCTGGGGAGGCCCGGGCCTGGGGCCCCCCGATTTTTGGGGCCCCTTCTCGTAGAAAAAAAAAAATTATATATACAATCAGCTTCCCATAAGGGACCCTGATGGAGGAGAAAAAACGCACCATTTGACCACAGCCCTTGGATGTGCGCGGACGGTTGAGATTTAAAAAGCCCCACACGCGGATCCTTTTCCTTTAAAAAACGGGTCGAAACCCATTCGCGGGTCAAACTCTCTTATATGGGTAAAAAGTTTTCCCAAATCCTCAGACCAAAGAGTTAGAGAGAGAGAGAACTGAGCGATCGAAGGAGAGAGAGAGAGAGAGAGAGAGAGAACTGAACGATCGAAGGAGAAGAACGAACGAAGAAGAAGTCGATCGATTCTGGAGAAGAAGACGACGCACGGCCAGGTTTCTCTCTCTGTCGGATTCGATTTCTCTGTCGAACCCTAGCTTTTTTAGATCCAGATTGCGAAATTAGGGTTTCAAAGTGCTGATTAGTTTTGATTGAGAGACATTTTGTGTTGTTTTCATCCCCTATGCTTCCATTAAAATCAGTTTGGTCCTTTGAAAATGTAAGGGTGCTAGACATAATTATGTTTTTTATATTTTATTCAACTCGACTCCACTGCGACTCTTCATTACCACGTCCAGCCATGTAGAATACATTATAGTGGTTCAGTAGAAAATCTGAGGCACATGTTTTTTATATTTTGCGATTTTGTTATTATAGGTACCTAATATGCAACTACTGGAAGTGGTTCAATCCAAATTGGGTGCAATTCCACCGCTGGAATCATATAGCTTGCCAATGTTTTCCATTTGTAACATAATGTAATGTTACTTTCCCAGTAATGTAGTGTGACTTTGCCGGTATTCCGGTTTGAAGAGAGGCTTTGAAGAAAATAAATGTTGTTTGTTTGCTTTACTTACTTGGGTTTTGGAGCAACTTATTTGTGTATGTTGTATGGTTTGTTTAAGCGAAATACATGGCTACTGATGCTTATTGCTTGATAGTCAATTCCAGTACACTATGATTCTTGGTCTGCACTTAAAAAAAAACTAGTAAATGTGAAACATACACAAATGAATAATGCAAATGCAGATCGAGCCTCACACGTGCTCAGATAGTTTTTTTTTTTGGTAAATGTAATTCATTAAGAAGACACCAACCAAAAACAAGGATCAAGGGGATGGCCTTGAGAATCCATACAAAGAGAAACCTTCCTGTTTAGAACCGGCCCCTTACAACAAAGCACTCGAGCACTAAAAGATACATAGGCCATAACGAAAAGAAAAAAGGACCACACAGTAATAGGCAATTAAGCTCTGAAAATGTGGTTTCCACAATCCCAATCCCCAGCTATTTTTAGGTTTGCAGCAGTCATAGGAATCCTCCTCCAAGATACCATACAGCACCTCACTTCTTGAATAATACAATCATACAATCGAACAGATTTTCCTTGGACTTAGAAGCGTTTTGGAAAATACAAAGATTCCTTGCCCTCCAGACATGGTATATTGCAGCGGACAGCACTGTGCAATAAACTCTACTCCATCATGATACTCGTGTAGTCTCAGTGGAGCAAATCCACTTGAACATTGACTCCACACCTCTCTGCATGTGCAAATCCACTTGAACATGGACGACCACCGTTTCTTCCAATGTTCTGAACCACTTTGGGCAAAACCCCTGGCTTTCCCAAATCATCACACCCTGTTGCTGTTGCCTCAATGGCAAATACTGTTTTCTTTTTGTTGATGGTCCGAGCAACATACATGCTCTTCATCTTCAACATCACCTACAAACATGTCGCTACAGAAGAATCAAGAACACCTTAATGCCAAAATACAAAACGAACCAACAAATAGAAGTACTCCAAACATGAAACAATGGCTTCAACTATTGCACTATGATGGAAGAATAAATCTACAAGCATCATACAACACGATTCCAGAACAAAAAAATCCATGGATCTCATCTGATATTGTTTTATATTTCTAGAGTATGTACCTTTCGGATGAAATTAGATAGTCATTCACTTGAAATGAGATACCCAACTACAAATTGAAATTCAGAACCCACTGAGTCATTAAACTAAAACCCTAATTGAACACCGAGCTCAATTTGGCCTAATTAACAGCAATTTCGTACGAAAATCGACCCTTGAGTTCGAACCAGAGATTTGTTCGAAACCCTAGACTCTGGTTGTTTGAGTTCGAAACCAAAAAGGAGAGAGAGAGAGAGAGAGAGAGAGAGTGACCGACCTTGGTTGTTCAATCTGCTTCCTCACAGTTCCAGATCGCCCTTCTTCCTCGTCTTCTTAGTTCTTCGTTCTTCTCTCCTCTCTTCTCCTCTCTCTCTCTCTCTCTCTCTCTCTTCGAACCCATTCGCTTGTGGTCTGAGGATTTGGGAAAACTTTTTACCCGTATTACATAGTTTGACCCGCGAATGGGTTTCGACCCATTTTTTAAAGGAAAAGGATCCGCGTGTGGGGCTTTTTAAATCTCAACCGTCCGCGCACATCCAAGGGCTGTGGTCAAATGGTGCGTTTTTTCTCCTCCATCAGGGTCCCTTATGGGAAGCTGATTGTATATATATATATATATATATATATATATATATGAAGGGCCTCAAATTAAGAATAGAGTTGGGGCCGCGCGAAACACAGGGCCGGGCCTGATTGTGGTCATTGTGTGGTTAAAAAAATTGATTCCCTCTTCTGTGTAAGTCAAAATCTTTTGGTTATTCATTGGTTTGGCATTATTGGAGTCTAGATCTTAATGGGTCTCGTACTCAATTGCAATTGCCCTCATATATGGTTTTGGGCGTGACTCCTGGAATGTCACCATTTTTTATAGGGCCAATTGGTATAGGGTCCACTATAGCACATTTCTAATGTCTCAGGTCCAGCCTAACAATTCTTAACATTCCCAGTCCACTGGCATAACACAATTACTAGTTTACCCACGTTATAAAAGAGGCACAAAAAATTCTCAACGCCATTCTTGCACGTTTGCACCTGAACAACGTCTTTCTTTCTCTCCTTCTCTTTCTCCCTCTGCAATTGTTTGTGAACAGAGCAACAAGTCCACACACCCTTGACGCCGGTCCTTCTACTGCAGATTCCGGCGTATCCTAACATGAATGAGGGGTACCAATGCACATCAAGTGTTTGATAAATCAACTGATAGAGTTACGGATGTAAAAAATGGGGCTATTCCAATATGGAAATGCAAGATTGGAGTGATGAAAGCCTTTAGATCTCGTCGGAAAGCTCCGGGTAACGGCGGATACTACGTTTCCAACACGGCGAGCGAGTGAGCCGTTGTGATGGTGATGTTTTTGTCGAGATTTAGGTACTCGTTGCCTAGGCCGATGATGAACTCGACGGAGGTGTTGGTGAATGCCTTGAGGACACGTGGATTTCCGTCGTAGAGCTTGAGTTTTGTGGCGCCGATTAATCGGACGAGCGGGACGACGTGTTTTGGTGGCGAGAGGTTGTTTGCGGTCTCGCCGTAGTTTTTGCTGGCGGCAGTGGACTAATTTATTCCAAATAGGTTGTTACTATACCTCCACTAGAATCGGATATTCTAAGCATCCACAGATTCACCATCCAATTCTGGGAACTTAAAGAAAGACAAAGCCGACTGGTATAAATATTGTAGCATCTTTGATGATGTTAAGATCTACCGGGCAACGGATAGTTAAACATTTCACTTCCTGGGTGGAAGTTTTCAGGTCTACTATTAAGACAAATCCAGACAAGAAGCAGTACATGCTTCTTGATGAAGCAGTAGGCTTCATGAGGAAACAAAAATGGCTTCCTTTAAGAGGGTAAATGGTGAACAGTCACCGCCGGACGACTGTCTGATTTTTTTTTTTTCCTCGGAATTGACAATTCAAGGACCGTGTTCAGTCAATGGAGAAGAGAGGTGGGATGTAGCTTTTGCTTGCTTAATTTCGCATATGAGCAATAGACTGAGTCGTGATTGTTCTGACTTTTGTGGAAAGACATTCCTTCTCTCTCTCTCTCTCTAACAGCTCTGCGAGGTGTTGACTGACGTGGCAGGGCGTAATTGGAGGAAATAGTCGCCGTCTTAAAAATAGAGGAGTATTTGCTTATGGAGTACTTGCTTATGGAGTACTAATTGAAAAAATCTCATTAAAATTTTGAAAAATCTCCATATAATAGTATTTCTTATGATTTACCTTTTATGTAATTATAGAAAGTAGTACTTATTGTGGTGATATTGGTATGAACTTATGGAAGCCTGGGAGGTACACACGTGTTAATGGGTTTGTGTATGACAATGAGATAAGTCTGGTTAGGGTGGCATGTGTCCATAGGAAGTGTTGAGTCACCTTTGGTCAACAAATATTGTAAGGAGAAATAATGAAAAAAAAAAAAAAAAGAGTCATTTAGAGAGCCGTGTTTAGTGGGAGTGGGAGTTTGGCTTCCCAAGTATTTTGTTTCCTACTTCAAGGTAATGGCATATAAATAAAAAGTGTTGCCAGTTATTGGGGATTGTTTTAGGCAGATAGCAAACACTCACGACTCCCAGATAAAAAGAGTTAAAACAGCAAAAAAAAATGCAGATAACCACCTCTTGTGAGTTAAGATAACCACATCTGATCCCAAATAGGCTTTAAAAAAAAATATCGTACACATTTTGTGGTGCAAATAATCACATCTTGTGAGTCAAAATAACCACAAGACAACTACACATTTATGATCCGTTGAAAAAAAAAATAGTAGTAGACTAGTAAAGGAGTACTAATAGGAGTATATGTTTGCTAAAAATATTTTCCAAATTTTAGGGGGATGCAGAATGTTATGAGGCATAAAGAATTCACATTCTCGATTGTGGCGTCTTGTGTGACAATTGCTTGTCTCTGGCAAACAGAAATGGGTTGAGCATTGCATGCAAATGTGATGTTTGAGTGGATGAGGATTTGATCCTTATTAGGCTTTTTAAAAAAAGATATAGTCCAAATAACCACTTCTTGTGAGTCCAGATAATTATGTCTGATCCCAAGTAGGCTTTAAAACAAAGACATAGTACAGATAACCACATCTTCTGAGTCCAGATAACCACCTCTTCTGAGTCTAGATAACCACATCTGATCCCAAGTAGGCTTTAAAAAAAAAGAAGATATAGTCCAGAATCAACAGATAACCACATCTTGTGAGTCCAGATAACCACATCGGATCCTAATTAGGCTTTAAAAAAAAGAAGATATAGTCCAGAATCGCCATATAACCACATCTTGTGAGTCCAGATAACCACATCAAATCCCAAGTAGGCTTTAAAAAAAATTACAGTCCAAATAACTACAGAGTCAAATAAGCACCTCTTGCGAGTTCAGATAACCACATCTGATCCAAAGTAGGCTTTAAAAAAAAGATATAGTCCAAAATCACCAGATAACCACATCTTGTGAGTCCAAATAATCATATCTGATCCCAATTAGGCTTTAGAAAAGAAGAAGATGTACTCCATAATTGCCAGATAACCACATCTTGTGAGTCCAGATAACGACATCAAATCCCAAGTAGGCTTTAAAAAAAAAATTACAGTCCAAATAACCACATCTTCTGAGTCAGATAATCACCTCTTATGAGTTCAGATAACCACATCTGACCCCAAGTAGACTTTAAGAAAAAAGAGATATATAGCAAGGTTCTGAATCTCGTACCGGATAGGGTGCCGGTTTTCTTACTGGTACGGTACGGTACTAGGCAGGTACCGGTACCGTTTCGGATTTAGCGATACTATCTATATATACATATATAAAATCGAAATTTTTCCTAGTATCACTTTTTTTTTTTTTTTTTGGTAAACTATATTATCCAATGAACAATAATTATATGTATATACATATATGTGTTCATATTTTCCCATTTAGCAAATTAAAAAGAAGGGAGCACAAATTATTTTAATTTCCTACGCTCTTTTTTTTTTTGGTAAATCAATTTCTTATGTTTTGCAGCATTGGATTTTGATTTATAAAAATTAAGGGCTATGATTTATTCTACCATACATACAGCTGTGAAAAGCTTTGGAAGACTCACAAGTGACAAGTCACAATGAGAATAAGTTTGAGTGGATCGAAGTTGAGTCAGCTGGAGTAATTTGTTATCAAGAAAAAGGTTGACTTCTTTCTCACTTTTCAAAACTGTTGATGCCTCTCTCTCTTTCTTCCATTCCATTTCTAGATCTCGTCCAAACTCTCTCTCTCTCTCATCAGAGCGACAAACCATCTGCAATTTCTCGGGCGGAAAGGATTTAGAGCTTACAGAAAGGGCAGATTCACTACAAGCTCTTGTGACAACTACAGGTGCAAAGCGAGATTTTTGGTCGATTCTTAAACCATGGGTTGGAAAGTAGAAAGCATGTCGGCTGCCATCTTTGATTGAGGGGATCGTGAAGAAGAGAGCAGCAGTAGGGTTTACAGAAAGGGGAAAACGTGAAGAAGATCGAGAAAATTACAAAATTGCCATCTGCAATTTCTCAGGCGGAACAGCCGGTACCTGCGTACCGTTCGGAATGACCGGAACCCACCGGTATTGGCCGGAATTGAGGACGGGACGGTATTATAAGGTGATGTTACCATTTTTATGCAAATCCGGTACGTACCGGCCGGTACGGTATGAGATTCACAACCTTGATATATAGTCCAGAATATCTAAATAACCACATCTTGTGAGTTCAGATAACCACGTTTGATCCCAAGTAGGCTTTAAAACAAAGATATAGTACAGAAAAACCACATCTTGTGAGTTCAAAAGATATGGTTATTTGCGCCGGAGATTTTTTCAGCGAAGTCCAATTTTCATTGAATTAACAGCAAATTGCAACCGAGGGGAAAAAAAAAAAAGAGCAAAATGCAACACAAATACTATAATATACACTGATGGACATCAAATTATATTTATATTGGAGCCGTAAAAGGCTTTTACAGCTCTTCTTTGAAATTAAAGGCCAATAGCTCTATCATTAATAAAGGGCTGGGGGGAGTGTTGCGCAGCGTGCTGTGCGAGCCCATTGTGGCGCTACGCTGGCACCGTTTCGATGATCTGAGATGTCCACCGCATAGAACTCATCGACTACTATAAGTGTACTAAAAATCAACTCAATCGAATATCGTTAAGTGCCTCATCAGAACACAAATAAGTTGAAAAAAATGGTTTCAATGGTTTTCGTCCAGTATTTCAAGACGTGTTCCAATTTTAGCAGCTGCGATGAACTCCTTGGTACGTGAAGCTGCGATATGTGTGTTTGTTCTCAAAGGCTAGATCATTTCGACACTTCCAAATGAGCGCGGAGGCTATTGCCAGATTCATATTGCTTTCCTCTTTCTGATTCCACCTATTCATAAAGTTCGACGAATAACTTTCAAAATGAGATCCTTCAACGTGGTCCATGTCCACCAGCCAAATGGCATCCAAAATGGGCCTTAATCTTGTATGTACAGTGTGTACCATGGTATTACAAAATCATCAGATCCATTTACTTTGGAAAAAAAATTCTGCGTACCATGCATATTTCAACAAACATAGGATCAGCAAGATGCAAAAATAAGACAAATTGAGAATGCAAAACGTAAAAAGATCGGATATGTTCTGACACCTATTTTTGTCTCAATGCGTGCTTACCATAAAGCTGAACGGATGGATGCACGAAGCATAGCGGTTCTTATCATTTTTTTTTTTTTGAAATCCGAACTTATTTGTATTTATATTCATAGCTAATCACAGGTGACGGTAATGTTTAACATATGTAGTTAGGGTAAAAAAGCAATGTTGTTTAAGCAATGTGGAGTTGAGCTTGATGGGGATTAGACAAAAACAACATTGTTGTCCACCACATTGCTTTTCTATTAGGCATTTCATCAAACAACACACTTGCATCATCTCTTTTTCCAGAAAGCCGAGTAGATTAACACGAAAGTATAAGATCTCAAAAGAGATACTCCAAACCAAGTATGTCGATGCTGATTGATGGCAGATTTTTTGATATTCCTCCAAGAGCCCACATAATACCGCATATCAGTCATTATACTAAGCAAGACTTGCAGTGTGATATACTTTTACTCGCATAAGTAGGACTAGATTTCTAACTCTCCCTTCGCGAACACGAAGAATGCCCAGATTTATTCAAAACCGAAATCGGATTATGTAGTTCATGACTTAAGCAGGAAAACCAGTAAAAAGATCCACAGGGATGGACAAAAGAACATCAATCAATCAGAGGTCCATGAGATTACCAGAGAAGAGGAATCGAAGGAATTTTGAGGAGTTTTAATATTCCGTCCAAATCGCCAACCTCGTAACATCTTCTCGCCCAGTAAATTGAGAAATTGATGAATCTTTAATGTCGACCAATTCACCCAATCAATCAGTCACGACAAAGAAGAACAGTCGAAACCTCTCACTCGATCTCCCTCTCGCTCTCTGTATGCGTGTTGTAGTCGTAAAAGAGATTCAACGAACGACTTGTCTCACAGGGGCATTTTTGTCCTGTGAAAAATAATGAGTGGACCTAACAGAATAAAAAAAGTGATTTGGCGGATTAGAGGTGTTATGAAAACATTAGGTGGACTAGAGGTATTATAAAAAGCTATAATGGACCCTATAACAATTTTTTATTTTTTATATATGAAAATATGTGGCTTTTGGGATTAAACCAAATGGTGCGACTATTAAATTTTCATAAGAAGTTGTGACCCTTCGATAAGTAGTGTTAATTTTTCCATGTCTTTCTTGTTTTAATGCATGTGATAAACTTTTATTTGGTGGCAACTGCTTGTGTTAGTCTTCATTAAGTTTTGAACGGATGTACCCTTTCAATTGTCAGGAAAGTTTGCGACTTTTTGTTTTGTCCCTTTCATAGGTGATTAAACTGAATTGGCTTGAGTTTGGAGGAGCCAGTTTTTTTTTTTCCGAGAGTTTCTATTGCGAGGACACGTTTGTCATAGGCTATTTTCCATTTTTTTTTATTATCCTGCCATACTTATAAGAGAGTATCTCATGATACCTGTCTCTAACGGCAAGGAGGAAGATTATATATTTTGTTTATTTTATTTTATTTTTGGGAGTTTTGCCTTTTGTTTTATATATGTTTCAAGAGCACTGATTTATTTCCTTACAAGAAGTGATGATTCGTGGCGGAAGAAACATTTCCGAATTGTAAGGAAATCACGTTTAGCAAATAGGTGCCACCTCTTGCGAAGGCAAATATGATTACTTAGCGGTTTATACTGTGTCCGTTGACAAGTAAAGAGGTGTGACCTTTGCTTTATACGAAAAAGTGTGACCATTTACATCAAGAGATGTAACCGGTCGATTAAAAAAAACTAAAGATTGTGACTGTTGTGTGTTAACCTAGAGGCACGGCAATTGGTAAAATAGTCATGTATTTTATGATTTTTCAATAAGTCACTTGGGCCAAATCAATTAGAAACTTCGAACATGTAAATTCATATTTTGGATTATTTCAAATGGAGTTTCGATAAACTTAGCAGATGTGCTGGCTATGTTTCATTTGGCTTCAAATCTAGGATTTAGACTATTAGTTTCTATAATCTTCTTGAATGTTTTGAGGTTATCAAATAACTACTCCCCACAAGATATTTATAAATAAAATGGACTCGATTTTTGTGTTATGGAGAGTATCCACTGAACATGGAAAAGTACATCGAATGCATGTTGCATTTAACATAAAATCGTGGTTGTTTACTCGATTTTGGGTAATTAAGTTACTCAATGTGAGGGTTGTTTCTTACAAATGTGTTTAGAAACACAAGAGATGAAGAGGGAGTTTTGACATTTGTTTGTGTCATGTCATAAATTGCAAAAATTACTTTGATAAATTCTGAATTGATTTTAGAATTGTGGGGGAAGCAATATGTATAATTTCCACGAAGTTAAACTGTTTGTTGCACTATTACAGATGTCCAACTATACTTGAAGAATGAAGTTTTGTGATATGAGTATCCAATTTAAAGTTTTAGTATCCAAGAGTGGATTTAATTTTAAAATTGGAGTGCAACAGTGATTTGGAAATCCTCACGTGTGTGTAGTATGGTCTACAATGGAGTCTGATAAACTCATTGCATTAGACAAAAAGGCTAATAAGCAGATGGATGATTGTGCCATCTCTTGGAGGATATTCCAATATGGTTCGATTATGTACCAAGATTTATAATACGATGACCATCAGTAGTTACAAAGGTATAGAGGACCACGAAGAACGGTAAGTCTCGATATCGTAGACATGCACCGTTAAACATTTATTTTCGCTAAAGAATGAGTTAATTAACGAAATAAATGTAGTGACATTTTTTTTGGTGATCACAAGTATGTTTGAGTAAAATATAAGTATGAATGAATAGTTGTGACATTGATACCTGTCCGGACTTAAAACAATCATGTCAAACTATAGGTGATTATGTGAATATTCTAGATTATCACATAATTGTGGGGGAAGTGGTGCTTTTTTGCAATTAACTTGGTTTTTGCAAGTAACTCATACGTAGCCTTTTTGAAAATTATTGATATGAGTAATTTAATTTTGTGCAAAAAATTGCAGATTATTCTTTGATCGGTATTCATAAGTTTGACACTCAAAGTTAGATAGGCACGGGATAGTACCATACAACACTTTGTTCTCAATTGAAATTAGCACCATTTAAGGTCAATAATGAAATACGGATCCGTTAACCAAGTAGTTTTGACCAGAGAACAAGTGATCATCGAGGGGAATGAGTTTAAAGCCTACCAATTAAAAGTCTCTATAACGGCAACCCAACCTAGCTGATTGGAGATCCCAAGATCTAGGTTCAACGAGACAACCAAGTTATATGAGACTTAGGAGTATCACTGAGGAGATATATCTCTCCAACTCATTCCTATGGTAAAACAGTGAGGCCTGCAGCGATTTAGGTTAAGTTTTAACTTTTAATGATTCTTATATCTTGGTAAATCCAAGTGGGGTATATTGCAGGATACTCATAATAATAGATCACTTATGTGAGTGTGAAGTGAGCCTCTTCTATGAGAATTTTAAGGCTGAATTCTTTAAAAAATCACTCTCTGAAACCAATCACGTGTTCCAGGGCCAAAATGGGCACAACTGTAAGAACCAATTGTGTTCGGAAAGATTCTGTGCGTTGACTATTGTCTTGGCTTACACAACGGCTGAACAGTTCAAGACATCGCGTTCACTGGTTAGCTAGTAAGCCCGATAGTTATTCACAAGGCGAGGTTCAAAGCCAAAAGCTACCTAACCCCATGTAGGAAATTTCCACATGTATATTCTCTCATAATTGCATTGTTTTTGCATTGGTTATTGAGTCAATTTCATTTATGTGGGGGATCGTTGGAAAAAATATTTTGTTTATAATATTTTAATTTAAGTGAATGAAAAATGATTTGATTTGGAGTTGCATCTTTTCATTAGCAAATGTTCGCTATGGACGGACGTGTTCTTTCGTGAATCGATGTGTCTCTTCACCGTGGTGACTATTCTTAGAGTCACCAGTTTGCCTATATATATGGCATCTTTCTTTCAATTTTACAGAATTGTTAATTTTTCTACACTTTCATTGAGAGTCTTTTCATTGAAGAGAGTACAGACACAAGTTAGGTTCACCTATCGAAAAGATTGGCGTGCTACTTCCGTTCGGTGAAGATCAAGTAGTGCTGGGAGATAGACGTTCATGCAAACAGTAAGCACCGTAGCGGGGGTGAATCTGTCTTAAGTACAGAGTGTTATACACTCGCCTTGATCATCATTTCATTTCATCGATTTTCAGGTTTTGCATTCCGATTTTATTGCATTCATATTTCCGATTTTATCACAAAAAGTAAACAAATTTTCCAACAGCTTAAATGTATGGTCTAAATTTTAAATGTACAATCTAAATTCTAAATGTATGTTCTAAATTCTACGTTATAAATTCAAAAGTGCCTAACGAAACCTTACCGAATGAGTAGATCTTCAGTTCAACAAACTCCACAAACTCTAAAATGAAATATCTTCTTCATGATCGCCATCATCGGGAGTTGCAGAGATCGTCGAGAGAAGTGAGAGACAAAGAGGAGAGTCCTCGATGAGAGAGGGTGGATCTGAGAAAAAGATATAGTGTGGAGTACTGTTGATATTTCTCTAGGTAACGGAGCCGTGTCAAGTGTTTTAACGCCGTCATGGAGTTCCGTTAAGATGTGGAGAGTATAGAAACTACAGTCAAATCAACGGTGTTACCTTTGGGTCAGCACTTTCAAAACTGCCTTTACAGCTGGCAATAAATGGCGTCTTCAAAAGGCGCCGGTGTACTAGCGCCATCTAAATTCTGTTTCCTTGTAGTGTCTACATTATAAATCCAAAAGTACCTAAATATACGGTCTAAATTATAAATGTACAATCTAAATTCTAAATATACGTTCTAAATTCTACATTATAAATTCAAAAGTTCCTAAATGTATGGTCTAAATTATAAATGTACAATCTAAATTCTAAATGTACCTTCTAAATTCTACATTATAAATTCAAAAGTGCCTAAATGTACAGTCTAAAGTCTAAAACATGTCACTTTAGGTCATACATTGGACTATAAATTTAGAATTTAGACACTTTAAAATATGTCACTTTGGACCGTACATTGGACTGTACATTTAGAATTTAGACACTTCAAGCATGTCACTTTAGGTCATTTATTGGACTGTACATTTCAAATTTAAACCCTTTGAAAACGGTCACTTTAGGTCATGCATTTAGAATTTAGACACTTTGAAATATGCCACTTTGGACCATACATTGGACTGACTATACATTTCTAATTTAGATACTTTGAAAAAGGTCACTTGAGGTCATATATTGGACTGTACATTTCGAATATAGACTCTTTGAAAAAAGGTCACTTTAGGTCATACATTGGACTATATGTTTAGAATTTAGACGGTTTGAAACTTGACATTTAGAATTTAGACACTTTGAAACATGTCACTTTAGACCATACATTGGACTGTAAATTTAGAATTTTGACACTTTAAAACATGTCACTTTAGGTCACACATTGGAATGTACATTTCGAATTTAGACAGTTTGAAAAAGGTCACTTTAGGTCATACATCAGACTGTACATTTAGAATTTAGATTTTTTTGAAAAAGGTCACTTTAGGTCGTATGTTGGACTGTACATTTAGAATTTAGGCACTTTGAAACATGTCACTTTGGGCCTGCACATTTAGAATTTATATACTTTGAAACATGTTACTTTGGACCATGCATTGAACTGTACATTTAGAATTTAGATACTTTGAAACATGTCATTTTGGGTTGTACATTGGACTGTACATTTGAAATTTAGACACTTTCAAAAAGATCTTTTTTTTAAAAAAAAGAACATTTTACGCCATACATTTGACTGTAGATTTAGAATTTGGACACTTTGAAAAGGGTCACTTCAGGCCATACATTAGACCGTGTATTTAGAATTTTTACACTTTGAAACATGTCTCTTTCGACCGTACATTGGATTGTACATTTGGAAATTCAATTGCTTCGAGCTTGTGAATTTTACTATCTTAGAGCTCGTGAATTTCACTTGGTTTCAAAACACGATTGACTGTTTCAATGAGATGTAAGAACCACCTATTGAATTTCATTAGTTTTGGTGTCGTGAATTTCACGAGGAATTATTGGAGTGTACACTACTCATCGAAAAATAGTGAAATACTCACATCGAAAAATAGTGAAATGGGAAAATTTCAAAAAAAAAAAAAACCCAAACTTTGATCCCTAAGATACTTTTTTTTCCCCCCTAAAAGTATGATTAACATGTCCACCTACTGCATTGATCAGAACATGCAATATGCATTTAGAACTCATTTCCTGGGCTTTTCACCTCTGATCCGCTAAGCTCGAGTCATTTTTTTTTTCTTTTTCTATTGGCAAAAGAGAGTTTCTGTATTACAAAGATAAAAATGAAATCGGTACAATAGGGAAAAGACAAGTACTGAGAGAGCTTCCAAGAGTACACAAGACTCTTTTAGTGTTGCTACTTGCCAAATCTCAACCAACCCCTCATCCTTTTGATTTTTTATGGGAAAAAAATACGATAAGCTAAGAGTAAATCAAATATACTCCCTCCATCGCAAATTATTTGTCCAGTTCGTAAAACAAGGACTTGAAAGTAATAGAAAATTTCCAAGAAAAATTCAGTATTTTTATAGAGTAACTTACTAGATATCAACGAGTACTTTTAATTTATGAAAAAAGTTTAAATTTTTTCTTTAAAAGATTTATTATTTTTAGGTTATTGTTTTACGAACTGGACAATATTTTGGGTCTAATGGAGTAATACAATAACAAGGTTAAGCTTGAGCTCGAGTCATTCTTGCATTAAGACTAACAGTATGTTCTTGTTTATCATGCGCGACGCTTGCTTTTTTTTGTTGTAGTCGAAGAAGTCAAAGACATGCTTGCATACAACAATGCTATGGGTACACTTAACATGCATCCCAAGGTGATGTGGCAGACAATGAGAAGCCCGTCATTTCAAGTGGGCCACCCATTGGGTTTCTCTTTGTCTGCCACAGCAGCTTGGTGTACATGTGCGGCGCAAATTAGATGTACACATATCATTTTTGGCTTGCATATAGAGGAACTTTGGCCTTGGCTTGATGGGCTTGAGGGGCATTTAGACGTTAAAGCATCAATGGTCCTTGGTGCTATGGCATAAGCTACACCATAAATCAGGCTTGAAAATCAAGTTGAAAAATTTTCAAATACCGTTCATATAATTGTTTTCACTGATGTGGATGGAGTTCTGAGATGGATTATGCTCGTGAGACGGATCGTATCGCGATTGTGAGACGGTTCGTACTACGGGAGGACTTTGCATTGGTTTTGGGGCTCGTGTGGCGGTGATGCCCTTTGGAAAGGAGCAGATGTGGTTTTCAATTAACATTGGCAACAGTGTTGGGGTTCAAGCCTTCAAGGAGCATGGATGTGGAGTTCCAGAAGCTTTTCACTTGTTTTTTTAATGTATTTTTGTTTTTGTTTCAGTTGGCACCTTCTTTTCTTTTTTGTGTTTTCATTTTTTATTATTATAAAAATCGAAAGGCGGAGGGGTAGGTTGAGTTTATGCGAGTAGCAGCACTAGAAGAGTCTTGTGTGTTCTTTGAAGCTCTTTCTACACTTGTCTTTTCCTATTGTACTAATTTCGATCATCTTTTATTTTTATGATAATGAAATTTTCTTTTGCCGATAAAAAGAAAAGAAAAAAGGCGATACCATGTCCCATTCGTTATTCAGAACCTTGGTTCAAACCTAACCTATTCAGTTCCATCCTTTATATGATCCCACCAAAGTATGCTTTTTGTGCTTATGTTTGAAATTTGTTAAGTTTGAACATTTGTGCTTAATGAATAATATGTTCTCCTCCCACTAGTAGTCCATTTTGATATGTCCCTCAATATTGAGTGGTTGCATCGTCTCCGTCCTCTAGTACTCCATTTCCAACTTTAACGACAGGCCAAATAATTTGCAAACTATACATGCACCTCTATGTACGTTATAAATTCTCTCTGTACGTAAATACATAATGGTGCAAAATATCCATAAAAATAATGTAAGAAGCTATAAGAACATACATTTATGAAAATCAAAATATTTTCAAAATTATATAGTTTCTAATGGCATAAATTTCAAAATTAAAACATGAAGCATATATTTCCGTCATAATATCCAGCATACTAGAGAAAAATTTATCAATTCTTGAGCATCCATCCTAAATACTGTCCTTAAATGTTTCCGAGAAATAGTCCTTGTACTTCTTGCAGGGTGATGAGTTAAGAACATGCATGGCCATGCACTGTAATTTCAACATACACGACACAACAATTGATAAGTTTCACTGTGAATAAATTACAAGCAAAATGCTAATACAAAAATTACTCCACCAAACTTATTGTCACCGTGCGTAACAAAAAAAATCACTTTCTCTACTCGTTTGGTCTCTATAAAACATTGCTGGTTTCAAAGTAGAAACCAAACCAAATCACCGATTTTGGCCACTTTCAGTTTAGTGTTTGATTAACCGGTTTTTCTTTCACCCTTAGTTTGGATATATGGATTGGAATTTTGAAAATGAGAAACATAAAACAAATACAAATAGGAAGGAAAAACAATAAATAACATGCAAGTATGTAATAGAGAATACACTTACCCCTTTGTAGGACTTCAGCATAAGAGCAGATGGGACACTTAGCGTGGGATTTGAGACGTTGGAAATATTTGTAGATGTTGAGCCTACAGAGGAAGATCATGAAACTAAACTCATGCAAGTCATATGAACGCCGGGCACAAATATTAAGTGTAACGGCGGTGACATTAATCCAAATCTTGTATGAGTAGAAAAAGATAATGAATTCCTTTCTCAACTGTTATTCATTTGTTGTTCCAAAGTTCCAATCCTAACATTGCTTGGTAAAGACACTTGTCAAACAGTAAAAATCTATCTATTCTAATCTATTCCAATATACAAAGGGAGAATTATATTAATATTTTTAACCAAATTAAGTGTTTCAATAAAATTATTCTAGATTTTCTTATGAGAATAGTTGTATGATCTATTTCTTAAAGCGCTAAATTTTTAAATCAACTTTTTGTACGAACAAACCAATTTTATTTATTATAAGATGCAACTACATATATAGCCACTAATTTGATATTTAATGGGAAAAGAATGTACTCTCTCCGTTCTAAGATTTTTGTCCAAACCGGAAAATATACAATTCTTTCAAGGAAAATTCAGGGAAAAAAAAAATTCAGCAAGAGATCACAGAGTTCTTTTAATTTTCAAAAATAGTGTTGCATTTTTTCTTTAAACCGAGTCTTTTTTCAAGTCTTCGTGTTGTTCATTGGACAAATATTATAAGACGGAGAAAGTATTATTTTAAAAAATTAAATTATAAACCTACGAATTACGTTTATAATTTGTACGCCCCACTGATACAAATATATAGATCCGTCCCTGCATATTAGTCTACAGAAAAAACATCAAACATCCCCTCATTATCACAATGTCAATATTACTATCATGTTCTAGAAATCAAGAAAGAAAGTGAAAATCGGAATGATATATAGAGGAGAAACAAGATTAGAATTGAATTACCCATTTGCTGGCATTCCTTCATAAGCTTAGCGTAGCCTTCACATTCATTTTGGGGGCGGTTGTAAGCGCACTGCGTAATCCAAAACGCCAAAAATAAGGTCCTAAAGTATCAATCACATCAAATTTACAAGAATTTTAATACTACCATTTATAATGGCAATATTCAGATGAACTTACGTGCACTTGTATAAAACAACAATTCATAGCACTATTCACTTCTTTGATTAATATGCAACTATTGATATTCAAAATTAGGTCCGACTCTGATCACTTTTTGTCATAAAAGATGTATATACAATTTCTCACGTAAGTTCAACAAAACTGGTGGAATAATATTCTACTTGTGAAAGCCAGTTTTGTTGAAAGCTTTCTCCCAAAGGGATAGCTAATAAATCATAAAATGTTCGTTTAGCTTTTTCTTGCTAGAAACCTGGATGACTTTGGATTAACATTCCAGGGGCTAAATAAATCATAAAACGTTCGATGAAAAGACCTAAAAAGTCAACTGTGTCACAAAATTCTTGAAAAGTTAGGCCAAATTCAGGCATGCTACGAAATAGAATTGACGATATAACTAGAGATGACTCAACTTAGTGAAGTTGGTTTTCAAAATCCATGTGCTACGAAATAGAATTGACGATATAACTGGAGATGATCGTTTAAATTGTTTCAAATATATGGGTAAGGGAGTTAAAGCCTCGATTTGTGGACTCTAAAAACTTGTACTTGAAATTAGAGGCCTCCAAATCCATAGGGTGCTATGATAGATATACAAAAGAATGTAAAAAGGATCCAAGGCTCGAATTAAGTATGAGGTTCTTTTGTTATTTGAGGTACGTAAAGGACTCAAACTATGAGGTTCACTTCGGACCTCCAAATTCAAAAACCGTAGTAATATTTATCACTCTAGAATTAATCTGAAAATCATAATTCACGGCATAAAATTATTTACTACTAAGGAAAAAGTACATACATCCTTGTAGAAGTCAAAGACATGCTTGCATACAAAAGGAATTTTGGGCTCGGCTCGAGGGCGAGAGAAAACGCCTAGGGCTCGATTACAAGCAGCTGCAACAGTTTCGTTCCCACGTTGGAAAGTCTCAGAAGAAGCAGCTGCAGCTTCTTCCTTTTTCGTGACCAGTACCGTAGATGAATCGTTGGAGCTGATTATAGTGGTGACTGATGGAAAAACAACGTTGCAAACGGTGGGATTGGTAGCAGCAGCAGTTTTCCCTTTCTCTTTCTCTTTCTCTTTCGGTTTCTGATCTGTTTCATGTTGATTTGTGCGTTTAGATGTCAAAGCATCAATGGTTCTTAGTGCTATGGCTGATGCCACACCATAAGATACGGCTGCCGGGAAGAAAAAAAAACCCTAAGCAGGTGAATAAGAGGAGAAATTTATCAATTCCAATGGAAGAAGATTGTGTGCATGTACGTACCCCAAAGTAAGTAACCACGAACATCAGACGAATTGAATCCACCGTCGGCACCCTGAGAAGGTGTTGGAGAAGAAGCAGGAGGAGCTGCATATATATGACGACTTAAGCGAAACAATTTTGAGTTCTAAAGCGGAAAAAAAAAAAAAAAAAACATAAATTATCGCCATGGGAAAACAGGAAAATAAAAGATAGAAAAAGTTATCACCATCCATGCCAGTCATGATGGATCGGAAACTTAGGGTTAGGGTTGAATTTTGATAGTTTGATATATGTAAGGTTAAGGCTTGTTTCTTGGGGTGCAATGCAAACAACAGAAGCGGTGGAAAATCCTACCAACTCCAGGATATGCTACGAGATGTACTTGTTTTTTCCAAAGTCATAGGCTTATCCGGGTTTGATAGAGTCCTTAGGTAGACTTGGTGAACTTTGCGACGTGGCAAGAAGAGGGACGACTAAATTTTAGGTCGTGAATGCATATATTAAATCTAAAATAGTCTCCCGCGGCAAGGTTTTTTAGTGATTTGTTTGTGGTATTTTGGTTGGCTTCTTCCTTCTTGCCGTCCTCTTGGATTGAATCCATTTAATCGTTCTTCTAAAATTAATGAAATCTTTTTTTGCTGATGAAAAAAAAAACAAAGATTTGTTCTATTTTAGGTCTTGAATATAAGCGGTGGACTATTTTTAATGAAAGTTCCCAAGTTTTTCAATATCTCTTCTCTCCCGGCTCTATTACTACGTCCTCTCTCCTGTAGCCTATCATTCTTTTGGTCCACCCTTTCAGTTTGTTAACTTTATCTACGTACCTTTGGTGATTAGACTCGTTACAAATACCGCTTCGATGATCAAAATTAATCATGGATTTAATTAGAAAATGCTAAAAGTGTTACTCAGAATTTGAAAATGACATTCTTAAATTCTGGGTACTTTCTGGATTGTTTTTCTGTGCATGTAGGATGTAGCACTCCTGGATTTAATAGTGGTGAGTCTGGTCACTGATGGAAAAACAACATTCTCAAATTCTGGGAGAAAATTCTAAAATCAGCCCATTGGGCTGATATTAAGGCTTAAAAAGTGTATTAAGATGTGTAAAAAGTGTATAGAAATGTGTGAAAGTGTATAGGAAAGTGAAAAAAGTACATTGAAACTTTTGTTTTTTTGTTTTCTTGTTGCCTTATTATCAGCCCAGTGGGCTGATGACAATAGAAAAACCATATTGTCGGGAAATATTGCGGCAGAAAAACAATTTAAAAAAGGAATATGTCAGACAACAAAAAAAAAAACAATTTCAATGAAAATTAGAACTGTCCCATCTCCTGGCTACCACGACGGATTCGATAACCTTCTTTCATAGATTCCCTTCTCCAGCTAGTAATCATCTCTTATCCCTTGGTGTCAAAGGGCGAGTTCCTTTCTTGTTTTGCCCAAAAACTTTTTGGATTCTCATTGGAGAAAGACTCACCCGGGGCAAGGTTTTTTTTTTTTCTTTCTAAAAACATGATAAGCGTGGGACACCTACTGCACAAACAAATGCTCATACGGAGACGATGATCCCTAAGATACTTTTTTTTTTCCCCCTAAAAGTATGATAAACATGTCCACCTACTGCATGGATCAGAACATGCAATATGCATTTAGAACTCATTTCCTGGGCTTTTCACCTCTGATCGGCTAAGCCCGAGTCATTTTTTTTTTCTTTTTCTATTGGCAAAAGAGAATTTCTGTATTACAATTAAAGATAAAAATGAAATCGGTACAATAGGGAAAAGACAAGTACCGAGAGAGCTTCCAAGAGTACACAAGACTCTTTTAGTGTTGCTACTTGCCAAATCTCAACCAACCCCTCAGCCTTTTGATTTTTTATGGGAAAAAAATATGATAAGCTAAGAGTAAATCATATATACTCCCTCCATCGCAAATTCTTTGTCCGGTTCGTAAAACAAGGACTTGAAAATAATAGAAAATTTCCAAGAAAAATTCAGCATTTTTATATAGTAATTTACTAGATATCAACAAGTACTTTTAATTTATGAAAAAAGTTTAAAATTTTTCTTTAAAAGACTTATTATTTTTAGGTTCTTGTTTTGCGAACTGGACAATGTTTTGGGACTAAGGGAGTAATACAATAACAAGGTTAAGCTCGAGCTCGAGTCATTCTTGCATTAAGACTAACGGTATGTTCTTGCCTATCATGCGCAACGCATGCTTTTTTTTGTTATAGTCGAAGAAGTCAAAGACATGCTTGCATACAACAATGCTATGGGTATACCTAACATGCACCCCAAGGTGAAGTGGCAAACAAGGAGAAGCCCATCATTTCAGGTGGGCCACACATTGGGCTTCTCCTTGTCTGCCACATCAGCTTGGTGTTCATGTGGGGTGCAAGTTAGATGTACTCATATCATTTTTGGCTTGCATATAGAGGAACTTTGGCCTTGGCTTGATGGGCTTGAGGGGCATTTAGACGTTAAAGCATCAATGGTCCTTTTTTTTGAACAGCCATCAATGGTCCTTGGTGCTATGGCATAAGCTACACCATAAAGCAGGCTTGAAAATCAATTTGAAAATTTTTCAAATATCGTTCATATAATTGTTTTCACTAATGTGGATGGAGTTCTGAGATGGATTATGCTCGTGAGACAGATCGTATCGCGATTGTGAGACGGTCCTTGGTGCTATGGCATAAGCTACACCATAAAGCAGGCTTGAAAATCAATTTGAAAAATTTTCAAATACCGTTCATATAATTGTTTTCACTGATGTGGATGGAGTTCTGAGATAGATTATGCTCGTGAGACGGATCGTATCGCAATTGTGAGACGGTCCGTACTACGGGAGGACTTTGCATTGGTTTTGGGACTCGTGTGGCGGTGATGTCCTTTGGAAAGGAGCAGGTGTGGTTTTCAATTAACATTGGCAACAGTGTTGAGGTTCAAGCCTTCAAGGAGCTTGGATGTGGAGTTCTAGAAGCTTTTCACTTGTTTTTTTAATGTATTTTTGTTTTTGTTTCAGTTGGCACCTTCTTTTCTTTTTTGTGTTTTCATTTTTTATTATTATAAAAATCGAAAGGCGGAGGGGTAGGTTGAGTTTATGCGAGTAGCAGCACTAGAAGAGTCTTGTGTACTCTTTGAAGCTCTTTCTACACTTGTTTTTCCTATTGTACTGATTTCGATCATCTTTTATTTTTATGATAATGAAATTTTCTTTTGCCGATGAAAAAGAAAAAAGAAAAAAGAAAAAAGGCGATACCATGTCCCATTCGTTATTCAGAACCTTGGTTCAAACCTAACCTATTCAGTTCCATCCTTTATATGATCCCACTAAAGTATGCTTTTTGTGCTTATGTTTGAAATGTGTTAAGTTTGAACATTTGTGCTTAATGAATAATATGTTCTCCTTACACTAGATTGAATATTTTCAAAGGTTGAGCTTGAGATGTGACCTTTTTGGATTCATCACTGTTTGAGACCCTTCATGATCTTCTTCCACTAGTAGTCCATTTTGATATGTCCCTCAATATTGAGTGGTTGTATCATCTCCTTCCTCTAGTACTCCATTTCTTACTTTAACAATAGACCAAAGAATTTGCAAACTATGCATGCACCTCAATGTACGTTATACATTTTCTCCGTACGTAAATACATAATGGTGCAAAATATCCATAAAAATGATGTAAGAAGCTATAAGAACATCCATTTATGAAAATCAAAATAACTTCAAAATTATATAGTTTCTAATGGCATAAATTTCAAAATTAAAACATGAAGCATATATTTCCGTCATAATATCCAGCATACTAGAGAAAAATTTATCAATTCTTGGGCATCCATCCTAAATACTGTCCTTAAATGTTTCCGAGAAATAGTCCTTGTACTTCTTGCAGGGTGATGAGTTAAGATCATGCTTGACCATGCATTGTAATTTCAACATACACGACACAACAATTGATAAGTTTCACTGTGAATAAATTACAAGCGAAATGCTGATACAAAAATTACTCCACCAAAACTTATTGTCACCGTGCGTAACAAAAAAAATCACTTTCTCTACTCGTTTGGTCTCTATAAAACATTGCTGGTTTCAAAGTAGAAACCAAACCAAATCACCGATTTTGGCCACTTTCAGTTTAGTGTTTGATTAACCGGTTTTTCTTTCACCCTTAGTTTTGATACATGGATTGGAATTTCGAAAATGAGAAACATAAAACAAATACAAATAGGAAGGAAAAACAATAAATAACATGCAAGTATAAAATAGAGAATACACTTACCCCTTCGTAGGACATCAGTATGAGAGCAGATGGAACGCTTAGCGTGGGATTTGAGACGTTGGAAATATTGGTAGATGCTGAGCCTACAGAGGAAGATCATGAAACTAAACTCATGCAAATATTAAATGTAACGGCGGTGACGTTCATCCAATCTTGTGTGAGTAGAAAAAGATAATGATTTTCATTTGTTGTTCCTAAGTTCCAATCCTAACATTGCTTGGTAAAGACACTTGTCAAACAGTAATAATCTACTCCCTCCGTTCCATATTAATGTTCCACTACGAAAAGTCGTGCCATTTTTCAAATAAAAAAATGAACTACTTCCGTAAATCATTTTTTGAATTTTTTCGCACCGAATTAAAGTACTTGACAAGTACTTTAATTCGGTGCGAAAAAATTCGAAAAATGATACACGAAAGTACTTCATTTTTTGATTTGAAAAAAGGTAAGAGAGAGAAAGTAGGGACATTATTTAGGAACGGAGGGAGTATCTATTCTAATCGATTCCAATATACAAAGGGAAAATTTTGGTATGACCAATATTTGAAGTCCCATTACAAAAGTAATTTTCGTAATTGCCCCCTTCAAAAATTAAGTATTTGCATCTACTTTTAACGTGTCACTAAATAACTATTGGATCTATCTTCTCCAATGGGATGACTAAAAATGAAGAGCTAAATGGTAGTTTTTGATAAAAATAAAACTTACGTATGGATCGATAAGTGGTCATTAGTTTATTGACAAGACGGTCACACCAATGGACTAGCTAATTAAACTTTGTTATATTTTTTTAAAAAATAAAATTTGCAACTACAATATCATTTTGAAACTTCAATGGGAATAGGATAAGGAAATGGTAAAACTACGATAGTTGTTGAAGCAAAGCAACCCCAATAGGAGAAGCAGGAGGGGCTGCTCCATTGGAAGAAGATTGTGTGCACGTACGTACCCCAAAGTAAGTAACCACGAACATTAGACGAATTGAATCCACCATCAGCACCCTGAGAAGGTGTTGGAGGAGAAGCAAGAGGGGCTGTGTGGGGGTGCTTCTCGCCGGAGTGGACTCTTTGCACTTTCTGAGATGAGGAGGGTGGTAAAAAGGGTGGTCCTCACTTGAGCCTTATCCTTCCCGCCGGAAAGAGTAACCTGCACAAGTAGGCAACCACGTTAGTGCCTTGCCCGGACGGTGGTGGTCCGGGAAGGCACTCCGATGGTTAAGTCAGTCACCGGAGGAGAAAAGTACGCCGGAGATCTAGAGGGAAGAATGGAGTTATGAGAGTAGTAAATGAGGAGAGAGTGAGAGTTCCAACCCCTTTGCAGTAAATGCAATGTGGTATTTATAGGCTGAGGGGCGTGCGTCCCACGCGCTCGGTGCCCCTCACGCGCCTGTCATTCGCTCTTGGAATGACAGGTGATATGACCATAATCTCTGCCACAGACGCCGCATCCCGGCTGACGTCAGGCACGCGGGTTCGAGTGGTCAAATCACCTCGAGACATTCCCCATCGCCCACGTGCTTCTACAGGCGGCGGTGGCAGAGTAGGTGACCGCCGCATTTAATGCTCCATCGTGGAATGTGTAGCGTACCTGGTACGCCTCATCCGAACGAAGTAAGGCCCGAACCCTTTCACACGACGAGGTCAATCGACTCGGCGGGTGAGCAGCCGAGCATCCGGGGTACTCGGCAGTCGCTCGGCTGAGGTTCCCGAGGGCATCAAGAAGGTCAGGCAGAGAAAGGCATATCCTCGGCCATTCTTGCTCGGCATGCATCACTCAAATCCATATTCGTTCAGGACCACCCATCCTCGTTCTCCGCCGAAGGAACCATCCCCTCGGCGCTACAGAGACGGATTGAACTGCATTCAGTTTTGCTGATTCTGAGACAGTTGATCTTTTTGGCTTAATCGCGGTTGAGGGGTGTGTGCCCCCTGTGACCCCTATGAACCCGGCCGCTACAATAGCCCCATCAACTTCCCATGCCGAGGGATGATGTATGTGGGAGTTGATTCAACCGGGGACGGCGGTCGGAGAAATAGGCTCGGCACCTCCTCGCCGTGAGTCGGAGTAACGTACTCGGCAGGCTGCACCGACCGTTGAGATGGTGGGTCTCCGAGTGCCGTTATCCGAGCGGTCGAAGGTAGTTGGCATTCGGAGCATCACATCAGACAGCGACGTGAAGAGATGTCTAACGCTTTGGTTCAGGAATCTATGACGCGTGATGACGCCCTTGCCACGCGTCGTAGCGTGGTTGGTCCGAGCGCCGCCGTGTGGATTCGCGCCCAAATATTTTGAACGGGGAGGACAGGTGTCAGGCTGTCGTTGGTTGCCGCTTCGTCTCCGAGCCGGCACCATTATTGCGCCTATTCACCGGCCTAACCACCTACCCCCTTCCCCTATAAATATGAGACGGGGAGGAGAGAGGGGACCACTGTCACTCTCTCTCTCCTGCGCTAGAGCTCTGCATCGTCGCCGCCACTACAGTACTCGACCAAAAACCTTCAAAAGCACGTTTTCCGGCGAAGATCTTCACCAAAAATTCAGGTATTGTGTTTTCCCCTGCTTTCTCTACGTTTTTTCTGTCATTTTCGTGCATTTTTGCTGTATTTTGGGTGGTTTTTTGAAGTCCTTCGCTTTTCGTATTTCTCGCCTCTGTTTTCGTTTGAGTTTTCCGGCGGCTCGTGCGGCGGAGCACGGCCGCCGGATTCTGGGCTTGAAGAACACTCAACGTGTTCTTCCGAGCGTTGTCCCATCGAGCGCACCGTCTATTCGTCGAGGGGTAGTGATACATCCGAGCGCGTCTTCCTCCTTAGGTTTTTGCCGAGAGCCGGTGGATAGGCTGGACTCTCGGACAAATAACGCCATACGGGGAGCTCGGCAGGGGCCGAAGCTCAACCCTTGCATTTTTCTTGAACTTAAACCTGTGCATATCGCTGATGGTTGTTTCACCCGTGCACTGTAGGTTTTCGCCTGAATGAGCTCGGACTCTTCGGACTCATCTGCCGACGACGTCCTCCCCGATTCCCAGTACAGCGACTTCGTCCGAAGCGTTTTCGTTCGAGAGAAGTTGAGGAATCTCGGGAGGGATTATAGGTGCCAATCCCAACCGCTGAACGTTACCCCCCTTCAAGCCATAACACCCGAGCGCTGGATGGAGATAGAGGAGGAAGCCAGATGCACCGAGAGCGGTGCTCAAACCTCCACCTCCGAGCCGAACCCAACATCGAGCCCGGCTACCGACACCGCACTCCCGAGTGACATCCCCTCGTCATCCCAAATTGACCCGGCGGACATCCCAAATTCCCCCGTCAACTGGTCTCCGGATCCGGAAGTAGTGGAGATAGACAGGGAGACCGCGGGATTCAAGGAGCCCGAGCCTGCTGTGCTGGTGGAGGTGGACGCTTTCCTGGCCAACAGGATGGACGTCGACGAATCAGGGCCGCTCTCCGAGGGCGAAGGCTCAAGGGAGGAGCCCGTAGCCGAAGACGAGCCCGAGGGGAGGTCGTCCGAGGCGGAGGAAGGGACGTCCGGGGCCGCCGCCGTGCCCGAAGGACAAGCCCAGGAGTTCGCGGATCCAACAGCGGATGAAGACGTCTACACGGACGGGGGCGTAGAGTATGGCCCTACGTGGGAATCGATCCCGCCGCCGAATCCAAAACACGGCGTCTGTAAGTACGTCAGGGACTACTTTGACGGGACCACCGAGAAACTCGCCCTGTTTCGAAGGGACTACCAGATCCCTGAGGACGTGGAAATCTCCCGGCCTACAGATGGCCGAATCCACTACCGCCGAGGGCAGATCACCGTGCCGCTCATGGCAATCTGCGAGGGCGGCCTGACTTTCCCGATGCCGAGGCTCCTCCGGCGTTTCCTGGATCTCTACCAATTGGCTCCGCACCAGCTCGCCACCAACGTCTACCGAATCATCAACTCGGTGGTGAGGCTGTCGGAGCTGCATAACATCCCCTTCCACCTCAACGACCTCATGGCCATTTACGTGGTCCAGAGGAGCCCCGCCTACGGGAGATATTACTTCGCGAGGCGGCCCGAGTACCCCCCCCCCCCCCCCCTCGTTGGGAGCTTGTCTGACTCGGAGAGGCACGCCTGCGAACTGGTCATCGTTCGGGGCAATTATGAAAAGGCCCTCGGGGACGAGTCCTCGTGGTCCATCCCGTGGCGCCGGGGGAAGCCTAGTAAGTCCGAGGGCGCATGCTTAACACAATTTTCTCTATATATTGCTTCCTTTATGCATATACTGTTAAACTGCCGAACACTGACGTTGTTTACTTTGTATTTGCAGAGTGCGGGGACGTGACCAAGTACCTTGCCAGGGACGCCGACGACGACGTCATCGATCGTATTTTCACGATCCCACATCACACTGCCCCCGACATCCTCGGATACGCGCCCTCCTACAAGGGCTTTTTAAAGAAGGGGAAGGAACCAGTGCCGAGGGTTGGTCCACGGCGAGTGAGGCACTTCGACCCCGACATCTCGCGATCCGGGCTGGTCGGTCGTGAGCGTGTACCGAGGACATCCACCCGCCTCCCTCAGTCGTTCATCGCGGGAAGCGGATCCGAAGACGCGATGGCCGGGGCTTCGGCGCTGAAGGAGGCGCAGCGGAAAGAACGGGCTGAGAGGAAGAGGAAGGAGGCCGAAAAGGCGGCAGCCCTCCAGCCAGGGCATTCGGCGGAGGGGGAGGCTTCTGAGAAGAGAGCTCGGACGACCGAGCCCTCCGAAAAATCCAAGGGGCCCCTTCTGAAACCTCCGATGCTCCAGACACCGACCGTCCAAACGCCCCTGGCCGAAGCCCAGCCGAAGGGTTCGGACCCGAGGGACAAACAGGTCCTCTCTGCAGCGTCCGACGCCGCGCCCTCTGAAACCGAAGTTGTCGAGCCGTGGGTACCGGTCATTCAGACCTCAAGCGGCGAGCCGGTAAAAAAGAACGCCAGCGTTCGGGAAAGCCGTAAAACGGCAATGACCCTGCTGAAGGCCCTTGCCCTGCCGAGGGACATGAAGGCCATTTCCAAAAACACGGCCGACAATTATTCCGAGCTCTGCACCAGCATCGTGATGGTAAGGTTTTAATTTTAAGCTTGTATTTCACCAAGTCTTCTCCTTCGGTTTACTAATTGTTGATGCCCGTCCTCCTTCCCTTTGCAGGCTGGTCAGTCGGCGTTGGCTCTCGGCGATAAGGTGTATAACCTTGGCGTTGAGAAGTCTTCGGTTGAGAAGAAGCTCGAGGCGGAGCGGAAGGCCAGGGTTGAACTCAAGAAGAAGGCTGAGACCCTAGCTGCCGACGGCCATCAGCTTGAGAGGCTGCTCCTTGAGGCGCGCCGTGACCAAAAAGAGGCCGAGGAAAAGGCCGCGACCGCCGAGAGTAAGCTCACGGCCGCCGAGGAGAGAGCTGCCAAGGCCGAGAGGGATCTGAAGCACGTCCAGGACGATCACGAGGAGATGATGGCTACCGCCGACAAGAACGGCTATGACAGAGGGGCGGAGGAGACGCTTCGGAAGTTTGCCAAAGAGGCAAATGACAACGAGGAGAAGGCCTTCAAGAAGGGGTATCTCCTCGGTCGTGCCGGCTGCTGGGCCGAGGCCTTCTCTGCGGCCTATGACATCATCGCCGTTCCTGCGGAGTCTGTGCTACGGACGTCCCTTCCTCCAGTCCCCGAGGCTGCGATCCCGGAGATGCCATCTGACGATGAAGAGGATGCTCCCGAAGGTGATGGCACCGAGGAGGCAGCTGCCGAGCTCAACCCCCCCGAGGCTTAGATTTTTGTCGCAATTTCTTTTGTCTTTCTGTTTGTTTTTGAAGTCTTTGTACTCGGGTCCGAGACCCCCCATCTTCTGTAATGAATGAATGGATTCTGATTTTTGATTTAATGGATGGATGTCTCTTCCCTTTCTGATTTGATGTTTCGATATTTGGATGATTTTCACAAGTAATGGCTCTCGTGGGTAACAAAAACTGTAATAACCGAATCGTAACCACCGGACTGGTAATGAATGACAGCCCCTGCTTCGGCAGTTGGCCGAGAGCTAAATTCCTCTCTGGCACTCTGCCGAAGCACCAGAGTTGGAAAAATAAAAAATGTCCGATTTCGCGCCGAGCGATTATCAAATGTAATGGCCCGTAGCCAGTTTGACAGGTTGGTCCCGAGACCAGGGGTACCTCCCCGAGCGCATGTACGTATTAGCGCTGCTTAATTGACACAATCATACGTTCCACCGAACGGTAATGATCGTTTTTGCGGGTAGGGTCGTTCAACCGAATGGTAGTGATCTGGACACGGCTCTTCAGCCGAGGATGAGGACTAACAAAAATGGGAACAAAAAATTTATAACCGAAAATAGGATCTTATCATTAACATCTCGGTTCCCAGGCATTACAAAAAGCTGCCGAGGGCACTGTAAAGTCAAAAATGATAAACATAAGATCCTACCCATAGAATTTCCTTAACTTTGACGCGTTCCACGGATTGCTCACAGTCGTGCCGTCCATTTCGGCAAGTTTGTAAGCCCCATAGCCAGCCTTGGCCACAATACGATAGGGACCCTCCCAATTGGGCATAAACTTTTTCTTGTTCTTCTTTTGGACAACCGCTCGGAGGACCAAATCATCGATATTGAAGGGGCGAGTACGAACATGCTTGTTATAACCCTGAGCGACCGTCTGCTGGTATGCAGCATATTTGATGTTAGCTTCGTCTCGGAGGTCTTCAATTTGGTCGAGCTCAGAGGCCAGGTGCTCGTCGTTTGTGGCCGGGTGGAAAGCCTCGGTTCGGGCGGATGGAGCAACAGCAGCAAGCGGGAGGACAGCCTCCGTCCCATAGGCCATGGAGAATGGCGTTCGGCCAGTCCCTCGCCGAGGGGTAGTTCGGTAGCCCCAGAGAACCTTAGGGAGTTCCTCCACCCACTTCCCTTGCTTATTGGTCAGACGACGCTTCAAGCCGGACGAGATCGACTTGTTCGAGGCCTCGGCCTGACCGTTCCCCTGAGGGTAGGCTACGGTCGAATTATAAACGCGGATGTTCCTCTTTTTGCAAAGGGTTTTGATTGCCTCGGCGACGAACTGGGTGCCGTTGTCGGAGATGATGGCGTAGGGCACGCCGAACCGAGAGATGATGTTTTTCCAGATGAACTGCTCGACCTCGGTGGCCGTAATGTGGATCAGGGGCTCGGCCTCCACCCACTTCGTAAAGTAGTCCGTGGCCGTGATCAAATGCCGAAACCCTCCAGGCGCCGTAGGAAGGACGCCAACAATGTCGAGCCCCCACTGAGCGAACGGCCATGGGCTGGTTACCGGCTGTAGGGACATAGCGAGCTGATGCAGAATGGGGGAGTGTTTCTGGCACGCCTCACACTTTTTGACGTAGTCTTCAGCGCTTTTCCTCATTTTTGGCCACCAGTAGCCCTGGGTAACGGCCCGCTCGGAGAGAGTCCGCCCGCCCGAGTGGCTGCCACAGCTCCCCTCATGGAGCTCGCAAAGGACGTGGGGGACCTCGGCGTCATGCAAAACGCGTAAGTCAGGCCCGATGTAAGTTCGGCGATAAAGCTGGCCTGTTGGAGACAGAAAGTAGGACGCGGACTGGCATCGAATCTGATGCGCCTCCTTTTTATCCGTGGGGATCGTTTGGTCTCGGAGAAAGGAGACCACAGGATCCATCCAGCTTGGACCATAGATGCCGATGGTCATGACGTCTTCGGCGCCCTGTTCGAAACTTGGCACCGCAATCTCTCCGAGAGTAATCGTCCGCGTGCCGCCGAGCTCATTGCACGCCGATCCGAGGGCAGCAAGAGCGTCGGCATGGGCGTTCTTAGCTCGACCGATATGGGAGAAGTGGATGGTCCTGAACCCCTTTTGTAACTCCAGGACATGGCTAAGGTATTTTAGCATCCGAGCCTCTCCAGAACCGTAGTCGCTGTTCAGCTGATTCACCACCAGCAGGGAGTCACTATAGACCTGCAGCTCGTCCACCCCGAGAGCGAGGGCGAGGCGGAGTCCAGCGATTAAGGCCTCGTATTCGGCTTCATTGTTCGTGGCCGGGAAGCCAATGCTCATAGCGCATTCGTGGAGGGTCCCTTCGGGAGAAATGAGCACAATTCCAGCCCCTGCCCCTTGGCTGTTCGACGCGCCATCTACATGCATGCGCCAGGTCTCGCCCGTGTATATGGTAGCAGTTCGGGGAGGGGACCGCTTGAGGACGAACCCGGATTGCTCGGGAGTGGTGACGTCCTTAACCAACACGGCCACGACATCTTCGGCGGCATTCTTCTCGCGGAGTTCATTCTCCAACCATGGAGTGAGCTCGGCGACGAAGTCTGCCAATGCCTGGCCCTTGATTGCCATGCGAGGCTCGTACCGGATGTCGAAGTTGGCCAATTCCAACGACCATTTGCAAATCCGATCCGAGAGATCCGCCTTACGCATCACAGTCTTTAAGGGGTATGCCGTGATCACCACGATCGTGTGGCTCTGAAAATAGGGTAGGAGCTTCCTTTTGGCCGTGACCAGCGAAAGTGCCAACTTTTCGATTGGTAAGTACCTGGTCTCGGCTGGGAGTATCGTTTTGCTCGAGTAGTAAATCGGGAACTGCTCCGGACCCTCCCGCCTAACCAATGCCGAGCTGACGGCGTGATCAGACACCGCCAGGTAGATGTATAGTTCTTCGTCTTCTCTCGGCATGACTAGCAGGGGCGCTCGGGACATGTAGCTTTTAAGCTCGGCAAGTGCTGCGTCGCACTCGGCGTTCCATAGAAAAGCCCTGTTGCTGGTCTTAATGGACTGAAAAAACGGTCGGCAGGCGTCGGATGATTTGCTTATAAAGCGATTGAGGGCAGCGGCCATCCCCGTTAGTCGTTGGACCTCTTTGACCGTCGACGGCGCTTGGAGCCTCTGGATGGCATCCAGCTGGTTGGGGTCGGCTTCGATCCCTCGGCGGGTGACGAGGTATCCCAAAAATCTCCCGGATCCAACCCCGAATGCACACTTCTCGGCATTAAGCTTTAGATCATGCCTCCTGAGGATGGAGAAGATCCTGCCGAGGTGGGAAAGATGGTCTTCTGCAAATTTGCTCTTTACTACCATGTCGTCAATGTAGGCCTCCATGATGTCGCCGAGCTCTTTGGCGAACATCTTGGAGACCATTCTTTGGTAAGTAGCCCCGGCATTCTTTAGGCCGAAGGGCATGACCCGATAGCAATAGGTACCTCTCGGCGTGATGAACGCCGTCTTCTCCACGTCCATGACGCTCATTGCGATCTGGTGGTACCCCCGGTACGCATCCATGAAGCTGAGCCTAGCATGGCCAGCCGTGGCATCGACCAGCTGATCTATCCGAGGGAGGGGAAAGCAATCCTTGGGGCATGCGTCGTTAAGGTTCGTGTAGTCCACGCACACCCTCCATTTCCCGTTCTTCTTCTTGACTACCACGGTGTTCGCCAACCACGTGGGGTACATTACCTCTCGAATCGCCTCTGCCTCAATCAGGCGGTCTACCTCCTCCAGGACAGCGTCGCTGTGGATCGCCGAGGACCGTCTCGGCTTCGGCACCACTGGCCTCCTAGCCGGATCGACATTGAGGGCATGCGCGATGAAATCAGGGCTGACGCCCGGCATCTCATACGGAGTCCACGCAAAGACCTCAATGTTATCCTTGAGGAAAGAGACCAAGTCGTTCCGCTCGGGGTTAGAGAGATCCGAACCGATCATGAAGTACCTGGTGCCCTCCTCGTTAATGGGCACCTTGACCAGCTCTTCGATAGACTTGTCCTCAGCCTTTGAGCCGACGTCGTCGAGAACAGGAGTGCACTCGGGAACCTCAATACAATGCACCTGCTTTGGCGGCCTGCCCTCCCTTCTGTCCTTTTGGCGAACGGCGTTGACAAAGCACCTCTTCGAGGCCATCTGGTTGCCTCGGATGGTTTCCTGTTTCCCAGTCGCGCCGATGAACCGGACGCATTGGTGGAGGGTCGACGCGATGGCTCCCATCGCGTGGAGCCAGCCTCGTCCCAAAATGGCGTTGTAGGGGCTCGGGGAGTCCACCACGGTGAATTCAACGTTCAAATGCATCGACCCCTCCCAGACCGGGAGGGTGATGTTGCCGAGTGGGTACACTGGAAACCCTGAGAACCCCACTAACGGCGTGTCGGAGGGGGTAAGCTCATCACGCGTTCGTCCAATGGCCTTGAAGGCCGAGTAATAAAGGACGTCGGCGGAGCTCCCCTGATCTACCAGGATTCGTCGGACGGATTCCACGTGGTCGATACTCACCTCGATCACTAGAGCGTCGTCGTGCGGAAGTTGCAGCCCATCTAGATCTTGCTCGGTGAAGTAGATGGTGTGCGGATCCAATGGGTCTTCGTACTTTCGCTTCGGCGCTCGGCCGAGCGTCATGACTTGCATGGCCGCCTCCATTTTTCGCAGCTCTTCGTGCATTGAATCGGCTCGGGCTTTTCCGACCGAGCCGTGGATGGTAGCGACCACCCCCGGACGCACCCGATCTCCCTGCGCCTGCTGCCCCTGCGGCTGTGGGATGGCAGCCAGCTGGTTTGGCTGGGGAGCTGCCCCCCTAAGCACGGTCGGCGTGCGGACGTGGTCTATCCATTCCTCCATGCGCCCCTCGGCGACTAACCGCTCGAGGTGTGCCTTGAACGGTCGGCATCCAGTCGTGTAGTGGCCCACCTCATTGTGGTATGTGCACTTCCCTTTCTGGTCTGGATCCGAACCCATCTTCTCCTCCGGCCAGTAGAACCAACGCTTTCTGCCGATCTCAGCCAGCAGCCTGTAAATTGGCATAGTGAAGACGGTGGTTTCGGCGATATAATCATTATCGTTTCGAGGGGGTTTCTCCCAACCTCCCCCACCTTTGTTGTTTCTGTCGGCGTTCCGGGTACCCTTGTTCCCGAACGCCCCGCCTTGATCATTTCTCCCTTGCCTTAGATTGTTTACCTGTTTCTTCGCGGCCCTGGGCGTGCTCTTGGCGGAATTTCCTTTCGACGCCTGGTCAAAAAGCAGCTCCTCCAGCTCTCGGAAACGGTTCACCGTTTCCATCAACTCCACCATGTTTTTTGGAGGTCGCACCATGAGCTCCTTGAAGAGGTCAGAGTGGCTATCAAGTCCATTTTTGAACGAAGTGGAAGCGATCTTCTGATCACAGCCTTCCACAAGGCTGTACACCTCCCAGTATCGTGCAATGTATTCCTTCAGGGTCTCGTCCGAGCCCCTCTTCATGTTGACCAGCGCGTCGAGCGTCTTCGGCTGTGTGTTGCTAGTCACAAACCACGACGTGAACGCGCGCTCTAGCTCATCGAAGTCGTTTATAGACCCCGGAGCGAGCTGGCTGTACCATAGGAGCGCCGTTGTCCCGAGACTCATGGAGAACGTTCGGCACATCAGGGAATCACTATGGCCGTAGAGCTCGGAGACTAGGCGATACTGCTGGACGTGGATGATCGCGTCAGTTGTTGGCTCGTACTTATCGAATTTTGGGATTTTGAACCCGCGCGGTGGGGCGGCTTCTACGATGGCTCGGGAAAAGGGGGACCGCTTTGCTTTCTCTAACCTGGAGTCCGCGGGAGTCGAGCGGTTCGGATCCACCGTTCGGTTTTCCGCGTGCGCGTGCTTTGCCGTCCCCGCGTTTCGGTGCCACAGGTCAGGCCCGTCCGCGTGTCCGTTACTCCTTTCGGAGGACTGCCTTTTGTTGCGGCCATCGTGCCCCTCGGCCGCCTCCGTCCGAGGTCGGCGGCGTCTGGTGTCAGGCTCGGCATGGTAGATCTTAGTCTGGCCGGTTTGAGCATTAACGAGCACGATGCTGCCTCCGTCATTCCGAAGGGTGTACCTGTCTCCGGGCCAGCCGAGACCTCAATAGGGTCGGCGCCTCTGTTTCCGCGCGAACCTTCTCCTCGAACGGCCAGTGCACCGTTCTGGGCGCCCTGCCCACCCGACGATCGGTGTTGGCGCCCGTCGCCTGCCCGATCTTCCGAGCGGTTATGGTTGTGGCCATCCCCTCGCTCTTCCAGTGCTCGGTTTTGGCCACTCTGATCCATGTGGGCTTACTAAGAGTTCGCCGGCCCCTTTCCGTTGTTGTACTGCCTCTCGGGCTTCTGTCTATCTTTTCGGACGTCCGGTGTTCGGGCACTTGATGCCGTGGCGCTGTCTTCAATGTGGTCGGTCCGTTGGGACTGCCCTCCACGCCTGTGTTGCCGATGCGAACGCGCCGCGTCTGTCGGGATGACAAGTGCTCCACCTCGGCTGTCCACTTCCACGATTTGCCCGAGTCGGGAGAAGACCGGAGCCCGCCCCCCGTCTTGCGCTCTCGCGCTCGGCTGTGGTCTCCGGGTTCTCGTCCGACCTCCAGATCTTGACGTCGTAGGCTGATTTCTGGCTTGCTTCATGGCTAGTACTTCCTTTCTTAACAATGCCAATTCTGCTTCTATGGTGAGAGGAGGGGGAGGGGGAAGAACTTCTGTGCGTGCTGGAGCTGTGAGGTTGTCAAGAGAAAGGACGTTTCCATCCATGCTGAAGAGGATGTTGCCAGGACCAGCGTTGCTGGGGCCAGCGCCGTTGGTGGCCACGGTAACTGTTCCGTCTCTGTTGACAGTGGGAGAAACGGTGAGGCCCAAATCACTTCTGACCTGATGGTATCTGTACCGGTCGGCGGAGCTGCGAAACCCACCGGCGGAGTCAAACGCATCCAGGCCCAGAGTTAGGTTGGCCATTCGAGCAGCTTTCGAAAAGGTTTTGGGGAGATGAGTCTCTTGGAGAGTGGGAAGAAACACCACCAATGTGTACTGAGAGGCTGGGAGGAGTGGCTTTTTACCTCCCCAGCGGAGTCGCCAGTTGTGGGGGTGCTTCTCGCCGGAGTGGACTCTTTGCACTTTCTGAGATGAGGAGGGTGGTAAAAAGGGTGGTCCTCACTTGAGCCTTATCCTTCCCGCCGGAAAGAGTAACCTGCACAAGTAGGCAACCACGTTAGTGCCTTGCCCGGACGGTGGTGGTCCGGGAAGGCACTCCGATGGTTAAGTCAGTCACCGGAGGAGAAAAGTACGCCGGAGATCTAGAGGGAAGAATGGAGTTATGAGAGTAGTAAATGAGGAGAGAGTGAGAGTTCCAACCCCTTTGCAGTAAATGCAATGTGGTATTTATAGGCTGAGGGGCGTGCGTCCCACGCGCTCGGTGCCCCTCACGCGCCTGTCATTCGCTCTTGGAATGACAGGTGATATGACCATAATCTCTACCACAGACGCCGCATCCCGGCTGACGTCAGGCACGCGGGTTCGAGTGGTCAAATCACCTCGAGACATTCCCCATCGCCCACGTGCTTCTGCAGGCGGCGGTGGCAGAGTAGGTGACCGCCGCATTTAATGCTCCATCGTGGAATGTGTAGCGTACTTGGTACGCCTCATCCGAACGAAGTAAGGCCCGAACCCTTTCACACGACGAGGTCCATCGACTCGGCGGGTGAGCAGCCGAGCATCCGGGGTACTCGGCAGTCGCTCGGCTGAGGTTCCCGAGGGCATCAAGAAGGTCAGGCAGAGAAAGGCATATCCTCGGCCATTCTTGCTCGGCATGCATCACTCAAATCCATATTCGTTCAGGACCACCCATCCTCGTTCTCCGCCGAAGGAACCATCCCCTCTGCGCTACAGAGACGGATTGAACTGCATTCAGTTTTGCTGATTCTGAGACAGTTGATCTTTTTGGCTTAATCGCGGTTGAGGGGTGTGTGCCCCCTGTGACCCCTATGAACCCGGCCGCTACAGGCTGCATATGACGAATTAAGCAAAACAGTTTTGAGCTCTAGGGCAAAAACAAAAAGACATAAATCATAGCCATGGAAAAACAGGAAAATAAAAGATGGAAAATGTTACCACCATCCATGCCAGTCATGACGGAAGTGTTAGATTTGAATTTCGATAGTTTGATTAAGGGCTATCACATCTAGGCTCTGTGTGTGTGCGCGCGCGCGTAGAATTTCATGTGGTTAAGGTTTGTTTCTTGGGGTGCAATGCAAAAAACAAAAGGAGCGGTGGAAAATCCTACCAACTCCAGGATATGCTACGAGATGTACTTACTTTTCCAAATTCATAGGCTTTTCCGGTTTTGATAGGGTCCTTAGGTAGAGTACTTGGTGCAATTTGCGACGTGAAAAGATCAGGGAGGACTAAATTTTAGGTCGTGAATACAACACCCATACTAGATATAACAGTTCTCCAAGATTTTAGCTGTTTGTTTGTGGTGTTTTGATGGATCAGGATCCTCTATGAGGATTTCTCTGTAAGGATCTTGTGAGGGTTTTGTTGTAAGCTTGACAACACACCAAAAACGAAATCTAATGGTTCACAGCCCCCTTCCTTATTTTTAAATCAAAATTCTTGGACTATGATTATATTTTCACTGAAAAAATTCTTGTGTAAAAGATATTATGAAAATATTAATCCAAACACTTTTACGTATTTCGTTTATAATCCAAAATTTATATTTTAATCAAGCACTTCTCGACATCTTTTTCAAAAAATTCTTTGTTTTATTAGATTTCTATCACCTAATCAATTGGATAATAATGTTTGATTTCATGATTGAAATTTTTTTATAATCCAAAATTTATATTTTAATCAAGTACTTTTCGACATCTGTTTCGAGATATGCTTCGTTTTATCATATATCTATCACCTAATCAATTGGATAATAATGTTTGATTTCATGATTGAAATTTTTTTTGTCAATAGAGGATCAATATGATGTTAAAAAAAAATAAAAATTGAGGATCAACGTCAACCACATAATGTCACATATGAGATGAACAAATAAAATAGAAATGAATATCGGTTACGAGGGTGTTTGATCTGAGTCAATTATCATTTAGATTATAAACAAAATATATTATGAAGATATTATCCAAACACTTTTACGTATTCCGTTTATCATCCAAGAAATTTTTTCAGTGAAAATATAATCATAATCCAAGAATTTTGATTTAAAAACAAGGAAGGGAACTGTGAGCCAATAGATCTCCTTTTTTGTGTGTTGTTAAGCCTACAACAAAACCCTCACAAAATCCTCACAGAGAAATCTTCATAGAGGATCCGGATCCTGTTTTGTTTGGCTTCTTGCCATCCTATTGGATTTGGTTCTCGAGTGGCTTTATGCCGGTGTATCCGAAATCCGTTTAATCTTTTTTCTAAGATTAACGAAATCTTTTTTTTCTTTTTTTGGCGATGACAAAAAAAAAAAAAAAAAAGATTTGTTCTATTTTAGGTTTGAATATAAGGGCCGGTGGACTATTTTTAATGGAAGTTCTCAAAATTTTCAATCTCTCTTCTCTCCCAGCCGTCCTACTTCTTCTCTCCCATAGCCTATCATTCTCTTGGCCCACAGTTTCAGTTTGTTAACTTTATCTACGTACCCTTGGATCTGGTGATTAGACTCGTTACAAATACGTAGCCCTTCGATGATCAAAATTAATCATGGATTTAATTACAAAAATTGAATAAATTGATTTGAACAGTATTGTCGGGAAATATTGTGCATGAAATTGTCCGGCAGGAACACAAGTTAAAAAAGGAATATATCACAAAACAAAAAACAACCAAAAAATATCATTCTCTTTGCCCACCCTTTCAATTTGTTAACTTTATCTACGTACCATTGGTGATTAGACTCGTTAGAACCTAAACTCGAATGATAAGCATGGGACAACTAGATGGACAAGCTTATCATGCTTTTAGAGAGAGAGAGAGAGAGAGAGAGAGGAAAAAAAAAGTATCTGAGGGATCATCGTATTCGTATGAGCATTTGCCTATGCAGTCATTGTTCGTATGAGCATTTGCTTATGCAGTAGTTTATCTATGTACCCTTTCAATTTGTGCAGTAGGTGTTGTGCGGTAAAATCACGTCGTTTTGCTCATTTTTTTAGTAAATCCATGGGCCTTGTTTGGAGAGTTAATTTTTTGGGGTTTAATTTTGGGGTTCAATCTTAGCGGATTTAGGCTCTTCGGGGTAGGGTATAGTAGGTTTAGGCAGCTGGATTTACGCACTTCGGGTTTAGGTGCTTCAAGTTTAGGGTATAGGCAATTTGGGTTTAGGCATTGTGTAGTGGGTTTTTTCTTTCTCCAAACAAGGCCCTTGGAAGCTTTGGAGGTGTGCACAAAAATCAAACAAAACGACGTAGTTTTGCCGCACAACACGGTACACAACACCTACCGCATAGCACTTAGCCCGGAACAACTTTTCGCCGAAGACCGACGGCCGGACAGAGAAGACGACACAAGCATACTAACTAAAAGCTAACTATTCGTACCTGTCTCAGTCTACGAGCATTCCAAATTTCAAGGACGAAATTTGTTAAGGGGGATGATTGTAACGATCCAGATTTTTGCTAAATAAAAATTTTGTTTATAAAATTGATTTTTCATATTTTCTCTAATAAATTACTTGAAGTTATTTTGGTAAATTCTAGTTTGGGTCAAGAATTATTTTTGTGCTAGTATATTGATACTATCATTAGTACCACTAGATTTCTACTAGATTCCTACTAAATTTCTTCCCATTAATTCCTAGATTTTCACCTAGATTTTCCTAGGAGATTTTAGTCATGTGTATGTAGGAAGGTGGGAGGAAGCTTCTTGAAATACTTAGTCACCAAGTATACTCGGTCACCAAGTATAAGTGCATGTGCAAAATTCCTCTAAATGTTGGCATTAAAATGGGGGCACATGGGGGGAGATTGGCCCGCCATTTAGAGGGGGAAGGAGTGCCCAATTCCCTCCTATAAAGAGAGACCATGTGCTCTCATTAACAACCTAGGTTCTACTAGATATAAAGTTGTACCCTAGCCAACTAGTTTTGTGTCTAAAACTAGTGCACTTGTGTGTGTATAACTAGCACCTAAAACCCTACCAAGAAGATACTTTCCCTACAAGTAACTTAGGGTGCATGTTCTTCATTCATTATGAAGAATCTTAGCATGTTCCTCATTAAGAAACCTAAGTAGTCTAGCTTAGGTAGCCTATTAAGGACATCCACAGTGAGCTCCCTAAAGATAGCTCCTAAGTTAACTCCTAAGGTGTACTCATAAGCCTAATTGGGTCCCATTTTTCACTCCTAGAACTTGCTAAATTTAGAGAGCATGTGTGCGCTCAATGGGCTAGCTAGCAAGAATATTCTCTATTTTGTGAAAAAACATAATAAAAAGTGTAGGCCCCACAAATTGATAAGTCTAAAAAGATTAAAAGTGTTTGGGTCTCACTTGAAGCTAGCTACAAGGCTAGTTACATTTAGCTAATGGGTTAGGAGCCATGCTTAGGAGCTACCATTGGGAGCTTGTATTGGGAGCCCATTGAAGACCATTATTGATCAAATGGCTTGCCAAATTTTAGAACTCTCACATAGGAGCCATTTTAAGAGCTCATTGTGGATGCCCTAAGGCACATGCCTCCTAACCAAGTTTCTAGTAACCAAAACTCCCCAAAACAAATGTGCCCATGCAAAATTATACACTACTTGTGACTTAGGAAAATGACTAGAATTTTCCTCCCATTAAAACCCCAATATTCCCTATTAAATACCCTAGATATGCTTGTGTCATGCCATAGATTTTTAGGGTGCTTGCCTAGGGATTTTGTTCTCCGACTTTGGTACTTGGCATGTGCCATTTAAGGCACAATTTATTGGTCACATGGGGAGGGGGAGGCCGGCCAAGTATAGAGGGAGAGAGAGCTCATTTGTTTTGGCTATAAAAGCCCATGCAATCCCATGCACTATTCATGCCAACTTAGAGCAGTGCCCCATTTTCGTGGAGTGAACTTGGTAGTTAGGGCTAATCGTGCACAACACATAGTGGACGGACCTTGAAACATACTATGGGGATCAGTAAGACAAGGCAGTTGGGACTATGTACATGTGAGTCGCGAGGTGGACGGACCTTGTATCTTGTTAGCGTGCGCCTGGATACAAGACAACCAGGACCTCGAGCGGAAAGGTTGGTGACCGTCAATTGAAAGGAGACAAAAACGACCCAATAACTTTCAAAATGATGGGAGATGTTGACATTGGTTGAAATTTGATGAAGAATGATGACACTGAAAAGATAATACAAGACGCTAAACCGAGACACTGTTTTACTACGTTTGATTTACTCTGATCTGCATGGACACTGACATAGTGCACTCATGATATTTTCTGTTAACAAGTCTGCATTACTGGTTTTGATCATATTGTTCTAGAATTGCTAGTTAAGGATTGGGTAGTGTAGTCTACTGGGCGTTATCGCTCACGGTGTTGTACTTGTGTAACCCTGGCATAATACCACGATGTTGCTCTGCGACTATGACGTATTATGCCAGACTATAGAGATGAATAGGAGGAGTACTATGGCTTGAAGGCCTACGGAGGAGAGCAGGATACCGCTAGGATGGATGACTGTGCAATGGAGTAGATTATCCCTAGTCAACCCCATAGAGAATGAAAGTAATAGCAGGGAGATTTATGTAATTTCCTTTGAGATATTATTGTAAAACCCTATTTATTATTTATGTATTCTTTATAACATGCCCAAATTTTGGGGGCATTACAGGGTAGCTTTGTTTGCCCTTGTTCCTTTTACTCTTTTTTTTTTTTTTTAGAGATTACTCCATCCGTCCCTTTTATAGTATTTAACTTTTTATTTTGGGTTGTCCCTTAATAAATGTGTGTTTTGAAAAGTTAGTGTGTACATTTTCTAATTTTCCCTTAAAAGTAGTTTTTTTTTTTTTTAAAGTTAGTGGGTATTATTATATTGATAATGGTAGTAAAGTAGATGTAAAAGTTGTAAAAGTTGTGAGAAAAAATAAGTTGAATTACAAGACTACACACTTAAAAAGGGACGGAGGGAGTAATAAAATTTCTTTTGCCAAGCCAAAAAAATAAATAAATAATAATATAATTACATCAATTACAAAAAAAAAAAAAGGAATAGTAATTAAAGAGTGGAGAAGTCATACCCATGTACTTTTAATTTCAATTTTTTTTTTTGTTTTGTCAAACCTCGGAAGAAATAACAAACAACAAAAACGTGTCTCAAACTCTAATTTCATTTTTATTTTTTTTTGTCAAACATAAGGTTCAATTTGGTCCGACTGAGGTTTGCTTATCCGGGGCTGTTCATGGGTTTATGGTTGTGCTTGGGGCTTATGGGCTTGTGACGGAATCTCTGTCGTCGGAATGTTCAGATGGGTGTTGTTCTGGACTAATTTTGTTTCAGGTGGCCATGGTTGTTGCTGGATGTTTGCCACGGTGGTGGACCCTTTTGATGCATGTTGTTCGTTTTGTTTGATTGTGGTTTTTCTGTTTCTTTGTTGTTTTTCTTTTCCGCATTTCATGTTTTGTCCCTTCGGCCTTGTTTTGTCCTTCGCTCATCGTCGGCGTCCCTTTATCTTTTGATTGACGATAGCATGGTGTGTCTTGTTTTTAGTAGGCTAACGTTGTAACTGTGTTCTGTTCTATAGGCTTGAAGCTCAGGCGTGACAAATTAATTTCCTTTAGGTCTTTGCCAATCGCCGGCGTCTATCCCCATGTAATGGCGATAACACAGTTGGAATAATATTGTCTCTCTATTGACCCAAAAAAAAAAAAATCCAACTATCTTACTAGCTAGTTGAAATAATAATTACAGGTTAATTTACATCCTAATTAGTAGAAGAGAATAATGTATAGGCAATACCGGGATACAATATAGCAATTACCAAGATTTACATTTTGCACCACAAATTTTTTTTTATAACCTTGCGTGCACCTCGACTAATTCCGGAGTCCTGATGGTAACGACCAGACATAACCCCCAGTGACCCCAAGAGTTTGCTGACAAGGGGAATCGAACCTGAGACCTTAGGGGGGACCAAACTCCTAAATCCCAAAACAAGACCACTTTCCAATCCCTTGGAGTTTTTGGCATCACAATTTTGGTCTATAAGAAGAAACATCAAACATATTCTACCAAACATGCCCTCAAAACAAAGATATCAATACATGAGTATCGTAAAGAGCATAAAGAGCATTTGTCACCTCAATTTTAGAATACTGAGCTGCATAAAGAGCTCCAAGTTCCAAATATGAGGTTGCTTCGGACCTCCAAACTGCCAAAATTGGCAATGCTCTCAATTTTAGAATACTATAACATTTGTCACTCTATTCAACGCATCAAAATTTGCTAAAGAAAAAGTACATACATCCTTTTTTTTTGCCGGAAGAGAGAAAATAAATTAATCAACCAATCCAAAAAAATACAACCACCTATAAAAAAGAAAGAAAAAAAAACAGAAATTAGAAAATAGAAATTAAAAACATAAAGGAAAAAGAAAAAAGAACTGCCGCCGTCGATATCGGAGCCCAGACCTGGAAACCCCAGATCTGGCTCCTTGTCCAAAAATCGGGATTCTGGCCAGGAGAGAAGATCCAGTCGTCCATGGGGAGGTGCCGGCAATCCGGAGGGGAAGTACTAGGGGAGAGGAGAGGAGGAGGTAGGAGAAGTGGAAGGGGGCGGTGGTAAAGGGGGCTGTGAGGCGGCAAAAAGGGGAAGACTTCTCCCATACCCTTCTCTATCTCACTCTTTCTCTCTCTAGAGTCTTCTCAAAGGCATGCTTGCATATAGAGGAACTCTGGCCTTGGCTTGATGGGCTTGAGGGGCGTTTAGATGGTAAAGCATCAATGGTCCTTAGTGCTATGCCTCAAGCTACACCATATGACAAAATCCAGATCCTCTATGAGGATTTTTCTGTGAGGATCTTGTGAGAATTTTGTTATGGGCTTGACAACACTCCAAAAAGGAAATCCAACGGCTCATAACTCCCTTCCTTGTCTGTGTATGAAAACGGCGCCGTTTCATAGGGAAAAAATTGACAATTTGACAGAAACTGGGAAGCCACAACAAACGGCCGTTTTTACTTCTTTGTTTCTTGTTTTCTTCGTTTCTAGTTCTTCCCAGATTTATCCTTTAGCCAAATTTCAATTGGCTTAATTTTTTTCCTTTATTCAATTTCCCCCCATATTGTTAATTACATTCTCTATTACCTCAATTTTTTCTTCTTTAATTTTTTTTCAATTGGCTTAAAGAAACACAATGGAAACTCAATTTTTTCATAGGATAAAAATCTATCCGTTTGATTTATTTTTTTGAAGAGTAAAGAATAATTTTATTAACCTTTTTGACAAAGATACGTTGGATTTATCTTTTTGAAGAGCAAAGAATAATATTATTAACCTTTGACAAAGATAAAAAGATTAATAAAACATAGAGAGCGTGAAAACAAAACTATAGCCCCATGCATACAAAAAAAGGATCTGTCTTTGCTATCAATGGAATGGAGAAGAAAACAAGAAACGAGCAAGTGCCGGTGTGTTTTAATCCGAAGAAAACAAGAAAAGGGTTTATTATTTAACGGCCATTTGTGGTGGGTTTCCAGTTTCTGTCAAATTGTCAAATTTTTTTACTATGAAATGGCGCCGTTTTGATACAAGATCCTCACAGAGAAATCCTCATAGAGGATCCGGATCCCATACGACAGGCTTGCGGGAAAAGGAAAAAACAAAAAACAAAAACTCGCTTGAAAATGATCTCAATTTGAAAAATTTACGTCCAAGCCATAACAATTAGGGCTACTGATGCAGTAACTTTTGGATTAATAGTGTCATTTTGTATCTTTAGTGGTAGTGGGTCTATAAATAGGTGTCTTGGGTCCTCATTAAGTAATTTTTGATAATTTGATTAAAGAATATAGAGAGCTTTTGCTCCTTGTATTCCATTAGGGATCCTCTATCTCTTATTAAATCTATCCTTGATCTTGGTTTGCATCATTTGGTATCAGACCATCAAGGCTTGATCCTAACCATTCATCTCGCGGGAACCTCGCCTGAAACTCATACCTTGCCGAAAAAATCCGCGCGGAACCCTAAAACGGCGCCGGAAAACTCGCCGGAAAATCCCAAAATCACCCCATCCTACTCAAAATTCCTGGATCTACCCATTCCCAAACCTCAAACCCTGATTTCAAGCCCTAAAACATTCATATTGAAGCTCAAAAACTTTGGAAACCCCAAATAGTGAACAACCAGACTATGAAACACTTGAATCGACCCTGTACGAGCTCACCCCTGTGATTCGTACCCTAGAAAACTTAAAAGCAAACCTTCATTTTGTGAAATCGAACCTGCTCAGCCTATTTTTCACACTATTTGTTCATTCGGAGCATAGATTTGAGCCAGTCGAAGCTGGTCAAGCTGATTCAAAGCATTTCGAGTAGTGTCAAATTGGATTCAGTCATTTTCGAAGTCTATGCAACCATTTGGAACGTGGTTCAGCATATTTCGAGACTCGGTCTAGCTAGATCTTCACTCGTCTGTGCGTTTCGAGCTTAAGTCAACCTTTTCACGAGCCCTAAAATCAGGTGAATTTCTGGGTTTGGCTATTTATGCTTGATTCCCTTTGATTTTGGCTCTATTTGTTCAAGAATGGTTGTTTATGGTTGATTTTGTGCTTGGGATTGGGTGGAACTCTATGACTCATTGGGTTTTTGGGTTGTAAATCACTGATTAGACCAGATTGTGACTGAGTGACTGGGTTTTGAGGCAACTGAGTTAACTGGGTATTTGCATTTGCTGAGTTAACTGGATACCGAGTTAAGGGGTTTGATTTGTTGACTAAGTTGATTGGGTTTGACTATTGTAAAGGCTTATAGAGGTAAAGGTATAAGAGAAGGTAGAGGTAGAGGCAGAGGTAGAGATATTATGGAAAATTTGGGTGATGGCATTGATAACTTTGGCAACCAATATCATTATAGGAATGAGATTAAAGAGTTGAGTGAACAAATTGCTACCTTAAGTGATAAGGAGCAATTGTTGATGATGAAAAGACGAGTTGCTACCTTAACTAAGAAGGTGCATCGCTTACTACCTCATGAAGGTATTGATGATTCTCATAGTCAAGTAAAATCTACTTTTGACTACAAGAAGAAGGAGAATATTGGTGATGACCTTGAAGAATCCTATGGACTCGCCAATCCGGACAAGTTTGAGGGGGAGATGAACCTCACTCCGGATGTGTTTGAAGAGGCAAAGGAACATAGTTATTTCAATGGTTTTTCTATCTTTGATGAATACTCAAGTGAAGAACTTGAAGGTATTCTTGGTAATGATTGTGCATTTGAAATTGAAGATGAGTTTGAGGATTTGCCCATCTTTGACGAGTCTCCAAATGAAGACTTTGGAGGTGGTTTGGAAAGAGTTCCCGTCTTTGATGAGTTTGCAAATGAAAAGTTTGGAAATAACTTTGAAGACGTTCCCATGTTAGAAAAGTTTCCTAATGAAGATATTGATGTTGATGTTCTTTCCATCTTTGAAGAGTTCCCACATGAAGAGCTTGGAGATGATCCCCTCTTTGAGACTAGTGGTGATTTTGAAGAAGTTCCCACATGGGACAAGTTTGAAGGAGAGTTTAGTGGTGAAGAAGACGAAGAGGGAACAATATGGTCAGTCAATGAATCATTGTTGACACCTTAGAAAGATGGTGAGTATATTTTGGAGGCAAGCCATGAGGTAGAGCAAAGCCATGACACGGACTCGGAGATGGAGTGCGCTCAATACTTGTCTTCCAACTTGTCCATGGTGCAAGAGATGTAAGATGTCCACATTTGTGTCATCGGTGTCCGAAACAAGTCTTATTCCATCGTATGCCCTTCCTAAGGTACCGAAAGAGGGCAACAACTATTTGAAACAACTTGAAGACCCTTTGGGTATGGTATTCAATCAAGCAAGTCTTGCATATGATCCGAAGTTGAAATTTCTAGATCCTATGGTTGAAGACTTCAGCAATGTTTTGGAACCAAGTGTCATTGCAAAGGTCGAGCGGGTGTTGATCCATAAGAGGCATGCCAAGTGGGTGGTTTCGTGGCACATAAGTATGGACGCGGTGGATGTATACAAAAAGAAGCTCATATTGAAGATTGGTTGTGTTGAGGGTGACGCATTGATCAAGGAACGCAACATGTCTACTATGAAGCTGCACAATAAAACTTTACGTTGTCTTTATTTTAGTGTCTTATGTTAGTAGTCCAACTTGAGAATTCTTTAGAGGGAGAGTCCTGATACAATAACTTTTGAGTTAATAGTGTCATTTTGTGTCTTTAGTGATAGTGGATCTATAAATAGGTGTCTTGGGTCCTTATTAGGTAATTTTTTATTATTTGATTAAAGAATATGGAGAGCTTTTGCTCCTTATATCCTATTTGGGATCCTCTATCTCTTATTAAATCTATCTTTGATCTTGGTTTGCATCATCTGCATACGTTGGGATATGTTTGGAGTCCTAGGAATTCGTGGACCGAACTGTGAATCAGGGTTTTAAAAAAATGCAATCGGTGTCAAAACCAAAAGTCGTTCGGTCTGGTTTCAAATCAATCTGAAGATCTGAACAAATTGCACTTCTACAATTTTATTTTAGCCTATTCCAGAAACTGTCTTTTTTTGCCCTACGAGGCAGATCATTCTCTGACATTTCATCAATTAAAAGATCCCCAAAAAAAAAAAAAAGACGATTAGCAAAAAAGCTAGTTCGTGGAACGGGACAGCTTCGTAACAGCCACACACATGCAAAGAAAGTGAGGAAGAAGTGAGTCAAAATAGCTTGTTTCCAATTTGAAAAAGGTCCTAAGACTACGCATCAAGTTAGTTCTTCCTAACGGGTACAAGCAAAAATTAACAGAGAAACTAAGAGTCCAACAAAAATCTATTGTCTAATGGAACAAAAAAATCAAAGTCTAACCTTCACCATAAGCAATGTGTTCCCAAAGGATATGGCCAGCGGGGAAATAAATATCCATTGACGGGGTTGTTCATCGAGTGGCAAAGATCATAACAGAAAATGTTGAACCTTGCTCGAGAATAGCAAGGCTTCAAAGATCATGGGCCATCACTAGCCATTCAACCAGAAATCCTTCTAGCAGAACTTCCAACGTTTCTGGCAGTTTACACATGTTACAAAGGTGGTCATTGGCTCGTCTGCACTCCTGGTCTGCAGTTGATAGTATGTGCACTTCCTTTTACCACAACGACCACACTTGAACTGATCGGTTGTGGCTTTTGGTGGACCACCACGCTCACATTCAAACAAAGCTTTAGCTTTGATCTGTTTATTCTCAAGTCGCCTCTCGTCACTGGCCATTTCTTCTGGGGTCAAATCGATCAGCCTCTCCGGCTCCACGTGTCCAAGAAGAACTTTCCTCCTAAAATCAGGGTTTTTTGGATCCTTTAAGTTAAACATAATAGACCTGTACTTAACCTTCTGGACCCCATTCGATCGGCCAATTTTGTCAAACAAGGCAGATTCGACAGCTACCGCTACTCGAATAGGGTCACATGCATCTACTTCATCCTTAGTGTCATCATCAACTTCATCTGAAACTTTGGACAAGGCCTCTACCAGAAGTTCCCTAATTTTGTCACGCATAGCATCATTACATTTGAGCAGCTTAGTAAGCCTTGGGGGAGAATCAGACGCTTGGAATGGTTTCATTTTGCTAGAAGCCAGTATCTCTTCCTTCAGTATATTCTCATCCTTAACAGCCTTGCTCCCGTCAACCTTCTCAGCCTTGACAGTACGTTTCTCTTCCTTCGGTATCTTTTCAGCCCTAACCGTGTCGCTCAAATCCATGTTCTCAGCTTTGACAGTATCAAGAATTCCCACTTTCTTCTCAACCTTGATCATTTCTGATATTGATACATTCCCAGGTTCAGTCAAACCAGAGTCTTCGGTTTTCACAAGTTTGACAGCTCTGTTTTCCAAAACCTTCTCAACCTTGAATGAATCTGTCTGCTGAAATTTTTCAACTTTAATAGTCGTCTCCATGGCCTCGGTCTTTTTTGAACAACCAATATCAAGGCCCTCATTTTTTTTCTTTGTTGCTTCAATGATGATTATCTTTTTCCAAATATTGAGCACATCAGAAACACTTTTCTGAATCTGCTCTGCAGGATGCTTGTTCAAATGTCTAAGCCGTTTTGCAACCTGAAATTTGATATCAGATGAATACCCATAAGAACGAACATATACATGAAGACATACAATAAAAGAATCAAAAGTAAATGTGAATTCACCAAGTTTTGACAATCCAAAACCGAGCGCAAAAAGACTAGCTGAGTTTCCTTTTCTTTGGCTGTAATCTAACAACCTCATCATAAGATAAGAAGAAAGAGCAACACAAGCAAGGGATTTTGTTACTAACCGTCAGTCAGTGCTTTCATTAGAAACTATAGTGCATTACCAAGTTTCCTCAGAAAAATAAACTTATATGCCAACAAGTAATCATATACAGTCATCCAACATATGACCCAGCAAAAATTTTGGCGGATTCCATTCACGCCAATGCAGACACTTTTCCAACATCTACATTATGTGACTGTCAGCCATGTCAGCCATCCACGATTAAGTGGCCACTGACCACTTCATACGCTGTTCACCCACTAACCCCTATGATGAACATCACATTTTGGCGAGCAAATAGAAATTAAACCGTGTAAGTTGAAAACAAGCTAGACAAAACTTAAGAATTAGTAGATGTACAAATCAAAAGGAAAGCAGATGACAATTACTCAATGATTTTCATCAGCTGATGATCCACTTTATATTAGAAAGAAAGCGTACCCACAAAAATTGGTTTTTGGTAATAAATCAATGTCAAGTGTGACAGAGAAACTAATGAGTATTACCACCCTCCTCCATACCATTCTCATCTCACTTGCACCATTCACTACCAAATATGACTTACCCAAGCAACATCGCACCAGTGGCAGAGCCAAAGTAGGCTCGGTGGGCACACATACGCACATTGGACAATTTTCTCTATTTTTTTTTTTTTTTTGTTCAAGTTTTTTCTTGTACCACCCAAGGATCATTATTTACACAACTCGGTCACACATATATGAAAAAAAACCTAAAACTCCCCTTCATTTCTAACGACGCAAGCAGCAAGCCACTGCTGCATGGGCAAAAGGCACCAAGTCGTGGGTCTGTGGCTCGTCATCGGATCTTGGCTGTTGTCAAATCTTGGCCGTCGTCCAACTTGTCTTCAAAAGCTGCCGGTATGCCAATGAATCACTGATTCTTTCCCTTGACTCAAGGAAAACAGAGTTTAAAGCCTAATTACAAAGACTTGTTTATTTTGGGTTTTACTATGGTCCATTTCAAGAAACTAAGTTCCACTCCCTAATTTTAGTTGAATTCCAGTTCTTAATTTGGCCAAAAGGGACACGGAGCTTCGTCAATGTTTACAAAAACCACATCGTATTGCTCTCAAGTTTCAACCTAAAACTGGTAAGATTTTGCCTTTGCACCGTAAAAAATAGCAGTTAAGTTTTGTTGTAGTGAATCTAGTGTTGCACTGGTGTTGAAGATGTAAGTAAGTTCTATAGTAGCTTGTGGCAAAACCTCTGAGAATATTTGGTACTTCATACTTGCTTTAGCTAAATTAGCTTATGCAAAATAGTTAAATTTGAGAATTGTTGCTTCACATTGTCTTCTTATCATTTACTATGGGACTATTTGTGTAGAGGTTTCGTTCTATAGCACCCCCACCAATACATATCTATGGCTACGCACTTATTGGCTATTGCAGCATAAGCACATACCCATGGTGATTATCAAGAAGAGAGAGGTATATCATTATCTTGGCTCTTTTGCATATGATGTCTGAGAACTCGCAATAAAATAATTTTCCCAACATAAAAGACAAAATATGCCAAAAGCAATTATTCCTTCCTTCCACCCAAAAACAAGCACCTCTCCACTGTTTCAAAAGTGAAAACATATCTTGAAACCAGGCTAAAAATATACAAGTCATCCTAAAGTATACCAAAAGAATCAGATTATCCTGCACCAATTCATAATCAAAATCCAAAAATTCACCAATTGATTCTCACTTCTAAAAACAGACTACAATTTTTCTAATATGACTGCATAAGCGAAAAGAATCGAACTTTGAACAGATTTAGGACCGAGTAACAGATTGGAACCCATACCTGCGTTGAAACAAGAACATCATAAGTGACGGCGTAATTCTTGAGCTGGTTTAGCACATCAAGGCATCGATCTACCTTGGGCCCGCCAGACAACGACTCTCTGTCCGCTGCCGCAGCTTCGGCAGCCTTCTTCGCGGCCTCGAATAACTCCACCAGCTCTCTCTCCATCTATTTTCCGTATGAAAAAAAAAAACAAACAAACAAACACAGATAAAGATGTATACATGTATATGTATCTTAAACAGGGCCGGCCCTGGGCGTAAGCCTAGAAGGCCACTGCTTCAGGTACTACCAAAAAGGGAGACCTAAATGCATGGTTCCCCAGCATACGATTAAATTGACTCACAAATCACAATACTTGGAGGGGGAGTGTTTAATTACTTAAATCACAAACATAGTAGAATGATTAAGCATCTGGATTACCCCCAAAGAAACAGAAAACAGAGAGAGGAAGACGAGAGGTAGAGAAGGGAACCTGTCGAGATTTGGGGCCGCTGCTGTTTCCGGTTTCATAGAAATTGGATATAACTTGCGAAAAGTACGCACAGAACCCTAGAATTTTAGCTTATCTGGAAAACCCTACTTCCAACGTTTGCGTTTGTTTGTTAAGTGAAAAGTACTACTGCCCCTCCCTACTCGCTAGTCAACATGTCTCTGGTTGGGTTGGGTTGTAAATGAGCTTAATTAAATCGAGTTTTTGAATAGTAAAAATTTAACGAGCTAAACTCGTGTTGAGTTTGTTCAGGTTTGACTCAAACTTATTCACGAGTTTTAACAAGTCAAAAATGTTATTATTTATGCTCACATTCAGACCTAGAACTTCAATTAAATGTTGTTTGTTTTATACGTAAATGAGTTTATGCATAATTAAACTATAAAAACATATCAAAATTTAAGTTTATAAGTGAAATTATTATCGGATATACGTATAAATTTCTGGTTCACGAGCCTAATGAAGCCTTCGGCTCATTTATTAAATGAGCCTAAAATTGATGTTTAGATTCAGTTCGTTTAGTACTCGAATCGAATTCGAACGAGCCTTTGTCGAGTTGAGCCTCGAACAATTCGTGAACGACTCGGTTCATTTGCAGCCTTGAGACAGTTAGGTGAAATTATTCTATTGCCCCTCTTAAACAATATGTATATCTTGACCCAACTTCATAACCAGGGGGGACGCGAGTCATATTTATGTCGTTGGGCCCTTTCGGATGACGGGTTAGGCTCTTGAGCCTACGTCGTGGGGCTGGATTCCCACAACAGGAATTTTGAATTTATGTATGCGTGTTAAAAGGGTCTTCTTCAAAAAAAGGAAAAAAAAAATTATGATATATATCTTCCAAAATGTACTACGAGAATTTCCTTTACTGAATATCTCAAATATTTACTTCAAAACTGAATTTTGCTACCATACCTCAAAATTTAAAGGTTTACTTTATGGAGCCTACTCCAAACGTATGACATAATGATCGAATTGCACTATCATGTTCGGGATTCTTTTGTTATTGTTGTTGACGTCATTATCATCGTTCATTTTCCTTATTGATTATGCTACCATGTGAATTTAAGTACTTTGGATTGTGAATTTAAGTAAGTTGGATTGTGAATTTACTGGTGATCCGTTGTGGAATTGAAGGAATTGGATTCGGAAATTGAAGACTCCATGACCCATCGTCACTCTTCGGTTGTTTTAGTTCTCTAAGCAAAAATGTTCCATCATTATCTGTTGTTAATCATCTGTTGAACTTGATAGAGTTCTTGTGTTTCCTTGAGAAATGTTCAGTCCAGTTGTTGAAACCTATATCTGTATTCCTGGGCTTTCAATTGTCCGTTTGTGTGCATGTAACCCTGCAGGATCAGCTCTATATTTGGTCTTTAAGCTGAATTTTGTTCTGGATCGATCTGTTGACAGTTTAATTCCTAGGATTGATTCGTAGTTGTTAATTGGTATTGAACTTATAGTTGTTTTTTTTTGTCAAAAAAAAATCGAACTTAAATTTTTTTGTTTAGAAAGTTTCCAGGTGTGGGTCTTTGGTGCAGTGAAGTGAAATTTATGCTGCAGCTTGATGTTTAAGATAATACTGTTTCTGTTTTGAAGGAAGATATAGAGTTAAGGATGGAAGATGCACTGCTTTTTTATTAATAATCTTGGATTTATGCACCATAAATATTCAAGTTGGGCAGTCTAAGATAGAGATTTTAAGTATGTTTTGTACACTTGCATTTTGTTTCAGGGATGGAAGAAAATCATTGCGTTTGAATCTTAATTTTGTATGCTCAAAAAACTCTATAAACAAGATTGTAGGAAAACAATACAATCTCAAATACTTTTGAACTCCCCAAATGAGCGTCAATGAAAGTGGAGAATAGCAAGTGGCGGCTCGCTCATGCGGTGGAGCTCTTGGATGCCACACATTGTATTCCAGAATCAAGTCTCATTTCCCTTTCCCTCACGTAATAGATTAGGAATGATGAATGACACACACAAAAAAGTAGAAAATATTGGAGAACTTGGTTTTTTAAGGGTTTTGATCTTGTACCATTTGGCCTCGTTTGATTTGCGGATTAATTCTCTGGGATAGGACTAACTGTACCACTTCCAGAGTTATCCCATGTTTGGTTCCCTAATGACTCTCGGGATTATTAATCCCGGGATTATTTTTATCCCTATATGCGGGGTACTATATAATCCGAGGAGGGAGATGGGACTGGGTAGGATTAACAAAGATGAGATTGTTTTCGAAAATATTCGGATGATATTGGAATTTTTCTCAAAAAGTACTTTCGAAATTGTTTTTTTTTTAAATGTTTTTATTTTTGAAAATATTTAAATAAAAAAATTTACAAAAAATATAAAAAATAAAAATTTTATAAAAAAATTATTTTTAAAAAAATATTTTCAAAAAAAAATCTCAATTTTTTTTGGAAATAATTATTTATCTAATTTTTTTCTGTTGTTTTAAAATTATTTTCAAAAAAATTCGAAAAATAAATATATTAAAAAATCATTTTGGAAATAATATTTTTAAAAAAATTTATTTTTAAAATATATTTTTGAAGCAATATTTTTTAAGAAAATTCAATTTTTATTTTTAAATTTTTTTCAAGAATTGTTTTCCAAAAATTTTGTTTAAAAAAAGTGATTGTGATTGTTTTGAAAAAGTATTTTCAAAATAAATATTTTTCAAAACTAGATTTTGTTTTTCCAAAACTGTTTTCAACAAATATTTTTTAAATGTGGTTTTTTTTAAAAAAAATTATCGCATAAATAATCCCACGCGAATCAAACATGGGATTGAGTAGATTTAGAGACGAAATTAATACCAGGACAAATAATCAAGGACTACCAATCCCAGGATTATTAATCCCATCTATTTTAGTCCATGAATCAAACGAGGCCTTTGAGGATGGAGCTTTTGGAAGTGTAAGAGATGTGTAGTACTCCTCCATTCCATTCTTGTATAGTACTAGTTGGAAGCCGACGTGCTTCGCACGTTAGCTGTTGCCCATTGTTGAGATTGGTTATGTATAAAGGTTTGCCATATAGTGTTGCTTGTTTTGCACAAAGACTTTGATATTATTCAATTTGAAATGCTTTATTATTGGTAAATAAAACCTTTATGGGAAAGAGAGACTGAGGGGCTATTCTAGTAAGGCGGTATTTTTTAAATGAAACATATGAGGTCATACTAAATTTTGTTCAAACATTTGATGGAAAATTGAACTTTGTAATACAATAAATGTGATTAAATAATAAATGCATTACTATAATTTGAATATATGCTAACTATTTTAACATCTACTTAACTATTAATCATGTGGATCTCTTAAAATAAACTCAAAAAATGACAAATAAAAACAATATTTTTGCAATTGAGTTGTTGATTTTGGATTGGTGGTGAAGATAGTATTCTTTGACGCCCATTTGTCTCATGCTTGTCTGTATTTGTAGTCATAAGCGTTTGTTAAAGGTTGCCTTGCCCAAAAAGGAAAAATTGGTTTTCCGGCTTTTTGTTTTTTGTTTATTCTATTTTTTTGTGTATTTGTTAGTTTTGTGCTAGATTTACATGGTTTATGTATTTGTCTTGTCACAATGAATCAAAAGGGTATAAAATTATGGTGGAAAGTAAAATTTTAAAAAAATGAAGTGGAAATTTAAATTTTGTTTGTTCTCGGTTTTATTCAAAAAAATATTACTTTTGATTATAATTTTACACTCTATGGAATCGTTTTGTTCATAAATCTCAAAAAGTTGGCAAAACTAACAAATGGGAAAAAAAAATTGAATGAACGCAAAATGGAAAAAAACAAAAAAACAGGTTCATCTTTTTTACCAAAGACACCTTATTAGAGCAACAGCAGCAGCTAAGCCAAAAATATGGCCAAAATAACTGGTGTACAGTGCATATAGCTACCCTGTCACCGTCAACACTCCAACAATCTATCCATTTTACCTTACCTCTCATTAAAATAATATTTTTTCCTTTATATATATATATATATATATATATATATATATATATATATATATATATATATATATATATATATATATATATATATCCGTATATGGGGGCGGTTCCGTTAACACAACGAATAACACAACATTTGACACAAATTGTTTTTTGTAAACCCCACGCAAATGATCAGAGCCATTCAATTTATTTAAAATATGTTTTTAAGATTACCTGTAAAAAATCAACTCATTTGAATATCGATAAGGGCTTGATCAGTTCATTTAGTTGATTCCTGTCAGATTTTATAGGATAAATTTGAATGAACCGATCAAGCCTTTACCGATATCCAAATGAGTTGATTTTTTACAGGTAATCTTAAAAACATATTTTAAACAACTTGAACAGGTCCGATTGTAAGCGTGGGGCTTCGATTATTGTTGTGTCAAATGTTGTGTTATTCGTTGTGTCCATGGAACCGCCCCGTATATATATATACGCGACTGTTCATCGTCTTCATTAATTCAAAAAAAAAATTGAATACACAGTCGATTGTAAATCATCCCTTACCTCGCCGCCGTCATCAAGTCCCATCGCCGTCCATCCTCGCCTGCATCGCCGTCGATCTTTGCCTACATCCCGTCGAAATCCCGTCGGAAGCTACAACCTCGAATCACACGATTTAGGGTTCCGATCGTTACCTCTTCCGATCGTTACCGTTTCCAATCATTGTCGTCGATGGTCGCCGGCTATTTAGGGTTTCGATTCCGTCGGAAGCTTCATCGTCGCTTCTAGGCTTGTGGCTGCCGAGAGAGAGAGAGAGAGAGAGAGAGAGAGAGAGAGAGAGAGAGAGAGAGAAATAATAAAATATGGGATGGCGATGAACAGTACCACGGTATTTTTACCTAGGTACTGTTCAAATATGGATGGGGCACAGTGATTTACCCAACCTGCTGGACCTCCATTTTCCTCTTCTTCTTCTCTATTCTGCCGAGAAAGGAGGGTTTGCCCAACCTGCTGCAGTTGCTCTTAGAATGCATATTGGGAGGTATGCAGTACAAGAGAAAAAAAGATATTTGATGATAGGCATTCTCTGAAGTGAACTTCTTCCGATATCTACAATACCTAAGATTTGTTGTTTGAGACAAAGTCAACAAACAATCGAAAACGTGAGTATGCTTCACAAAGTGAAACGCTTTATTGAGATGCAATATCTTCAGTTCTTACTGCGTTTATGGACAAGCAAAAGAAAGTGAAAAGTCGGTTCTTGCATTGACGTCAAGATACTGAAATTAGGGCTTGATTCTGTTGTTGATTAAGAACTTTTTTGTTTAGATGTACAGAAATTATGATGTAATAGATAATGCAGCATAAGTGTTCGACAATTTGTCTTAGAGAGTTGATGATGTCGGGTTAATATAGATTAGTGGTGTGATCGTGTTCCATGTTATTGAAGGTTAATTATATGGAGCATCAATATGCAGATCTGTGAGTTGTATGATAGTTGTTGGGAATTTATAAGTGTTTATCGTAAGTTGATGTGTAGGTTGATTGCTAAAAGAACAATTTGTAAGTTGCATGTTTGTTGGATATGGTCAAAAAATAGATCTAGCAAGTTTAATTATGCTGTATAAGAATTGCTAATTAACCCGTTAATATGTTCCATTGAATTGTTATGTGAAAAAAGATATTTTGTTGAAGCATGATGTTGATTGATTTCACCAATTTATGAATTACATTTATAGGCTGAAAATAACCGAATTGTATGACTTGAAGCCCAATAGTGCTCAACATATGAACAATAGTGCTCAATGGAGGGGACTGTCTTTCATACAGCTGTTGTATAGTTATTGGCAGCTTGTGCTGTAAGATGTTTGGTAAAGTATTAAAAGCAACAAATTGAACCATGACTGTGTTATAAGGATTGAGCGGTGCTTTCAACATTATTGGTAAGGAGAGCAATATTTGTAATAAGGTGTAAGGAAGTAGCTATTGAAAGGAAAGATTTGATTTGATTAGTTTGGCATACAAAATATTGCTTCAAACATTGAAGCATACAATATTGGTTCAGGTATTGAAGGAAACAAAATATTATTTATAGCAAGCTATTTTTGGGAAAAAATAGCTTGTACAAAAGTGACTTGTGATGTTGTGATTCATTCTTTTTTCTTCTTTTTGTTTTTTTCAGCAATTGTTGGACGAGGACGATCTTTGTATTTAGCTTCGGAGCTATCAACTTCATCTTGCTCCATTTCTGTGTTGGAATCAACCAAACTTATCGTTGAAGGTTGAGTTGGCATTGGTTTTGGATAATCTGATTTTGAAGCAGTTGAAAAAGCTTCAGGAAGAGGTATTTGTTTGTCATCTTTTATGATTTCAGAAACACTTCTTACTTCCATGATGCTAAAATAGCAGTGTGGTGCTTCTCTGATTCCCAATTTGTATGCTCGGAGATGGACAGCAAACTCTATTGTTGATCCAAGTATTGCCTTAGCATCAGTTGACAGTGTTGCCTGTATTTGGGTTGGGGTATATGTAAATATGTTAAAAGTATATATGGTGTTGCTTTGTTTGTATAAGCATTAAATATAAGCTATAGGTATGGGACTTGGATTACTTGTCTTGTGTTCTCTTTTAAATATTCGCCTGTGATGCCGAAAATTGTTTCAGCGTGTGCTCCAAAGATTGTTGCTTCAATTATTCCTGTTGAATCTGAGAGCTCCAAGTTGAATCTACACCTGTTATTAAGATCATAAAATGATTGGTTAGTAAGGTTAGAAGTTAACTTGTGTGTTTGTATAATTGTTGTATGTAAGTTTGTTTTCTTTAAAATATAAACCTTGGTACTGGATTTAGTCTCTCCTTACACTAGTTGCACTAGAAAAGAGTGTTGGCACGTGCCACTGTGCTTCTTGTGCATTGTGAGCAAGCCATATAGTAAAACCTCTGTTGAAAGTCTGTGACCTTGCAGTTGGCTTGTATCCAATGGAATTCATCCTATAGTTATAAAAACTTTTAGTGGAATGTAAGGTGTAAAATATTAATTAAGCTTTATAGGATTGTATTGAGGCTGAATTACCGATTGGACTGTGGTTGGAAGATGGTTGATGGTGATGATTTGGCTGTTATGTGGTGCAGAAGATCGAGTGATGCTGTCTTGGTTGATCTCTATGTTTGGTAGCTTTTGTATTCCAGCTGATTGTTTGATGCACCTGTTTTGTTTTTTTATTTAATACAATACTTATTAAAAAAATTGATGTTTAGAATTATTGTTGTAAAACTTAAGTGCATAATAGATATTGTTACCATAGCTAGAGTGTATTTGCTTCCGGTAAAGGGGGGTTGAATACAAAAGTAGTTGAGCCTTTTGTTTGGAGCTTTATGCCTGTTGTTTATTTGTATAAAGAGATGTAAGAGATTTTATGAAATCATGTTTCTGGTGTCTTTATTACTGGTATTTTGTTATAAAATACATATTGTATTACCATTATTAGAGGTAACTTTCATGCGCATGGCAGCCATAGTTGGATATGGGCCAATGAGTTCAATAAAGGCTTGTCCTTCATGGTCCACAAATTGATCCCAAAATGTTAAAAGCGTGGGTACCATTCTGTAAATAAGATAAGAAAATGAAAATGTGTATAGAAATTAATGTTGCTTATGAGCAGAATACAATTGTTGAATATACTACCCTTGGTCAATGACCATTATGTCTTGGACCCATGTTTGTTTAGTTTTTTTGGCCGGACCAACTCTCACAACAGCAAAAAGGACATCTGCATTGAAAAGTTACGGTAAGTGAATAAGTAATGTTGTAAATTAGTAATAGTTTAATAAGATATTAAATGCTATAACAAAATAGAGGAAAGAGTGAAAATTTTAAATATTTGATTTGGTTATGGTCTTACTGATGCCTTCAGTTGAGTTTGCATGGTTCTGAATTTGTGTGAGGGGCACGAAGTCATGTTTCAAAGCTCTAATACTGAGTGCTTGCACAAGAGTTTCTTCTATTGGAGTTCTTCTATATAGGAGCCATTGGTAATCATTGTCTATGATGCGATGCTCCATTGGACTTGGTTGCACTACAGCATTACTTATTGAGTATGTTTGATATATTTTGAGTGTATCCTTCAACAGATTGAAATCTTGGCCAAAGATAGTTGCTTGGACTTTGGTACCCTGTAGGAAAGTGAAATTCTTTAATTTTGTCCGTTTTTTGGGTTGTAGTGTTTTATAATAAGTTTGATAACTTTAAATAAATGATAATGAGTTACCTCAGTGTCAATGAACACGATTCTCTGAAAAAGTCTTTGGGTTTTAGTCAATCGTGGAAAGCCTTTTTCAATAACCATTACTTGTGCTATCCAGTCCGACGTGTCAGGAGTTATCTCTTTGATCATGGAGGTTTGTTGGTCCATGTGTGTGGATCTATTGAACATTGGAGGAAAACAAAAGTTCTGAGTGTTAGATCTATTTTGTAGTAGTAAATGTGGAGAAAATGAAGGATAATGTATTCTCTGCATGCAAATGTGAAAAATGATGATTATTTTGAAAGATTACTGATGCTGTGAAAGTATGTATGTAAAAAGCAAAAAGATTACAATAAGTTTTTAAGGTAATAACGTGGTTAGAAAAGAAGTATACAGGATGCTAAAATGTTTAGTCTAAGGTGTTGGAAACGTACTTTGGAAATGTATAGAAGGAGTGAGCATTGGTTTTTGAATGAGTGGTTTGGAAAGTTGTAGTGCCTTTTATAGTCTTGTGTAAGAGTTGAGTTGTAAGTTGTTGTTTGGATATTAGTGTTTTGGTAGACCTTTTAGTGTTGTGGTCATTTTGAAGAACCAGACAAGGCCCTACAATGAAGGTAGCATTTAATGTTTACAAGTTTCAGCTGCCAGTAGCACAGAATGTAAGGAAAAGAGTGGTAGGGCAAAGATTTACTTTTGATTTTCTATCAATTGTTGTGTACTTAAATGGTGTAAATGTACTTTGTGACACTGTTTAGGTACAGGTATTGACGGTTGATCCTATGCAGTGGTAAGCCATGATGTCCTTCAAGTGTTTTGGTAACACCAATCAATTTTAATTCAAGCTACCATACAGATAAATCATATTTTCTGTTTGTTCCTCTCTTCTTTGGGTTGGTTGGAAAAATTTAAGTATTTTAAATGTGCATCTGAGATTGCCAACACCTTGGAGGATACCTAAGAAGCATGGACACAGATACGGACACGACATGATACAAAAACGCAGGCACATTATTTCTTTAAATAAAAATTAGGACACGAACACATTATGGACACATCGAATGTAAAATGTATTTGTATTATAAACGTATGTGATCGAAATTACGTCTCTTTTGTTAATACAGAATGGGTGATAGAGCTTATTCGATATTTATTTGTGAATGCAGCATATCGTCTTTTATGGTTTCTTGCTACCGTTGGCCCAGTACAAGCAAATATGACAGTGGTAAGTTTTGCTTTGTGTCCTCACTTAAATTAAAAAAGATGGGCTTATGGGATACTGAACCCTAATGGAAACTGAGTGACTTCTAATTTACAAAAGTTACAAGAATGATTTATGCATTATGTGTCTCTTATCAAAGTTTGGTTACATATGCATGTATGTGTTCTGGTTGTGTGTTAGTGTGTGTGAAAGGGAAAGAGATTCTTTTTAGAGAATAGAAGTACAATGCAATAGATAATGTTGGTTTGGAAGTGATTTGCAGTTTCATATTTTCTTTTACTCGACCGTAAAAAAAAGGCTCATTATGAGTGAGCTTGATAATGCATTCAGATAGGGTTGGCCTGGGCATAGTTCCAATTTAGATGTATTACTTGTTATTGTTTCTCAAGTATAAATGCAAAGCTTTGATCTTGAAGAGTTAATGAGTTCAGTGGTACAAAGTTATGCTTGCTAGCTTTCATGTTGAAGCAATCATTAATTGTGAATTCTATTCAGTTGGTACAGCCGATGCATTCTTGTGCTTAGAAGAGTGCATTATCATAGTGTTCTTTTGAGTTGGTGGAGTATGTCTACTATAATAGTACACTGAAATGATTATGTTATTAAGATCAGTAGTAGTGTTCCTTAGAATGAGGGTTTTTTTGAAGTTACTCGTGATAGGTAATGGGTATGGATGTTGAATTTCTTTAGTCGGTTTCGAAACATTCCGGCATTTATTCTTTCTATTGGTTCATGTTATTTTCTTATGTATTGAGATTTCAATTTTTTAGGCTACATATTATGAGTTCCAGAATGAGTTTTGTAGTTTGAATGAGGTGATACTAATAGTGTAGATTGAAATTGGAAATCCTATATTTTCCTTTCTAACATGTATGTTCAACTTGGTATTATATTATACATTACTGTATTATTTGCAAAATTTATGGTTGATTTGGAAGCATTAATGAAAGAGTATGAATGATACATATATGAAGTTTTTTTGGAAGATTGAAATTACAACAAAAATGATAAGCTGTTTGAGAAATTCAAAATCACAAAAAATATTTCAAATAGCAATGGCAACTGCAGCTTAGTTTTTTGGGTAGATTTTTGTGTGACCAAAATTATCGTGGAATAGCACTGAGTTTAATAGTAATTAGGTTATAATATTACAGACCACAATAGGTATAATATGTAACCTATCATGGTGGGCAAAAACTTGAAAATTTAGTCATTGTTCACTGATTAGTTGTTGTGACTAATAGTAGCATAAGTTGTAACAATTATAGGGAAGTTCTACATTTCTGCGTCTTCAATGATCTGAGACACATGTTGTAACCCATTGACGGTAAAAAGACAATGGTTTGATGCTGCTTCTTGACACTTGTATGCTCGAATTTGCACGACAAACTCAGATCCTCTGGCAAGCAGTTCAGCTGCAGTTTTTGATAGTTTACCCTATATTGTACAAAGTAGAATATATGTCAAAGTGTTATACACAATAAGTGCTTTTATTGGTGTGATACAAATTTTTGTGTAACCCACGTGAGTGAAAGCTTGAAAGTTACCTGTTTTGTGTTTTGTTTTAGGTAGTTTGTGGTGATACCAAACATTTTCTCAGCTTCGTCTCCAAAGACTGTTGCAATAACAATTCCAGTGGAATCTGACAGTTGAACATGAAAGTTGCATCTGTTTTGTAGAACATCATCAGAATCTTTACTAAAGGTTTGAAGTTAAAGTGTTTTTTTGGGGGTGTGATTGTTTTATTTAAGTATTGTGTGTGAGAAATTTAAACCTTGGCTTTGGGTGAACTCTTGCTTTGCAGAAAGTGCACCAGAATATTGTATCATCAGTTGTTGGGCTGCTCTGGATGCAATTTGAACATGAAATATAGTAGAATTGTTGATAAAGTCTGTTACCTTGCAAATAGTTTGAACCCAATGGAATTCCTCCTGCAATTTTCAAAAGTTTGAAGTTAGATATAGATATAAGAAAGGTTGCATTTATTTAGTTGTATGTTATGTGGTTTACCGTTTCGACATTGGTTGGAAGGGCATTGATTTTGATGATCTGTTTTCTTTGTGGTGCAGATAATCGAAACATTCCTATTTGATTGATCTGTAGAAGCTGCAACTTTTGTATTGTAGTTGAATGTGCAATACACCTATACATGTCACAGTTTTTGATCAAGTCAATAAGTGTAGGTTAGCCTTATATTCCTTGATATATAATATAATATAATGTAACGTATATTTGAAATTACCATGTTTGGAGACTTTTTACCTGTGGTAGAGGTGGGTTAAAGATAAAAGTTGTTGACTTCTTTGTGAACAATTTGATGCCTGTGATTAATTAAATGATTGAGTAGTTATTGTGTATTACTTATTTATTATCTGTAATTATTTGTGGCATAATAAAAAATTTGATGTGCTATTACCGTTGTATGAGCCAACTTTCATTCGGATAGCAAGTACAGTTGGATATGGTCCAGTCAATGTAGTGAATGCTTCACCTTCATGCATGATGAATTGATCCCACATGGTTAAAACTGTTAGCTGCATCCTCTAATTAAGATGGTTATTAAGAAAACAGAATTTAATGTTTTTATTATTTCAGTGTTGGTGACTGTAGTAAGATATACCCCTGGTCAATGACAAGAATGTCTTGCACGTAGGTTTTTTTGGTCTTTCTTGGTGCAGCAACGAAAAGAACAGCGAAGAGGACATCTGTAAAGAATTGGTGGAAGATACGATTGGTAAGGTAGAATGAAAACATTTGTCGTAAGAAAATTTCTAGGGAGATAAAATTAGGATAGCATTAATGGATGTCCATTTAACACTTGAATCATGTTAGTTTAAACTTTAAGAGGATAATTTATAATCCAGTAAGTTCTTAAAGTTAAAGTATAGTATAAAGAGTTTAAGTTGTATACCTATGCCTTCACGTGAGTTTTTGTGCTTCTGGATTTGTCGCAATGGAACAAAATTATATTTGGCACAATCGATGTTGAGTATCTTGGCAGGATTTTCTTCTATCCGAGTCCTTGCATATATGAACCACTGATAATCATTGTCTATAACACGATACTGTGTTGGTGTTTTACGGACCATAGCATTGCTAATTGAATATGTGTGATACACTTTCAGCGTATGTCTCAGCAACTTGATATGTCTACCAAATATGATACCTTCTACTTTAGTTCCCTGCAAGAAGTTATCATAATTTAAGTGCAGATTTTTGTAATTTTGAATAAGTGTTATTCAAGCTTATATGAAATGGTCAAAGTTCATTTACCTCAGCATCAACCATTACGACCTTCTGATAAAGGTTGTTAGTTTTTGTTAATCCGAGGAATCCTCTTTCGATGACAGTAACTTGAGTTGTCCAATTTATGGTGTTCTCACGTATGCCCTTCAACATGTACACTTGTTTAGCCATTTGTGAATGGTACAACCATGAAGTTAATTTTGGATAGTAATAGTAAATATAGCAATAGATTGTTTTAGAAGGTAAGCGTATATTTTTTGCTGTCTTATGGGTCTTGTAGGTACTACAGTAATTGTTGTTGTTCTTGAGGATAAAGCATCTCAGACGGTCTAATCACATCCAAATGTGCGTGCTTGATAAGTATTCTAAGTCAGTTGATTCATCAAAAGGAGTACTTACTTAGCTAATATCCCATTCTTATGATGAAGATCACCGTGTTACGAGTTACTCTCAGAGCACTAATTTGGATGTCGTTGAATATAAATGGTCGACTCCACACGACCTCATTAATATCTTTCCCGAGTTGTCTGCATCTGGTGCGTATTGTTATTATTATTATTTTTTACAGTTAAGGTCATTTAATATAGCAAATGTGAAAGCTATATGTTAGTAAAGTTTTTTTTTTTTTTGTGTATGTATGATTAATTTTGTTTTCAACTTTGGTAATTAATAGATGCTCGCAGGACTTCGTGTGTTCCTTCGTTTATGTTCAGAGGTTGTTGGATGATGCAATTTGGTTATGTTTGGGGTTCTGCAAATCCTTTCATTAAGGTTTGTATTTTGGTGTATGTATTTTTTTAAAGTGAAAACATGACTGTTTAATTTTAATGGTATTTTTTATGCTATTTTAAACATCTGCTTACAACTCGATTGGCACCATTTGTTGCTGCGCGCAAGATTGAACCGGTTGAGGAATTGAGCATTCGGATGCAACGTACTTGGTGGGTTATTACTGGAGGAAATGGACATTTTTGCCACACAAGTGTGAAGCGTTTCTTGGAAGAGCTAGATTTGCAGCCTCTTGATTTTGTTCTGGTGACAGTGTTTGAGCCTTCGGATATCCGTATCATTGTGTTCAACAAAAATGGAGTTGAACGGGTTTATTCGTGGTGTTAACCTTTATGTTTTGAGTAAAGAACTAAGTGTTAACCTATTCGTGATAGTTGTCGTTATGGGAAATAATTGTAGTTTTTGGAAATAATTGTAGTTTTAGTAGGTTTTGGGTGAAGCTTTTAAAGTTTGTTTATGGTTTATCTGTTGGATAGTCAAGCAGGCTTTGAGCATGGTTATGGGTGCGGTGGTAGCAATAGTGGTTTTAGTAGCTTTTGGAGAAGTTTTTAGATTTCTCTTTTGATTCGAACTCTGTATTTCATTGTGTAATTTCATGTTCTGAAGGTAGTCTTGGAATTTCTATTTATATTTGTGAATGCTAATGGATTATAGTTGTTAGATTATTTAATTCGTTTGTCTTAGGCGTTTAAATATAGATTGATTTGGAACTCAAATGGAGACTGAGAGTAGAATGAACGTCATTACCACATGACTACAAAACTTTCCAGTCTCTGGGTTGATGCCCATAATCGAAGTCCCTGTGAAAACTAATTCTGGTTTCCATGGCAGCAGAATGAACGTCATTACCATTGTCCATCTTGTGGTTATATCAAAAGGTCCTGTCTATATCAACTCAATCAGTCAAAGACGAATTCATTTGTCCATTAGGAGTTCAATGGTGCCTTTTTGTCCACTTGAGATGCTACAGATTCGAGGTCTAAGGTGATTGCATAAAACTGATATACATATTTACCTTAGCAATTGAAGTCAACGAAAAAAATACACGCAAATTTGGCCTTTTTTACAAAAGGGCTAAAAGGTATTAATTTTTTACTGAATCGGACAAATTTTACTTGTAAAATTAATGAGCTACATTAATTTTATTTTGTTAAGTGTTGGCCCAACTAATTTTTAATGGAAGTTGGGCTATTATCCATATTATTTAGGGGTTGTAGTTCAAGTTAAATGCACAGTAAAGATCGGTTTTATATCAGGTGAGTGGGGTGCCTTAAAAACCTTTCTCACTCGTAACCTAGCTCTTGAACCCAAAATTCTCTATTTTTCAAATAGACCAAATCCTTTTCCAAATCAGCGGCATAAGAGTCATTTTTTTCAAACTCGAAGTTGTGGGGTTGATGATCTTCCTATGCAGGCCTTTGAAGAACAAGTTCAAGGGCAAATTTTAAGCAATCAGACCTATGAAGGACTTTTGCATGAGTTTTGTCAGTGTGTAACTCTGCATAGGCTTGCAGAATCATTTCAAGAATGTCAAAATAAGGCTTTAGACTTGAACATGCAAGCTTCTAACAAACGGAGCAGGCATTTAGTTTTTATCATGCCTTAACCTCCAAAAGAGCTGCAGGGCACGAAGGCCAAGGAATTGCACTCGTGGAGCACAAAGATCGGTCTAGTGCAACACAAGAAGACCAAGGGTGTCACGCCCTCAATTTCATAACATAAAAATAT